>RZIQ01000025.1:9077-320149 GCA_003992365.1 Aureobasidium sp. P6
AAAAAAAGAAAACCAAACCTCGGGAACCAGACGGCAACAACAATCAAAATAAATGGCAAACGGAAAAGAAAAAAAAAAGGTTCCCTCCCTCCCTTCCCTTCCCTTCCCTTCCCCTTCTTCGGCGCGCAACGATCCGTGCCTTCGCCCAAGCTTGAAAGCCAGAGGCGATTCTCGCTCTCTGCACACACCAAAGGCGGGTCCCAAAAAGCCCTGAATATATTAATTCGGATAGTTTAGATTGTGACTGATCGACGACCGTACCTGCTGGCTGCTGTCGCTGAACCACATGGCCGAAAATCAGCAAGCTAGACCAAAATGCTCCAACTCATTCATTCGTTTTTTTTTTCTTTCCTTTTGCAAGCTTAATGATTGCTCGGAAAACACAGCATTGATACCTGCTATGCGAGTTTCTTCTTCCAGAATCTTGTGCAGCGATAAGGTGAGCGTCTGTCATCTTTCAAAGCAAGGGAAGAGATGCAGTTACAGGACGGGTACCTGATAGCCGCTGTGCATGAAAACCTGCATCCCTTCGCGTGCCACGAGGCTAAAATATATTGCATGGCACCAACTTCATGCCGTAGAGTTTTCCCCATACGAACATATTACGCCCGTACCGGTCTCTCCTTTTCCAGTAGTTTCAAATGCGCAATATATTGGGACAAATTTTCAAAAGGTGGTGATCGAAACGAAAACAAAAAATATAGTCTATACATAATACATTAAAGATGACGATCTTTTCACGTTGCCGAGAATGCCGAGTTGACAAATATCGAAGAGCAAATCGAGCGTGGGTAACGAGATAGTATCTTCAGGACCTCTATGAACTTTGGAGGCCATTGGAAGAGAAGAAGTCTTGGATGACTTGGTAAGCAGCAGTGGCTGAAACAGAACCGTTAGCATCCCACATCTCAACGTCCACGCATCCGGGGCGACATACCGTTGTAGTGGAAGTTGATACCGTGACCAGTGTTTGGGTGAATGTAGGCCTCGAACTTGCTGACATTAGGGAAGGCCTTAGCGACTCCAGCAGGAATACTGGCAGCAGCACCGCCAGTCGCAAGACAGTCACCTCCGCAGTAGATGGTGTCTACATGGTGTAAGCATGATTATGGGATCTAGAGATCCAGACGATCGCTTACCTTGACGTCCAGTCAGGACAAGAGCAGGGCCGGTCAGAGGAGAAGTGGCAGGAGCTCCGTTTGCGAGAGTAAAGATCTCACCAAGGGCGACGGGTTGCTTGGTGCTTTCGGCGAAGACACCAGCGCCAATGTCAAAGTATCCCGGGTAAAGGAAGGCAAAGATGTTTGCAGTCTTTGACATCTGTCAGTATCTAAAATGTTGAAATACGGCCAATCGTGTTTCACCTACCAGATCAGACCAAGTCAGGTAACCTGTGGGGAGATCTTGAGCAACAGGAGTCACGGTAGCGTTCCAGCCGTTGATAATGTCGCCGATTTCAGTGGTAGCAACTTCTTGCCAGAGCTCATCAGACGAAAGGTCGATGCCGATGGCACTGAGAGCAGACTGAAGGATCGAGATGATGCTCTGACCGAGCCAAGAAGTGTTAGTCTTGCTGCGTGAAACAGCTTGGTTACCGAAACGCAGGGGCTGGTTGAGACGAGCGAGGTGCAGATTCCAGTCAGCAAGAGTCTGGGCAAGCCAAGTTCCGTTCATGGAGAAACCAGTCAGAGCGACACCGTCCGAAGAGCCAGGGTAAAGAGCGGTCAAGAGATAGCTCTGCAGCGAGCCAAAGCTGTGACTGATCGGGGGTCAGTGTCTGGGACTAAATCTGCAGTGAAGGATGTCTTACCCTACGTGGACAACCTTGCCGAACTTCTTGCTGACAGTTGGGAAAGTTCCGTTACGAAGCATCGACGTGATTTCGTGCAGTGCAGAGACCTCAGCAGGAGCCTGGACGATGTTAAGAGGGTCGGCGTGAGATGAGTTGCCGATTCCAAATCTGTCAATCGAGACAGTGTGATAGCCAGCGGCAACAGCGACATCAATGTAAGAGTAGTTGTAGTTGTTGTATGAAAGATCCCAGTAACTCTTGTCGAAGCCAATACCGTGAGTCAGGACCTGAACAACAGGATTGGCCTTCTTGTCACCCTGAGGCTTGCAGTATTTGGCGCTGATGTTGTAGTTTCCGGTAACAGTCTGATATCCAGTAGTGACAAGATCAGTGTAGTTCATGCCAATGTTGGTAAAGTCAAGTGCGAACTTGACAGCGTCGAGGTTCGATGTGAAGGTGGGGACATCAAAGATGGCCTGTCTTGCATTGATGTGCACTGGGACAGTGACATTGGTGCAGACCTTGGCTGCTGAGGCCACAGTGCCCAAGAGGGCAAGAAGAGCGATGGAAGACATGAAGAAAAAGATTGAATCAAAGACGGATGATGGATGGACTTGTGATTGATGAGGGTGTCAGGCGGGTATTTATTCTTCACTGGCAGACCATCAAATCAACATTGCGGAAAAAGACGTGACGTCAAATAGAGGGTTGTGAAGTTCTAGTCCTGCGAGAAGTTGAGCATCAAAGATTGGCGGACGAGAAAGAAGTAGATGATCGGACATGCAGGTGTGGCAGGAGCGCAACTAGACACGGTCAAGATGGCTAGCGCTCCAGAGGCCATAGCACTTTCCTCGCACCGGTGCCCAAGCGGGTGAACTTAAGCATAGTAAAATGGTCTTTGGGAACGTCATGTCAATCATCTGGGACAGACCGAGCCGCGGCACGGGTGCTTTAGGGGACTTCAGTCTTGACCATATGCTCGTAAGCGCGACACCAACGAGAAGGACCAAGCTCAGTACAAAGTGCTGACTGTACGAACATGGTAGCAACGTGGTGGGAGGGACATGCAGCCGCATGGACCGATAGTCTACACAAGTGTCTCTCGCCTAAGCAGGTGTCTGCGCCGGATCTCCACGCTATGAAGATAATGAAAGGCGGATGCGCGCATAGTCAAGAGATTGCCGAGTACGCTCAATGTACATAGGCTTTCATGATGACAATTATCAAGCATACATTACACTATGACATGAGCGACAAACAGATTGACATTTTTGTCACTTGATGGCGTGCCGATGGCGCAAGTGCGAGCGGCACGTAGGTGGTGGCTCGCGTCAGTTTGATCAAGGCTTGATTAGAAGATCGGAGAGCTCGGCGGGTCAGCAAGACGTGTTGAAGAAGCGACGGAAGAGTGGAAGGCCAGACGGACGAAACGAGGGGCAGGAAGGCACAACCGAGCGGAGCTAAGGGCAGAGGATCAAAGCTTGGCATGGCAAAGCGCGGGAAAGGCCGCTGTGCTGTGAAGTTGCGGTTTCCGAGCTCCTTCGGGCTGGAACAAGAGCAATAGAGCACCATCAACTCCACTCACATTACTAGCTGACTCTACTAGAACATCACTATCGAAGTCGGCGCTGTGTCTGCACTCCTTTACCGTATCGCAAGCGAGATTGAATCTCAGTCAGGTTTACGGGCGTATCAAGCCACTGCCGTCTACTGCACACCACGGTGGCCTCGACCAGGGCACCAGCACCATGTGGTTGAAAATGCGCGCGAGCTGGGCCTGTATACCAAGAGTCGACTCCCCCGTCTAGACGATCGGTTTCGAGGACTCGTATTAAGACTAGATCAGACGTGGTCCACGGCTGGTTGGGTCAAAGCGAACGGAGCTCGGGTTTTCGGGGTCTTTGGAAGCTACGTTATCAGGACAAGGCGACGAGCGTGTACCAAAACAAGCAGGTCCTCCGAATAGAGGATGAAGCATTGAGCAAACAAGGTTGATAGGATTTGCAAAGTCTTGTGAAACGTAGAGCAGAAGCGATGGGCGTGTTGATCGCTAGACGGAAGTGGCTGGTGGACAAGGTGGAAGCTGCAGGTGTTGAAGCTCAACCAGGCAGGGCAAAGACGGTATATGCAGCAGATGCAGTAGTGCTGTGGGTATGGGAGAAATTGTGGAGCCAAGAAAAGTCGAGCACGAGGATGCGGTTCGTGGTTCACGCGAGGAGAGAGGTCGGCTTGTGTTGATTGACGTGGAAGATGAGGGGTCCTTGCAGCAAGGTTGACGACGGCATCAAGACGCCATGTGAGGGACACGCCAAAGCATAAACAAAAAGAGAGAAAATCAGCAAGGGAGCGACAAGTCAACAAGGAAGACGACGGCTACGGCAATAAGAGCGAGCAGCTGAATTATGGAGTTTTGACATTTTGACTGGGGCAGCGGGACCAAGCAGCAGGCGCTTGGTGTTTCACGGCATAAACAAATCAACAAAGGCCGTCGTTCCTTGACAACGACCAAACATATGCTGTATGCCAATGCGACTCAAAACACACGGCCATCCAAGCGGTCGCATCTTGATGTTGGAATTTCCATCTTGACCGATTTTGTATTTTTGTCTGTTGTTTTGCGGCCAAAGTATTCTGGAAGACGGCGTTCCTGGTTGCTGCATCATCGCGGTAAACAAGCCACACAATTGACTGGACACACGCACCGACAAGACCGCACACCATGGCAGGACAGTCGATCCCGACCAAATTCCCCTGCTGGTGCAAGGCCGTCTACTCGTGGGGAGGAGAGGTGCGCAACCACAAGGCGCATGCCATGGTGCCAGGAGGATAGGATCGCGCGTGCTGACGGTGCAAACAGACCAAGAAAGACCTGGGCTTCATCGAAGGAGACCTGATTGAATGCCTCAACGCGGGCGATGGATCGTGGTGGATGGGCCGTCTACGGCGCGACCGGCGCATGGTCGGCCTGTTTCCATCAAACTTCGTCCAAGTGCTCGACGACAAGTTCCAGCCTGCCCCGATCCGCCGCAATGTGTCGCCGCCCACGACCGTCACAGCACCGCAGAAGTCAAAGAGCGTCTTCCGGAAACCCTTCCAGGGATACAAAGAGTTTGGATACCGCGACGATGGCTGCAACACGCGTGGCAGCACACCAGAAGACAAGACGCCCAAGAAGAAGTTCAGCCCGTACTCGAGCATGAAGACGGCAAAGGCTCCTGGCTCAGACAAGAAGCCTTCGTCGCCGCTCAAACAAGACCCAACCTTCCGCGTGCCCTCTCCGCTCCCACGCGGCGCTCCTGGCAGACCTCCGTCTCCTGGCGACATGCACCGAGCCGCTTCTCCTTACCGTTCAGTCTCTCCTGCTCCCTCGGCCTTCTACCGGCCCACATCCCCGGCGCCTTCAGCCATGGACACGGCCTCGTCTCCGGCACCGTCGGCCACGTACAGAACTTCGTCACCCGCTGCTTCGGCTCTGTACCGTCCTGTTTCGCCTGCTCCGTCAGCCATGTACCGCCCTTCTTCGCCCAATCCAGCACCCGTCTACGCCAGAGAACCATCTCCCAACGCTGCAATGTACCGTGCTGCTTCTCCCAACCCCAACACAAACGCCGACCTCTACGGTAGAGCCGCCTCGCCCAACCCCTACCGCGCTACATCTCCCGCTCCCTTCCAACAATCAACCTCCCCGTATCGTGTTGCATCGCCTGCTCACTCTCAGTTCCACCCTTCGCCATCCCCTACCCCGACGCCCATGGCTTATGTCAGCCAGTATCAAGCCTACAAACCGCCACAAGACTACGATTTCCCAAGAGCTGCCTCTCCTGCGCCTCCGACTCCCATGCACCACATGTCGCGACAGCCTTCGCCTATACCCCAGGACGATGCTTCATCACCTCCACCTCCTGCACCGCCGCCTCATCGCATTGCCTACCAGCCGAGCAGACCTGTTTCTCCACGCCCTTCCTACGATGATGATCCCAGTCAGGGCCACGTCACTCCTGGAGGTCATTCTCGAGATGGCCAGTCTTCCGGCATGACTCCATCACCTCTGCGCGATGCAATGAACGATGTCATGTCTTCTCTGCATGACATGAGCAGTGTTGCTGGTAGGTCGTCGCCTGCTCCTGGCCCTGAAAGCCCCAACGGAGGAATCTGGTCGCCCGATGCATTCGACCTCATTCGCTCCCGTTCTGCACATCAGGCCAGAGCAAGATCAGCAATGGACATGTACCGTCAGGAATCAAGCCCCAGCAGACTGGCAAACGTGCAAGAAGATCAAAATTCCGCCCCATCGCTTCCGCCTTCGAGAGATGGTCCTCCCGCTCTTGACGAGTATGTTTCGTGCATGGACAGTCGTTTGAGGCGCACGAAATCATCTGGTGCCGACCTTCAAACTGTAGGAGGTACTGCTCATTATGACAGCAGACCCACAACATCTAGCAGTCAGAGCAGTTCAGGAAGTGTTCGATTCAGCACGCAGGTTCCGCGAAGTCCCAGTCCTCGAAAGTCTGTCTATGATGTTGCTAGCAGGCAACCACTTCGGAGAACACAAACCAGCAAGACAAACGCAACCAGCTCATCCTCCGGTACTAACACTACTTCCACAGCCAGCACCACGAGCACTCAGATCACCAGTACGAGTATAATGAGTGGTCATTCTGCAGGTGCCTTTAGCGCCACTAGTGCTGGTAGCTTTGCTAGACGAAAGTGGGGACTGACCGGAAGTGTCAAGGGCAGGCGACCACTCAGTGCCCTCAGTTCCAGATCAATCGGTGACCTCCGTGGAGAGTATGGAAAGGATCAAAGACCCAAGACAGCCATGCAATCGCGGCCACAATCTCCCGAGACTGGCATCAGCTTCCATTCGAGCCACGCGACACAACCTGCTCCAACACCAGTGGCTGATTGGACTACAAACCCTTTCGAGACTGCTGGTGTTCTAGGAGGTCTGTCTGCTCCCAAGGCTAAGAAGAGCGGCTTTTTCAGGAAAATGATTGATACAGCAAAAACAACCGCCAAGACCGGAGCAGCCAATGCACGAAGCACAATAGCGTCTGGCAGGCCGCCGAGCAGAGCAGGTTCCCCCAAGAAGAACATCATACCTGATGGCGTTACAGCCATTGCTGGAGGCATGCCTTCCTCACCCCCAGCACTTACATCGACGGCTCATCGCGACATGGGCCTTGGAGGCGGTGATGGCTGGATGCAAGTTAGACGGGATGTCAATCGTTCAAACTCACTCAGCAGGAATGAGAGAGTCGAGCGTATTGAGCGCTGTGAGATGATGGATATTCTTGTTCTCAACCCAGTTGAAGAATTGCTAGAACGGACTGAGGGTGATGAGGGTCTTGATGGTCTAGCAATCACCGAGCCGACTGACTTTGCCGCCCCAAGTTTGGGCTTGGTAGACAAAGGTACCCGATTCATCTCGGCTCTTCCTCAGATGGTTACCGCGACAGCATTGGCGCAGAGCTACCTATGTCGACCATATCGCAGCGATGTGCAACGCCTTCGCGCCATATTCACATGGGTATCCGAACGAATTACCTGGGAGGAAGACTTTGAAGGTCAGATTGACACTAGACGTGTACTGCAGACCAAGCGTGGTTGTAGCGAAGAGATGGCTGTACTAGTCCAAGACCTTTGCTCTGCTGTTGGCCTGCATGCTGAAGTTGTTCGCGGATATCTCAAAGCACCCGGAGAAAGGCTGGACCTCGAAGCTATTGCCGGAGCCAACCACTTCTGGAATGCTGTCATCATCGATGGCGAATGGCGTATTATGGACTGCTCCTTGGCTAACCCGACTAACCCCAGACGCAACTTGTACAGCTCTGCAAACAACACGGTTGCCGATCCTTGGTTCTTCCTAACACGACCGATGGAGATTTGCTACACCCACATTCCTCTTCTCCCCGAGCAGCAACACGTCGTTCCTCCCGTGCCGCATGAAGTCTTGATTTCACTTCCATGCGCTTGCCCGCCATACTTCCGTCACCAGGTAGAGCTGACAAACTACGACACCTCGGTCACACACCTAGAGAATCTGGAAATGGCACACATTCAATTGACTGTTCCTGAGGATGTAGAGATAGTCGCTGAAGTCGAGGCCCGCGCATTCGCTCGCGATATGGAAGGTGACCTCTATGAGTCTGGCGATGTAGTCAGAAAGATTGCCCTCGCTCAGCCTAACTGGCTTGGTGGTCGAAAGAACTATATCGTCAAAGCTCTTCTGCCTGGCGATGAAGGCGAAGGCGTTCTGAAGATCTACGCTGGCAAACGAGGACTGATGCATAGCATAAAGGATAACCCGCACCCGTTGGCGCTCGCCATACCTCTCTACCATACTGGCCAGAATCCACCCTATTCCTTCTTGACTCGCCATCCTACACCACACGCCCAGAGACACGATCTTTATGTCGCGCAACCGCAATGTGCTCGCCTGGTCATCAACAATACCTTTGTATTCTGCGTGCGCCAGCACCCCTCATCGCTGTCTCGCTTCTCACCCGACACTTGGGGCGGTTCATCTAACAACGCATCAAGCAGAGGCAGAAGCAACTCTGCATTAGGTCTAAGGTCTACCTCTCCAGCCCCTTACGCTCGTCCATCATCGGCAATGTCTATGGCCTCTTCCTCAGCCGGCACACATACCGGCTCCACATACTCCGACTCTTCCAACCTGACCGACAAGCAACAGAAACCTGCCAAACTAGCAATTCAATCGCCATCTGGGAAAATCATCCGCTTTACCAGAAAACAGGATAATGGTAGCGGCTATGGCAGTGCGAGAGAAGGAGACACGGAAGGCCTAGGCAGTGTTTGGGAGACTGTAATCAAGGTTGGCGAAAGAGGTGTTTATCGTGGTCTTGTGTTGGCGGATCGTAGCGCTAGGTGGTGCGTATTTGCCGAGTGGGAATGCGTGTAAGAGGATGAGTTTCTGGTTTTTTTTTTTTACTTTTCGGCATCTCTTGTCTTTTGGCGTTGTTTTCTTCTCTTTCGGAGCTCTGGTGTACGATATTTGGGACGTTTGTGGGAGTCTAGATCAAAAGGAGGCAATGCATGAGTTTGGAGTTCCTTTACAATTTACTCTTCACACCAACCAACTCCTCCACTCTAGCAAACTTGTAATAAAACTCCAGACTCTGCGGATTAAGCAACGTCCCCGACGGCGTGACTTTTTCTCCAGAGACGATCCTCTTGACCGGCAATTCCACTTTTTTCAGATTGACGGTTGTCTGTTTTTGCATATCAGAATCAGTATTTTATTCTTTCGTCTTGTAGAGAAAAAAAGAGGGTGAAAATCTTACGGGTATTTCTGGCGTCTCAAACACGTATTTTGGGATATGGCGCGGTGAACACTCGGTCCCGATTTTTTTCTTGACGGCTTGAACGAGATGTTCGGTGTACTTTTTGCCGGGTTTCATGAGGACAAAGAGCATGACGGATTCATCTGTATCGGTGGGACGGCGCTGGCCGACGCAGATAGCATCTTGGATGTCATCGCCAAAAAAGGTTTCAATCACGTTGTAGATTTCTGCAGAGCCGAAGCGGACGCCCGAGGGGTTGAGCACGCCGTCAGCGCGACCGAGGAAGTATACGCCGTGGGTTTTTGGGTGGATGAATATGTAGTCGCCGTGGGTCCAGACATCTGTTGATCTTTACATCAGCTACACAGAAAGTGGCAAGGGGAGAAAAAGGAAAAAAAAAAGACTCACTGTCGAATCGAGCATAGTAAGCATCGAAATACTTCTGTCCAGACGCATCACCCCAGAACTTGACGGGCTGGTTCGGGAACGCGGCTGTGACTACGAGTTCGCCTGCTTCACCGATGGGTAGAGGCTTGCCTTTGATGCCTTTTCCGCCTTCGATCGTTTGATCGTAGACTTGGAGGTCCATTCCTAAACCTGGGCCTTGACACCCACCTGCATATAAAGGTGTAAGAAGATTGCCCATGGCGAAAGAGGATGCGACGTCAGTGCCTCCGCTGATGTTGTTGAGGTGGACCGATGCAGGGAACCCTGTGTCGTAGAACCAGTTGAAGAGGGATTCGGGTAGAACCATGCCTGTACTAGAGACGCGACAGAGGTTTGAGAGATCCGTGACCTGTTTGGGGATGACCGGGGGAGAAGCTGATGCGAGTGTTTGGAGATAACGAGGGGAGATGCCTAGGTCTGTGACTTTTTGCTCTCCTACCAAACGTACGAAAGTGGTGAGGTCGGGGATGAAAGGTGAGCCATCGTAGAGGATCGAACGTGCTCCGTGTTGAAGTGCCATGGTGGACATGAGGTACATGATCCAACCTGTCGTTGTATACTGCAGATTGACGGTAGTAGGTCCAGAGTCGAGATGCAGCTTGCCTTCCTTCTGACTACTGATCAACACAGGTCCGCATCCATGGACGATGCATTTCGGAACGCCAGTAGTACCTATCAGCCGGTCAGCGAATGCTTGCACACACAATCTTTTCAACTCACCAGAAGAATACACGATCAAGAAAGGATCCTTGAAATCCACCATCTCAAACGGCAATTCTGAATTTCCTCCAGCCTTTGCAAGATACGCCGCGAGGCTCATGGTTTTCCCAAGACCACTGACATCAGCCGGCCTCTCCTGGAATCTAGGCATACTGACAACACCTTGAAATCCTTTACTCTTGCTCGCCAGCATCCCATCAACAATCTCCTTCATCTTTGGCTTCAAGTCAAAAGTCTTGCCATTATACACCGCCCAATCATCCACAAAGATCCATTTTGGCTCGATTTGCGTAAGCCTCTGCAAAACACCCTGACTCCCCATATCTGTCGAGCTAGAACTGAAGATACCGCCCAGAGTGGTCACAGCCAAGAACACAGTCAATGTATCTGCAGAGTTCGAAGCTACTACAGCCACTCTATCGCCCTTGTTCACACCATGCGCTTTCATGGCTTGAGCGAGCAGTCCAACTTTGGCACGGAGTTGCTTCCAGGTGTAGTGTTTGATTTCTGTGCAGCCTTCGCGGACTTCTGTTAGAGCTACTTTGTCGCTCTCTTTGCCTGAAAGTGTGCGGACGGATGGGTTCTTGGGGTCGGCTGTGTAGAGGATGTTTTCTGCAAAGTTGAGTCTGACGCCTTGGAACCAGGAAGGTACGGAGTCCATGCGTGCATTTGGATTTACGACTTGTGTGTATTCTCCCGTGTGGATCAGGGGATGCAATTCAAAGAGATCGGACCAGAAGTTTGTGCGTTCCTTGATGGAGAATTGATACAGATCTTGGAATGTCTAATCATGTGAGTATTTAAATTGACACAGGGATTGGACTGGAGAGGTAGTAATTGAATTGAAGGAATTACCTTGATCTTGAGTCCTCTCTTCTTGTTCACGTCTCTGATGAATTGAGCCATCTTGGTGGCATCAGGATTGGGATGCTCCCACAGTTTGCGGGGCATGATTGTTGGAGAAGCCATGGCGATATGATTGAAAGTGACTGTAGAATGGCACCAAACGGTCAAGTATCACAATGTGGCTCTTTGAATGTCAATGCAAGCAGATGACTCCCAGGGCTGGACAGGCTGTCCTCCTGTACAGACACGAAAGGCTTGATCTGTCTTGATGGCTGGAGGTCGTGACAAGGCGGGGAGGTGACTCCCGAGCGTGTCGATCAATTGAGATCCCTCGGCTACGGGAGCGGGGAACCCAGACCAGATCTGATCTGTAGAGTAATGCAAAAGAGGTAAGAAGAATTGGTGGCTAAGAATACATTTTTCTCCGAGAGATGTCTTCTTTAGCTAATCAAAAACAAGTAAACCTTTTCTCTTTGCAGAGACAGGATTGTTCAATCAGAAGATAAGTAACGTAGTTAGAAGAATAGGTAGTACAAAGAACAAGCCGAAAAATCCTCCAAAACAAAGAAGATGCATAAGGTGTCGGAGACCAACCCATTTCCCGAGACTTGTACAAAAGAAACGCTAAATTTTCCCAATTCATGATATGCTCAAAAACAAAAAATTCGTAGTAACATTATGTTTGGTAGTGGCGGCAGAAGGACGATGATCATCGCCAATTAGGCAGGATGCCGCTCTCGGCCCGCTTGAGCCTGAACCTAGGGACATCCTGCGAAGACACTGAGCTGACAGAGTCTTTGCGGATGGTCCAGCGGCTTTTTGGTGGCTGTTGAATGAAATCCCTAGGGTAAGGAGGAAGGTCCAGCGATGCCATGCGCTCATTTGCGCCACGAGGCGTCATCTTGGGCTTGTGGAAGGCAGGTGGTGCTGTGAGGGGAGCAGAGAGAGGCGCCGCCATCATGGATTGTGAAGAGCCAGGACGCTGCTTGGTCATACCCGGAAGCTTCAAGTGATAACCGTTGCGAGACATGCGGTGCTTGGGCGGGCATGGAGCGTACGTGGGACTTGTGAGAGCGTCAAAGTAAGCTGAGGCTGGGGATCCCGGAGTCGATGGGCAGTGGCTGGATGCTGGGGTTTGTAGTCCGATCTCGAGTTCCGGTGTTGAGGGCATCTTAGGAGAGACCATCTTGGGCGAAGCAAGAGAGCCATCATGAGTGTGAGCACGAAGAGAAATGATGCTCAGCCGTGATGAGCTGCCACTAGTCTTCAGGCTCGATGAAGTCGTAGGACGTTTGATCAGAGGCGAGCTCAAGTTGACTTTTGACACGCGAACCATCTTGGCCTTGCCTGGCGAGACGAGAGTAATGGCTTCAGCCTGATCACATTGGGCGAGTTCGACAAAAGAGCAGTCCTCGGCCAAGAGTTCCGGAAAGTTTGTTTCGAATTCATCGATAAAGTCATCAGCGACAGTGCTGATGCTGATGGAAGAGAGGCTGGAGTCGTCTGAAGACATTTGTTCTTCTTCTGAAAGATAACCAGAGAAAAATAAAGGTTCGTTGCAAAGATCAGTGATTGTAGCTGACAGAAGAGGTGGCTCGACGAGGATCCTAAAGTCAAGAGTCTTCTCCTGAAGGGATGCAGGTGCGGGTCCAGATTTGTCGGCGCCCCTGACGCACGTTGCGTGTAGCATGCGCTCCACATCACCAGTCGATATCACAGGCTCGGCTGACATTGTTTTCGTTGGCGGTGTGACCAAGCTGACTGGATCTGACCAACAACAAAAGGATGCGCAAATGTTATGGAGGAAGAAGAGCACACTTGAATGTTGGGAGGGTGGATGGAATAACGCCCAGCAAAGGGGTCCTGAAACGTTAATTGGGTTGCTGCAAATTCGAGGTTCCTGCAGTGAAGCAGTGGCTTTTCTTCTTAGTCGAAGATCTCGGGATAGCCTGTTGGTTGATCCGATGTGTTGGGTGGGGGAAGAGTTGGTCTGCAAATGTATGCGGCAGGAGCGCGTAGATAATAACGAAAATCAGTCGTTTGAGCGAAAAAAGAATGGCAAGGTCGGAAGACGTTATAGCAATCAAAGGATGGTCAACAGTTGGCGGGTAAAGAATGGCTTGGGTTTTCGGTCGGTCCACGCGAAATGAATTGGAGATGGGTCCTGTTTGCTCTCGTGGGATGCGGCTTCGCGTCGCTTTTTGAAGTACCATGCGTTTGTTAAACGGTACAAACGTACAACCCAACCACCATAGCTCCACCCCTACACTACGAGTCTGTCCCGCAGGCATGAATCTTCTGACGTGCAACCAGCGTGTAAGGACCTCCTACAGACTGAGCAACGTCGTTGGCGCTAACCGCGATTGTTCAACGCTTCTAGCGGGTAGCCGAGCTTAATCGCCAGAATTGCGTGGGAAAGTCGATCATCGTGGTACGTTTGTACCAAAGTCTTGGGTAACAAAAGGCACGCCTCGACTCCGATTGGTAGAATGCAAGGCTTCGCTACGCGCCAATCCTCGAGTCTATCTTGTTGGTAGCAAGGATGCTCAGGTCCCCACAGACAAAAGTACCAGCAAAAAGTCGACAAACCAACATCATGAACCATAGGAAAATTTTCATCGTGCATGAACCTCTACCAGGATATCACACACAAACCATGTCATCTCTTATCAAAAAGGAAAGGGTTGAGGTGGTTGCTGTCAAGATTTCAACCGCATTTCACACCAGCTGTCATGTGGGCTGGTATCGATTAGGTGGCTTCGAGAACTGTTCTGGATCGGTTTTCTGTCTCCCTGCTCCTGCCTCTTGCTTTGTTGTCTTCTTTCGCTCACGCTCGCGCCCCCCGAGAGAAAGCCATTTTTGTGTGTGCACGTCAGAAAACGCCGCTGCGGTAGACGTAACCGTCGAGCGTCATGCACGGCATGCCACGGCTTGACTCAGCAACTTGAATTTGGAAGCGCAGCAAGACTCGAGACCCCTCGACCTCTCAACCTGAGACACCTTGTTTCTGTCATTTTTGAAGACCACACATCCGAGATATCTTGTCACCGCCGTGTCTTGAAACATTTCTGTCTTTTTGTGTTTCTTGTGCAAAAGGAAAGGTGGGCGTCTTTTACGAAAAATCCCCGTTTCATGTCTCCTATTGTATGTATGTCAGCCAGCCCTTCCCCTGCCCCTCCAAAACGCTCAGCAAGCAAAATGATCGAGAAGAAATCCCATGGCGCACATCAAACAAAACGGTTCACGCTGTTGCCATCGATACAAACAGTCCCCCCCCTTATCAAACAACGCATAACAGTCACTCTACATGCGAGCAGGGAAAAAATAGCAACACTTCGGAAATTTGACCACAACGAGTCACTTCCAGCAAGCAGAATATTATGATGTCAGGATACTCGAATTTTTCGAGATTGAAAAAGAGACATTCGTTCGTAAGTCTCAGATGGTAGCTCGTGGATTGCCGTGAGTAAGACATGATGGCTCGGCTCCTTCGGTGGGCGCAGTGGTATTGGCAAGTCATCAACGTCTTTCAGAGGCTGGAACATGTGTTTATGATCGGTATGAGATTTGCTTGTCGAATCATGGGATCATTCCGAGACATGGAGCGACACAAGACATCCTTAATGGTTCTTACGGCACAGTGATCACACTGCCGATATATCGAACTTTCGAGTAAAGCGAATTTCGTCCTCCAATGATTGCGAGAGAGCCAAGATCATATGTTCTGCGTTTGTGTGCATACGAACTCACTAGCTCGGCCATACGAGACGGTATAACTCTACACTCCCCCCTGACTCAAACCAATCTCGACGATCACGACTTTCGCTCACGTTGAACATGCTGCGAACCAAGTGTATCAGTATATCGACGATAAAGAAATTGATCCGCAATAGCGATATTGCTTGGGATAAATGTACCGGTAGATTATTAGGTTGATCTTTAGATACTCTTAACGATAAACACAAACGCTCGATAAAGACAGTAATTCTTTGCTTCGGCCGTATACACAATCATCTTGTTGCTGCTGTTCTCCTCAAAATTTTGTGCCGCTGGAAGACACCTTGTTTTCCGACATTCGTGTCGATATCATCCAAGGGTGGACTGGCTGGTGGTCAAGTCGGGAAGACTTTTGCTGCGTAAGGTGTAAACAACCCAGTTCACATGGTCACCAAACAGGAAAGTGCCTTGCTTACAGCATGTATTCGCCCAATCTAGGGGCACCTCCCTTCCAGTCCAAACGCTCAAAGTACCTGAAGACCAACTCGTAGCCCTCGAGGTCATGGACGATGCGGTCGACACGTCTGTAGCCGGCAATGTTGTCCATGTTCTTGTCCTTCTTGACTCTTGCTCTGCCGTAGCCGTCCTCGTCGGTCTTGGCTTCGAAGATGGTGACACTGAAGCGACCAGGCTTGAAAATGTTGACGACTTGCATGACAATGTCGTGAGTTTCGCGTCCGGTCTGGCGAGCTGGAACGTTGGTCTCGAAAGAGGCGTAAGAGCATTGGGGCTCGGGGGTGACGTGGACGGTGAAGTAGTGGGCTGATCCAGACTTTCCAGTGGAAGGGACGACGCCATTTGCAGAGTAGCCGCAGGGCGTGAAGAGGTAAGAATCTATCTTGGCCTCAGGGTATTTGGAGACAGGGTAGACATCGGCCAAACCACAGGCCTCGGAGACGACGGAACCGAGAGTGTGGCCTTCTGTGGTCAGCTCTTCGGGGAAGGTCAGCTTCTCGGACGGGTCAGATGTGGTTTGAGCAAAGACATCAACATCATCGGCGCCGTTCTCGGTGATGTCGCCCAGGTGAGCAATGGCTTCCTTGCGAGCTTCCTGAGACTGCTTGAGGTACTTTCCTTCGGCGATGGCACTGGCGTCTTCAAGGTAGAATTGACGTGCATTCTGTTCGTCAAGATCAGTCATGAGAACTTCCAGGGTCTCGTCTTGGGCCTCGTCGATCTGAGCGTTAGCAACATCGGCAGCAAGCTGCTCAGGGTAGTCCAAAACTTTGGTGGGAGTCTCTCTGTCGGGGGTGGCAGGGGGGGTGAGCTGAGTGTTGGGGCCGGTGATGTACAGGTACCAATGCTCGCCATTCATTTTTCCAATCATATAGGCACTGCCGCCCATGAATCTCTGGTCGAGGTACTTGACTTCGTCACGCCAGCTGCGGTGGGGTCCGCGTTGCTGATCGGGGTACAAGAAGTTCTTGCGACTGTAGAAGACGCGGTGAGGAGTCGCAGCGGCAGGAATGGCGGCAGACAGATCGGCCTTGGTGCCAGGGAAGCCAGCCTCAAGAGCAGCAATCTCGAGCATTCTCGGCAGGCCGTACAACAGAGTGGTGGTGCCGCAGGTCTTGAGCACGAGCTTGTGGGGGAAGACAAACATGCTGGACTCGGAGAGGAGGTAGGCGTCCATGTGTCCATGTCCAATGACGGAGAGAACCTTGCAGTTGACCAGGTCGAGCATCTCTTTCCACGTGTCTGACGAGACGGCCTTCAGACCGTATGGCTTGGCGCCTTCGGGGAGGGAAGTAGCTGAAGGGCTGAACCACACTTCGAGGAGCTTTTCGGGACCTGGAATAGAGTCAGACGAGTGCTTGGAGGAGCATGTTCACGGTAGCTGACCTTCAAAGGCATTGGTCGAGTCGAGATCGATGGTGACATCGCGGTTGATTGTCAGGTGGGGAGTGGCCGACGAAGGCGAGACGGTGTAGTCATTAGGGATATCGATGTTGACCATGACTTGTGTTGGGTGGAGGCTGGCTTACGCCAGCGACAAGCGGGTATTCTGGGATGCCTTGAAGGGACGTTATGGAGGCCTGGCCGAGAGAGGAATAAAAGAGGACTTTTGCCGCGGAATTTTGGCAACTATGAGAAGCCCGGATACCCTGTCAAAGTACCGGGACTGGCAGATGAGCGAGACTGGAAGCCTCGGAGAGGAATAAGTGCGCAGGTTCGGGTTGCGTTGCTGTCGCTCGGAGGCGTCGAGTGCACCGCGTCGCTGTTATATTTTTTTTCGCTGCGGCATATATTTTGCTTGGCGATGTCACCGCTGCTCATGCCCTCGACCCCACACTGACTTGCGCCAGGCGACGTCGGCACACGACCTCCTTGACATGAGGCTCTGCACAATTGCATCACACGGCTCAATGATATTTCAATACTTTTGGTTCGACAAGCTAAGTACGTTTACGCATAGCCCAGGGTGCAGTCTGCACCGAAGATGCCTCTCACTCCCAGATAACTCTCGCCTCCGGCAACGGCGGGGCCAGACACAACAATCTGAAGAACCTGTTAGCCTTGACGCTCAAAGATCCAGAACCGAATGACAAAAGACTCACCTCGCCTGATGGTGTGTTGCCGTCCACCTTACTGTCATCCCTGTCCACAAGCTTAATCTCGACACTGCTTAGAGGAGCTCCAAAGTGACTGTGTCCCGGTTGGTCGCTGTGTCTGTAGTCATAGATGTTGGTCTGTGCCACTGCCCCAGCCACTGTCGATGCAGTGAGAGCATAGCAGACTCTGGACTGTGTGGCTACACGAATGTCTCTCAGAGCGGAGCTGCTCAGTGTCTCACTATCCGTGCCCACCCGCTCCGAGGCAAAGATAAGACGCAGCTTGCCCGGAGTAGTGCCTATCGCGCTACCCTTGTGACCGAATAAACGAAACACCAAACCTGCGCCAGGCATACGACCAGCGGCCAGAGCTTGGCTTTGACTTGAATGTGCCAGCTTCTTGAGACCAGATGACACTTCTGACATGTGTCTCTGATGCAACTTCACAAGCGTTTCGGAAGAGGCGATGACCACGGTCGGTGAGATGCCACGAGAAGCAAGGGCGAGATCGACACCAGTACCAGCGACTGAGTTGACAGCCAGAGAGCTGTGGCTGAAGAGTGCCGCCATAGTCAAACACAAGACGTAGGAATGGGTGAATGAATCAGCGGGCATGACAAGATCCGAAGGACCCAAACGCTGGCGAAGTGGCAATGCAGAGATCAGGGCAGCGATTGCTGCGGCCATGTTCTATTGAAATGTAAGTGTTGAACCTTAAGACTTTGACAGTGGTGTGGTTTACCTTTTGGGTGAATTCGACAACTTCTGCGGAAGTGTTTGGGCTCTTTTGCCACAAGAAAATCAGGTTGCCAGGGACCGTACTTTGGTCGTTCTTGGGCAATTCGCTGTTGGTCGAAGGTGCTTCTTGCACCAGATTGTCCCAGACAGATACGGCGAGCTTACCGTTGGTCTCATTCTCGGGAGCGCCTTGCCAATCCATATGTTTGTTGGTAGGTTCTGTGACCCAGACGACTTGACGCAGAGATGAAACACTTTCGGAAAGACCGGTCAAGGGCAGGGAACCGGCAGCAGCGACAACACACTGGGCACGAGTCTGCTCAAGAAGTTGGCAGACCACGGCATGCTCTTGGTTGTAAGGGACCAGAATGGGGGATAGACCATAGAACGAGCAAGCTATTTTAGCACGGTCAGCGAAAAGATGATATTCACGTGGGCTACAACAATTACCAAAAACGACAACAAGATACTCGACTGAGTTTGGCATGTAGATGGCAACTTTCTGCGCGCCAGACTTTTGCAAGTGAGAGCCAATAATGTTGATGAGTTTAGAAATGTTGGCAAAGTCATGGTCGATAGGAGTGTCTTTTCCGCGAACGGACAAGATTTTTGCCTTTGAAGAGAGACTAGTATTAGTGGGTGAAGGATTGGCAGCCTCACGCCAGATATCTCTGAGGTCACCATCCCTACCAGCAGTCCATTTGGGAGCACCAGGTTCGCGAACCGAAAGTCCGGTCTTCAAATTGTAGCCATGAGGAACCTCGGTCGAACGATAGATGGCAGACTCTCGAGGTTGACGGACAGGAGAGGCAGCAGCCTGACGAGCAAGAAGAAGAGGGTGAGTATCAGGCTCGGCCCAGAAGAGCAGAGGATATGCCACAAAGGCAAACAGGACCAAAGCGATCAAAGTTGTGTAGATGTTCCATGCGGACAAGGTGTCTGCGATGAGAGCATCTAGCTTCTCAATCAGACCGGCCATCTTGTCAAGAGTCAAGAACTCGTCCAGCAAGTCCGAAGGCCGGAAAGGAGGAAGATGGAGAAGTCGGCAAATGGCATCTGCGGCACTGCAGTATGCCCATGTCAGGTCAGCGCAGCGATGGGCGGGGCTGCTCAGCCACAGACACAGCACGAGGCAGGCGCTGTGGAAACGAATGCCAAGCTCGACAAGTCAACATGCAGCCAAAGCAGGTAATTGCCTGTCGAGGTGCACCCTCACTACTCACTAACCACATGCACAGCAGCAAAAGATTTCCGGTCGTCTTCTTTTGATTGCTGCATCATGTGCTTTGTCTGCTAAAAGCTTTGCACCCGGCCTCGATACTAACCCCTGCAGCACTTTGCCAACACACGACATCGCACCATCGTCCTCTACACAAGACACCAACATGTCTTCGACAGCCGTCCTGAAGCCGAGTCCGGCCCCCTCACGCTTCGTCGCACCCGCAACTCCCATGCGATCCTCATCGGCGCCATCGACTCCTCAAAAGTCACCCACCAAGGTCGACACTCCCGGTACCTGGCGCCATCCCAACATGGACGAGATCAACCGTCGCAAGAATGCTTCGACCTTCAACTCGGACAACATCCACAGCATCTTGGTCAATGTCACTGCGCTTGCCGTCTTTTTGCTTGCTCCGAGCATGCTGTCAGACTAGTACGACTCGAAGAATCCATCAACACGTATGGCTGGAGCTGACCCCATAACAGCACCCCCTCATCCTTTACCGCCTTTGTTCAGTCAATGGACCCATACGCAACCTGGGCGTCCATCCTGGCCCGCTGCATACCTGTTCTGAACATCTCGCTAGCCCTCATGCCACTCTTCCGCCCTACCGATGAAATGTCAGACATTGCTTTGACTCGAGAACAACGTCAACTTCTCGGCTTGACTCCTCAGGACATCCCACTGCCTGCTGGATCACCCGGCTATGTCACACCTCCTAGATATTCTCGCTCGTCGACTCCTCGTTCCAGCGCTCAGAGACATGCATCTGGTTCACCTATGTCGCGCAAGAGTAGCCCATCGTCCTTTGACCAAAGCGCTCTTGGTGTCAGCAAATCAGGCAGTCCTTTCTCCGTCAGTCCTCTGATGCAAAAGGCCGTAGGAGGTGCCTCGGCTGCAAGAACTTCTTCGCCTCTGGACAATTGCTTGGGAACCAGTTCGTCAGGTTTGGCCACCGGCAAAGCAAGTGTGTCACTGAACAGCAAGTGGCTGTACGAGAGAGGAAAGGGCAGCCCCAACGGCAGATCCCTCTTTGCTTGATTGCATTCATGTTGTATAGATTGTTGACTAGGCTAACTTTAGAAAACTGATCAAATGCCCAAAAGAACAAACCATCAGAACTGTCTCATTCTGCGCATCTCAAGGAACAATCTTGCTTTGTGGTCGCAAGACTGCGGTCGTTTCGCGACAATGTCAACCCGATTTTTGTGTGCAGTGTACTTGATCACAAGTCGAGTATGTTGTGTGATGGTGGCTGTTTCTGCCTTTATTTTGCGTGCTGTGACAATCAACTGTCGCCGCCACTTTTCGGATAGATTCTTCGAATACATGCAGAAGACGACGGTGCACCCAACAAGACCGAGTTGTTCTACTCAGGTTTGCTGGTTCAATTACTCCTGAGGATATCTGTATGTGAAAGAACAGGGTGGGACATTCAACCATGACCACGGAACGCGTTCCGCTCAAGACGATCAATGACGCGTTTCTTGCCGACATCTCATGCCAAACCACTTTGCCGTCCATAACCAGACCATGTCTTTGTCTCGCAAGCTTTCAACAACACCCAAACAAGCCCACATCGTTGTATACAGAGACTCAGAGCTAACAACACAATGCGTCTCTCTACGGCACTGCCTCTTTTCCCTCTCGTCGCCGCCCTCCCAACTTCTTTTCACTCCGACGCGAGACCACTCCCTCTCATCATCTGGCACGGCCTAGGCGATCGCTACGACGCAGACGGCATTGCCGACGTCGCCGCTCTAGCCCAACAACTCCATCCAGGCACCCTCGTCTACCCAATTCGCGTCGCCGAAGACGGCTCCTCCGACTCGCGCGCCACCTTTTTCGGAAACCTGACTACGCAACTCGACAATGTCTGCAATACCCTCTCATCGAACTCCGCCTTTTCAATAAACAATACGCGAATCGATGCTTTGGGGTTCTCGCAAGGAGGACAGTTTTTGAGAGGCTTGATTGAGCGGTGTCCCGGTATTGAAGTCAGGAGTTTGGTGACATTCGGATCGCAGCACAATGGCATTGCCAAGTTCCAGAATTGTGGGACGTGGGATTTGGTGTGCAAAGGCGCCATGGCTGCCATCAAGGGGAATGCATTTGGGCAGTGGGTGCAGGGTAACATTATCCCTGCTCAATACTACAAAGAAACCAACGAAACCACTGGAGAACCCACGGACGATTATCTCGACAACAGCAATTTCATCGCCGACATCAACAATGAGAGGAAGAACAAGACCAAGGTGTACAAGCAACGCTTGGCAAAACTGGACAAATTCGCCATGTACGTTTTCGAAGAGGACAAGACTGTTATTCCCAAGGAAAGCGGCTGGTTTGCTCAAGTAAATTTAACGAGTTTGGAAGTCACGCCATTGCAGCAAAGGGATATCTACAAGCAGGATTGGATCGGATTGAAGAGTTTGGATGATAAAGGAGCTTTGGTTTTCAGGAATGCTAGTGGCGGGCATATGGATTTGTCTGAGGAGATTTTGACGGAAGCGTTTTTGGACTTCTTTGGTCCTGAGAGGAAGACGTGGAGGGATAGTGTCGAGGAGCTTTTGTTCCAGGAGCTGTAATTGACTTTTGGCAGTTTCGGAATTTTGACAGAATCGTTATGCTTTGGTTCGTGTCAGCCACGTCTACGCAAGCAATTGTGAGTTCACATACCCGAGTCTGATGGGTATCGTCGCCTGCGCTCGCGAGTCTGGGGTCTAGTCAAAGCGGCAAAGACACGCTCCACAAAGGTCCACCATCTGTCAGAAGAAGATCTCTGAAGCAACTCACGAATCAGTAATTTGCATCTCATGACGTTACAGCATATAGCAGGATGCGTACGGGTTGAGGTACCTGGGGAGGGTCTTTTGCAGTGGTGTGCTGTTCGGAGAAGAGGTAGATGACGGTCTTGATGGAGCAACACATCTTGTGCGGTGTTGCGTATGTGTGTTACCGCTGGTGAAAGCAAAATAAAAAAAAACCAGCAAGGAAAGGCAATGTTCGTAGTGTCAAAGCCATCAAATCGAGAGGAGCAGAGAGCGTAAGAGGGTCAACGCTTTTGCTCTTTCGAAGGGTAAAATGGGAGCACGTCGATCTTTACAAGCTTGTCACTCATCGATGAAAGACAAAATTTTTGGTACAGAATTCCCCAAATCCTCAAATTGTGTGTAATCCATAGCAGGTCGAGTCCCTCAATCGTGTAGACCTGCAAACTTCTCATTGATCAGGATACATAGGCGTCAAGATCCGGAAGACTACTTGGGGCTCTTGTGCAGTATGAAACAGTTACAAAAGACTGATGCAAATGGTCACATACTGCCGCAACTCTTGTTATCTTCTCTAATCTGATCCATCGCTGCCTAGCGATACAAGACGGACCATTCTCCTAGCATAGCAGATAGGCAGTGATGAAAGAAGAGCTCTCTTCAGAATGGGATCCCTCTAACAAGAAAGCTAGACCTTAGAAACTTGAATGTTAGCGGCTGCAGCAGAAAAGCCCATTGTCCTTTGCAAACAATTCCCAAAACCGGCTTCACAGTATATCAATCGTGACCGAATCGCCTTTACGTCTCCTTTCCTCCTTCAACCCTTTCACTCGCACTCAGCCCTTATAAGCAGTCAACTTTACCTGTCCATCAGCAGCGCAACTTGAAGGTCATTTGGCCCGATGGGAGACCTGCGATAAAACTCTTGGCACTGATGCTTTGCGGTACCTCGGGAATATCGGGCACTTTGTTCGATCCTCGTCCGTCTCAGTTGTGACTTTAACTAGTCGGGGTTGGGGCTAAGATCCAAAAGGCGTCAAGAGTTTTCCGAAGTTTCGCGGCTGCTTCGTTTTTTGCTCTTTGAGAAGCACAGGAGGGTTGGTGTTGGTAGCTCGTGGGGGTTTGCAGAGTCATGCTAATGTCGAGAAGGATATGTTACTACAGCAGACACTTATATAGGCCGTAAAGAGTAGGATGAGCATTAGAGGCCTGGTTGAGAGGAAATTGTTGGTCAGCATTGCTCGTCATCGGCCAAGCTCAAACCGTGCAACTTGGAGTCTAGCAATCTTCGCTTGACTACACGCCGAATCGTTTCCTGCCGCCCAAGCAGAGTTTATACCTGGTTATTTGGTACGTCCTGTCGTCGTTCTTTCCGGGATGGAACAAGGGAGTGACTGCCCAGCACCCGAGATTTTGCCGACCACAGATCAATCTTATCGAACTTCTGAACTTCACCTCTTCCTGCATCAACCTTCAAGCGGCTTCACTGACGCATTGAGGTATGGAGAAGACATGCAAAATGTATAATGTGTGTGTGTGTGTTGACCAATTGAGTCTTGGAAGTCACCAGATGGATCTCAGATGATCTTGTCACCTCCCTCCGACAAAGGCTCACAGCCGGCAAGTATATAATCTTTCTTTCGTCTTTTTCTTTCGTAACTCATTAAAGTCTTTGTTAAGAGAAGGACGGAATAAGGGAAATGAGTGAAAACGTGAGACTACGTTGGAAAAGGACAGAATGTAACCAAGATGAAAGGCGATTCTGCACTTATTAACAATCATGGGAGGACAACTCTTGAGCTCGGGTTATATATTGAGAGCTGCCACGGGACACTGGATCCATCGGACTTTGGCAGATTCAAAATAACCTCTGAAGACATTGCCTGCTTCGTGTCGCCAGAGATTATATATCACACCAGCAGCCTCGTGTTAAAGATCACTCCTGTCATACCAGCTCACCATAAACCAGCATACTAAATATCAGCACAGCATGCAGCACGTATAAGGCGGCTTTCCAACCCCCTTCTCTCCTGTTTCTAACATTCCACAAGACCCAGAAATATTCTAGAAAAATGTCTCAGCTATATCATACATTCAACTATGTTCAGCGTTGCTGACTGAGAAGGTCTCATACCTGGTCTCAAACTTGTCTCGACCCCATCTTGCAGCCTCGACGGAATCATCTGGAAGTTTGGTCGAGGATACAAGATGAAGTTCCTGTCTTCTTCAATATTCTGGGAGAGAGATCTTCTCATTCTGAGTGAGAATGTAGATGTCGATGTGAAAGGTTGGGGATTTGATAGAGGAGAGTCGTCTATTCTGAACGACCATATCATCGCCAGCACAGACCACTCGCACATTTGATGCAACACGTCCCGTTGTCGATACAAGATTGCCGGCTCTTCTTCCAGTTGTTTATGTTTTTGTCATCGTAAACGCAATTCCCTCTCCCCTTCTCTGACAATTGACCAACCGTCCATTTGTCCTTTCTCCTTCCACATACACCTTGCATCCTCGCACACTCATCTCACAGCGCAGCGCCAACTTCTCCAGACCCCTTCCAGATCACTATGGAGGTCTACACGCACCATTATATTCAGGGTGATCATGCTCCCGCCGTTGTCCATCTTCCCTCTCCCATCAGCCGCTATCATCGCCCGCAGGCAGGATCTCCCAGCGACTGGCGCCAGTATCAGTTCAAAGATTTCATTTCGCGTACACCAGGTCGTACTGTCTCCGTGATCGGTCCTATCACTGCCCTTGACACTCTCAACAGCACCCTGAGTGCTGGCGGTTGTGTCCAAGACACAATTACTACTCACCAGTTTGCGGTCTACACTCCGCTCATCATCGCCATTGAACACATTCGCATTGTGAACCCCCAACTACCCATGGATCGCATCTCGGAGCTTGACCTGATCCAGCTGCAGTGTGAGCCCTGGTTCACCGACTTCGCAAAACAATTCATGAAGAAACACTACCTGGAACAGAACTTTGACTGCACTCAGTTTGTTGATCCTTCCTCGCTCTCGGCCGCCCGCATGGTCCTGATATTGGATGCTCTCGCAGCCAGCCAGAGGCTCCCAAAGATTGACCTTGGCATTGTGACTCTGAGAAACGGCCATCACCCTACGGCTGTCATTCACCCTGAGGCCAGCAGAGAGCATGCCCTGACTGCTTGGATCCTGGCAGACCTTAGCTCTGGCTCTCCCAAGTACTGTGGTATTGGTGCTGTCTCAATCCAGAAACCCTTTTCTCAGCAACAGGAACCTGTCGCAAGCGAAAATGAGGGGGAAGTGGAGGACAGCTCTGAAAACGAGCCGGCTGAGGTCTCTACCCCAAGCAACCATAACAAAGACAGCAGCAGCACCCGTAAAACCGCTACACGTGTCACAGAGCAGCAGGTCCCTCTCGCTGCGGGCCTCACAGCTCAGGACATTCTCTCCAACCATCTGGATAAATTGCAATACAATAACATTCTCAAGGTGGCCCTGTCCCACAGTAACAAGGATATTTCAGACGCTGCAACGGACAACCTCAAGGGGGGCGCTACGGGCGTGGTAAAGCGCATCAACACCGGAATTCGATGGCTTGAACAAAAATACGATATCGAAAAGGGTGTGTTGCGTACGGCTTTCGATCGGGCCCGCAAGGCCAATGGAGTCTCTGTACGCGGTAAAGACGAGGTGCCCGAGACAAAGCTCGCCGAGTTTCAGGAGAAGATCGATATTGCCCTATCCTGGGTCAAGAAGGGTGGTCCTGAACCCACTAGCACTTCTTTTGAAGACCCTGACGCTATCAACCAGCATGCTTATGCAACCCCTGCTTCCGACATCACCACCCATCATCATCTTCAGGGCCCCAACATAGCCCTCGACCCGAGCAATGGCCCACAGGTCAACGACGACAACGCCACGCATGACCAGGACGCGGAACTCAACTGGCAAGAGATTAACGCATTCGTCGACGACTTTGATGAGTCTCTTCTTACCAACTGCTTTGAAGGCGGCTTTTTGTGAAAATGATTCCAAGCTTTTGACTCTTGTTCTTTGCTGGATCGCTCAAATCGGTCACTGAGCGTACACGCAGGTCTCTCGCTTTGTTTTCTTTCTTGCTGTGTTTTGCCTCTATTTTCTTTCTTCTAATCTCGTAACGGACGGGCATCGATCATGGGAAGGGATTGCATTGCTTGATAGATACCCCATTTTACGCTGTCAATTCATCTTGCTCGTTCCTCTTCTTTTCTGCTGTAGATGGTCTTACACATTCGTGATATGCGTTGCAGCTGTTATTCACCAAGACAAAATATGCCAGTGTAGCCTTGGAGGGCACAGATTTGGCAAAGACCCTGGAGTGAGATGCAGCATACTGCCAACAATATGCTATACCTTCTCCTTTGGTAGCTAAGCGACTCGCAAGTATTGCTCAAACACAGCTTCGATGCTGAGTTCCCATGACCGAATCATATATATTTCGTTAATGCTACGAGCTTACGCGTCTTTTGTCATTGTGCTTTTGCACGACTCATGGCACGAACTTCTAATGATATAAAGATGCTCTTCGGCAGTTTGCTTCGGACGCTTTTAGTTGTGTGATAAAATGTCATGCGAGATAGGCAGTCAGACGCGCGTATCGAAGGAAGGGAGTTTGTAGGGAACATCAAGGGAATCTTATCGAGCACACGTGGTGAGCAAGTTGGACCCGTACAAAGAAGATGTGTTCTCTATTGAGCTTGGGACTGCTCTTTATGATATGACCAGCATGTGCCAAGCCGGAGTGCAAGCGATTGATGGGCAGCTTCCAAGTTTTTTTTAACTTCTTCCATCGTTTTCAAGCGGCGCCGAGAGCAAAAAAGAGCGAGAGCGTGCCGGTTGGCGATCTGTTCGGATCCTGTCGCAAAGACGTCAGTCCTTAGGAGGTGAGGGGCACGCGTAGGTGGTAAAGCAGGAAAGCGCTACCAAAGACGCACTTGCCTCTTCAGCTCGTATGATGGGCTAGGTAGCAACAATCTACTTCTCTCTTCTCCCTTCGCTCTGCAATTCTCCTTTTCCTTCCTTTGAGCAAGACTCGGGAATTGTTTGTATATATACCCATCATTTGTCGCCTGTTAGGGCTGGGCCCCTCATCGCACCTTGAAGGTCGCGCATTGTTTAGCAACTCAAATGACGGTACACGATGACGACCTTGAACGGCGTCGCTACAAGGCGCCGTATAGCACACATCGCCCTATACCTACGATACAAAAGTACCAGCAGGAGAAGCAAAAGCGTCAAGCAAATGCTGGCGTTGGTGGTGGGTACCCACCACCAAAAGGAGCAGAAGGAGATCAAGAGGACCGCGATACCGCCAACCGCTACCTGTACTCGCGCGAACAGAGCGATGTCGATTCAGACAACTCAGACCTCGACAACCCGGCGCATGACAAGCAAGATCGCTCGCAACATCTCAAGAAGAAGCTTGTCGGCGGTGGTGCTCACGACCCGGCAGACTTGATGCAAGACACCTCGGAAGCTCCAATCCAAGATCAAGACCCAAAGAACAGACGAAAGGCTCTCGGCAAGAGCAAACGCAAAGGCGAACGCGCCTATCGAGAAGTCACCGATCCCGTCACTCACCTTCCCGTTCGCATCCATGACTTGCAACCGGGGGACTTAAAGAGGGTTCCAGAGAATCTGGGTCCTCCAGGCTCAGAATCAAGATCAGCTACTGGCCTGGCAAACAAGAGGAAGAGCGATGATGTACTGGCAGATGAGACTCGAGAGATAGGAAGACACCACGCTGCTTTGGAGAACCTTTTTCCCCCTCCGGACTTTGATGACATCAAGACACGCCTGAACAAGATACAAAAGCTAGGGATCACAATCGGTGTCGTCGCTGTGTTTGTTGGCATCAGCATCTACAAGACCACAAGTGCCTTCTTCTTTGGTCGGAACGAATCTCATGCCGGCGTTTCGTGGTCCTTCATGTGGCCTTACCTCTCAAGTGGTCTCACTACCATTTTGCTCATCTCTCCAACCCTGGCTGTCATTTTCTGGGTCCAGAAGTGGACCGATAGACAAGTTCACAGGTTATGGGAGGAAGAGATCTGGCACGCCGAAAAGCATTCTCACGACAAGGATCAGGGAAGAGAAGAAACTACGCAATGGCTAAACAACATGCTTACTTCTCTGTGGCCACTGGTAAATCCGGATCTTTTTGTCGCTCTGGCTGACACGGTCGAAGATGTCATGCAGGCCTCCCTTCCTTCGATTGTTCGAATGGTCAGTATCGAAGACATTGGCCAAGGTAGTGAATCGATGCGTATCTTGGGTGTCAGATGGTTGCCTACTGGCGCTGCAGCACGCTCGGTTGGGGCAGATGGCAAGCTTGATGAAGCTTCTCCAGACAGCCACAATGATCGTAGTGTACCTGGTCAGTGGCAGGTTGATGAGAATGCATCTCCTGATCAAGACGTCGAAACTACCCAAGGACCTAAAAAGTCAAATCAACAAGAAGAAGCCGACGACAAACAAATCGCTGAAGGCATGGAAGCCGAGGAGGGTGACTTTATCAACCTCGAAGTTGCTTTTGCTTACAGAACTCGATCGACGTCCAAGAAATTCAAGGACAGAGCGAAACATGCTCATTTATACATCTCTTTCTATCTACCCGGCAACATCAAGATTCCAGTTTATGTCGATCTGAGAGGGTTTGTTGGCATCATGCGCTGCAGGCTACAGCTTACACCGGACCCGCCATTCTTCGCGCTTTGCACTTTTACGCTTCTCGGACAACCAAACGTCGACGTCGCCTGTACGCCTTTGACGAGGAAAGGCCTGAACATTATGAATTTGCCCGTCATCTCCCACTTCGTCCAGACTGCTGTTGATGCAGCTGTCGCCGAGTACGTAGCCCCAAAGAGCATGACCATTAATCTTCAGGATATGATCGCTGGTGAAGACTTCAAGAAGGACACTAGAGCCAAGGGTGTTATTGTTGCAAGAATCAAGCGTGCCTTTGATTTCAAAGAAGGAGATCCTGCCATCCCCATGATTCGTGAAGGCTCGGCCGATCCGTATGTCACAGTAGGCTGGGCCAAATTCGTCAAGCCTTTATGGTCAACTCGTGTCATTCTTTCAGAAATGAACCCTCATTGGGAGGAAACAGCATTCATTTTGGTGACTGCCGATGAGTTGAACGTTGACGAAAGACTGCGTGTGCAACTCTGGGACTCTGACCGGTTTACTGCGGACGATGACCTCGGACGTATCGAAATGGATCTCAAGGAGCTGATACACAACGAAGAGACAAGAGGCAAGATGTCTGATCGTGTTGACGGATTCAAAGCCTTACACGCTGGTGAAGGCTTACCAGGAAAACTTGAATGGAGCGTTGGCTATTTCCCAAAAGCACATATTGTCGAGGAACAACTTCAACGGCAAACCGAGAAGCCGGAGATTCGCTCAAGAGAGGCGTTGGAGAAAATGGTGGAAGAAGCGGCTAATCGTAAGCTGCGCGAGGCTAAGAAGGATGAGAGCAGAGAAACCGAGCAGCTCAAGCTGCAGCAGTACAAAGAGGTTGAGGATTCGATGATCATCTCCGCACCACCTCTTGAAGACTACCCAAGCGGTATTCTGGCTATCCAGATTCACGAGGCAACCGGACTGGAGGTACGTGCTCATCACAATGCTGCTCGATACAACGACGATCCGGAGCCAAGCGGTTTCGAGGAACAGGGCGATGAGCTTCCGTCTTGCTATTGCAACATCATTCTCAACCACCAGAAAATCTACCGGACACGTGTAAAGCCGAAGAACGCAAAGCCTTTCTTCAACGCTGGCACCGAACGTTTCGTTCGTGACTGGAGGACTGCCGAAGTATATGTTGTTGTTCGGGATGCTCGTGTTCATGAAGACGATCCTGTCATGGGTATTGTGCGTTTACCGTTGATTGACATCATGAACAAGCGATGCCAAGTCAACAACACATATCCTCTCTATGGAGGTGTCGGGTACGGTCGCATCCGTATCAGCATGGTGTTTCGCTCTGTTGACAGTCATCTACCAAAAGAATTGCTCGGTTGGGATTGGGGCACATTGATTGTGGATCCACGTATAGCATCAGGTGCAAACCTCGCCTCCGATCTTCGAGGCTGTCGTCTCAAGATCCAAACAGCCATTACCGTAGCACACATGAAAGCGCACAAGGACGAAAATGCCTGGACAAGTCGCCACAACAATGGCGTTCACCTGGGTGTTCGTCGTCGCTACGCAAGTTGCCTTGTAATCCAATTCCGTAAAGACGCTGCACTCCGCGATAAGACCGCAGGATTTGCCGTGCTCTGGCTCTGCGATATAGCAGACAACGAAGACGTATCTCTGACACTACCGGTCTGGAAAGGCGATCTCAAGCGTGCTACGACCTGCAAACTCGACTCTTACGGCGACAAAGTCGGCGAAATCAACATCAAGCTCAAGTTCTGTAGAGGGTTGAGCAGGTACCACAAGCGACTCACCAAGCACGACAAACATCTTAGCGACGTGACTGAAGTGGTTGAAACCGCACGTTTCCAAATGGCAAACAGCGAACAGAACGACCCTGGCGCCGTTAAGAACAGGAACGTCTCAAAAAGTGAAGTCACAGACTCTACAGGCGCCAACAACGGCAGTTGCCCTCACGCCGAAGGCGACAGCTCAGGCGAATCTGCCGACTCCTCCTCAGACTCCGACTCCGATTCTTCCTCCACTGATACGGACTCGTCAGCCAAACCCTCCCACACTGAACGCATAAAACGCAAATTCTCCCAACACCGCCATCGCAGTGTCTCGAAACTCACAACCGGCACCGACGAAGACAAAGATCAGCGCAACACAGACGGCAGCAGAAATGTAATGGATTCCTACCACGAATATCGCGAGCATAGTAAACAGATCAACCGGAGACACAGAGGTGTCATGCAATTCAAATCTGCGAGGACAATGTGGTGGATGAAGCATAAAGCCGAGCATTTGCAAGATCGGATCAGTGGGATATTCGAGCATCATGAACGTACCACAGGGATTGAGAGCGAGGCGTGAAGAAATGGAAAGAAGAAGAAAAAGAGGATGAGCACGTATGATGATATACGAACAGAGCAGATCAAAAAGAAAGGGCAACAAACCCAACCATAATCTCTAATAACTTTTTTTTTGTCAAATCGTCTTTTTTTTGGACTCTCAGTCTCGCGAGCCCCTTGATCTCTTGCATCCTAGAACAATCTGTCCATCAAAGGTCCAACAACGGTAAAAGGAATCGGACTCTTGACAAAAGCCCCAGCATCGGTAGAAGGGCCATACCACGCCAACAACGTCACGCCTTCAAACAAGAAAACCCACAGATAACCCAGCACCCTCCATTTCCAGCCTTTGAGCCCTTTACTCAACCCCCAATCCACGACTTTTTCCTCAACCCAGAAGCCCAGAATCTGCGGCGCGTAACGTAAAAAATCCGCTCGCAACCCACCTCGGGCGACAAAAGTGGCATAAGCGTGAACAGCCCAGGCCCAAAAGAAGGCAGAAAACACTTTGACCCAATACGTACTTTTTCTTGTCTCGTCACAGCCGAGTAATTTCACAAGCGCGTTTGTGTATGGCAGTGCCAGCGTGCGTAGCATCTGATGCCACGTCAGACCCCAAAACCTCTTGATAGTGTAGGCGTGCTCGAACGAGCCGAACAGTGGCGGGAACGACGCTGGTGAAAAGACGTGCAAGGGGACGGTGAAGAAGGCGAGCAGGGAGTAGAGGGATGTCATTGTCCAGCGGGCTTGGAGGTAGATGAGCCAGGCGTTCAGGAGGGCCGGGAGGAAGGGGAGGGTTGTGAGGTGCTCGTATGGGGGAGTGGCGATGGGTGTGTTGGTGGTTAGATGGTGGTGGGCGAGGTCGACCAGGAGGAGGTGGAAGAGGGCGTTGAGGAGATGGCTCAGGGCGAACGGGACGCGAGGGGTGGTTGTTGCTGGTGCAGAGGCCAAGTTGCGGATTTGAAAGTTCCTGTATTTCTTGCGTTTAGAGCGTATGTCTGATCAATGGGGTGCAAGTGTTTTTGTAGAGAGATGGGCTTTTTGGGAGACTTCAAGCAAAAAGGCAATGAGAGTGTGGTTTTGCAACAAAGATAGGACAGATGATCAGACAGTATCACCCCATCATGGAGGATTACAGGGAAGCAAAGAACGAGGCAAAAGAAAAAAGATAAAAAAAAGAACAAGAGGACAAAAGAAAGTAGAAGAAAAGAAACTCACCATCCGACACCCCTAGGACTCATAAACCCTAGCTCCAAAACATCAAGCACATATCGCACCACTCCCCTCTCCTTATTGCCTGCCTGCTTATCCCTCACACTTTTCCCATGTTCATCCTTGTCCCCTCCTTTCCTCCTCTCAAACTGTTCCCTCTCCATTAGGTACGCCGCACTAATCATCCTACAGACGACACTAAAAAGCGTACACGCCTTCATGTAAACATCCAAATACTCGCCCGCGGGTTTCTTCACGGCAAACCTCGCGAGCCAATAAACCCCCCAGGTTGTGGAAAACAAGGACAGTAAAGGAGAAGAGGAAGCTGAGAGTGCGGTTATGCCAAAGAGGATCTGGGTCATGGGGTTGAGGTAGCTGGGAATTTGGGGGTTGAGGGGCAGGGAGGGGAGTGTGTCTAGTGTTGCCATCGTTTGGCAGAAAAGAGAGAATTGTATGAGCTTGACAATGGCGAGGGTTTGTGTCAGCGAGGTCTGAATCAAAATTCAAGGAGCAGTCGAAATCGTTTAGTCAGGAATCAGGCCCGAGATGGTTTGCAGCTGGGAACGAGTGGGAAGCGGCAGGCGACCTGTCCTGGAAAAATATATATATCAAGTCACGGTGAAGCTGAATGAGGAGGTATCGGCTCTTTTCTGCGAAATCGATGTGAATAGATGGAGGTGTAAGATGGATGGAGCTCACATGGCCGAAGGATTCTGAAGACAGAGTCAGTGCAGTGCGGGCAGCAGCTTCCTTCAAGAAGGGATCTTTTTACGCCGATCGCATGTGCAGTCCGATAGCGACTTGAAACTAAAGACATCAACAAACGAAAAAATAAACGACAGAACGATGATTAGATGGGTGCTGAAATGCTTTGCTTTGGTTTGCTTGAAAGAAACAAAAAAAAAGAAAAATCTAGCCTTTTCCACCCACAGCATGACGCTCATCTCATGCAAACACATCGGTGCGATAAACAACAGGTGGTCTAAGTCGTCCAGGAGCCAAATGTCCCAAATGGCCTCTTTCATCCCAAATCCCTTTCCTCCTACCTCTGCCATCTTCAGCACACGTCTTCTAAAGCTTGGCCTTGGTCTCAATGGTAGGAAGCATGAGCTCCCTCATCTCTTCTGCTGCTTCGTTGATGTAATGGCTCATGCGCTCAGAACCCAGCTTCTTGGATACAATGTTGAACTGAAGGCTGTTCTCGTTGATCATGTAGGCGATACCCCAACCCTCATCAACGACCTGGCTCCATCCGTAGCCGTTGAAGTATTCGGACGACAGTTGCGAGGATGAGATGAACCAAGTAGACGAGTATGAGAATGCGGGATCGCTGTAGATGGCAGGCAATTGCTCACCCTCCTTGAGGAGCTTCTTCAGACCAAAGAGGTGACGGTCTACACCCTTGCCATCGGATGCGTCGCTGATGTAGGCGACATGTGCCTTGAGAGCGGCTTGCAGCTTCTGTCTGCACTCTTCAGGCGTGGCGTTGGGGTCGGCCATGGAGTCTGTGAATGCAACCGACTCTTGACTGACTGAACGGCAAGTCTCGGTACGGCCTTGTTGGAAGCGACGAGTGGCAGCCGACTCGTAGGTGGGTCTGTTCTTGCCATAGAACTTGTGGTATGCGAGTTGAATGACCATCTGAACGTATGCATCGGGACTGCACTTGAACTTCTTGATCAGACCCTTTCCATAGCCTTGGTATGCTTGCACCTTCAACTCGTGCTCGCCAATCACCTTGGTGAAGTGGGCTTGTGCGCGGCCGATATCCTCGATGTTTGAGGGGGAGAGGTCGAAGCGGATGGGGGTAGGGTCAGGAAGGTTGCTGCGGACTGTTGGGTTGTCATAGTCGAGCTTGTTGTTGAAGATGAGCATGTTGATGTAGTCATTCAAGCGGTGAGTGGGTGTGCCGTCCATCATGCTGTGCTCGCCCATGAAGCCCGATGTGCCGTTGTCGTTGATGATGAACTGGAGAGGCTTGTCAAAGAAGCGGTTTGCACCATCGCCGTGCCAGTACTGGTGGGCACGCTCTTCGAGTGTGACTGGCTTTGCCTCGTCCAAGCAGACGACGAATGACGAAGCCTCGATGGTTTGGAGAGCAGTCTCGTTGGCAGGGTTCTGTGCAATCAGGGCTTCACGCATCTGCGGTCATCAGTCAGTGGGGATCAGCGCCTATCCAAAGTCTTGACATACCTCAGTCCAGGTGTCTCTGTTCTCGGTCGTCATGATACCAACTGCGGGAGTGTTCTCGGCCAATTGGTAGATACGGAGGAACTGCTGCTCCAATTCGGCAGTAGTGAGTTCCTTGCCATTGTACTCGTGGAAGACCTTGAAGAACTGGTTCTTTCGCACGACGGTAATGTACTTGTGGTCGTTGGGTGCGTATTGCTTGGGGTAGTCGGCGGGCTTGGCGGGGATGCGGCAGCAGTTGAACATGAACTCGTAACTGCTCATGGCGATGGGCAGCTTCTTCATGTACTCGGGCTCAAGAGTACCCTCGACGACCTGCTTTCTGAAGTCCAGCACTGACGAGGTGATGGCAGCAGCTCTCTTCGCGGGGTTTCTTCTCTTGCGGTCGTCGCGGTGACTGTAGAAGTATGAGACATAAGGGACGACTGGGTCACGGTATGCGAGGTATGCGGCATCGTTCCACCACTCGTAGATCCAGTTTTTGTGCTTGGGGTCTTCTCTTCTGGCGAGCAGACGCTTCTGCAGCGTTTGCCCAAGGCTCTCGGGGGAGATGAACTCCTGGACGGCCTTTTCGGTCTGTGCATACTCTTGCTTGCTCAGAAGAGGAAGAACTGATCTCAGGTAACGCTTTGCAGTCTCTTCTAGCGTGGGTACAGGTAGACGTGGCAGCGACTCTTCGAAGCGCAACATGGGGCCTTTCGAGGCATCTTCCTTGTAGCCTGTCGAGATGTTGGTAGGATGCTAGTGACACGGAATTTGGATGCCATACCTTCTGGAAGCGAACTGCTCTTGCGTGCGGGAGCCATTCTAGTCTTCGCGATGGTCGAGGATACAGTGATGCGTGGACGGCTCAAAGGGGAAGAGAGGATGCGGGCTCGAAGACCAAACATCCCAGAATGCCGTGTGAGAGTATATGTAGGAGTAGAAAGAGAGAGAGGTCGAGGCAGATGTTCAGGCGTAGAAAAGAAAATAAAGATGTCACACCGAGTGCAAGCTTGCAATAGCCTGCTGCTGCCGTACCTTCTTAACAGGCCGAGGGTCCCTCGGTCGCAGCTTCCCCAGAGTTCACAACGTACCGAGGTTCAGTGGGGGAACTGGGGTGACGGACTTGCTAGAGAACATCTGATGTGGCCTGTGGCATAACAGAGACGCCATCACATGCTTTTGTGAGGCTCATGAAAACCCGTGGAGGTGGCCTTTTGAGTTGCACATGGACTAGGAATCTGAAAGAGAAAAAGAAGGCTCAAAACTTGCTGAATATCGATGAGACAGGCAGCTCGCATTCTATGCGAGCTTTGGAGTGCTCTGTATCTGACCAAGGGACGTTCTCTAGATGGTCATCAGTCTCACGAAGCCACACCCGGGCCAAGATGGGCAACCGGAGATCCAAAATCTAGGCCATCATTTCAACAGCAATACTGGGTCTCACGAGGATGAGGATGGAAAAAAGTCTAGGCATGCACATAGATTCACCCATGTATATAGACCCAATTTGCTACTAATACACATCATCAACCAAGACAGACGTCGAATTTAAGGGTTCTCCTTGGCGAACTTGACACCCTTCTCAATGTTACCCTTAAGGTCCTTGAGACAGGCGTCGAGGAGCTTCTGCTCGTAGTCGGTGACCTGGCCGACGGGGTGGATCTTCTCAACACCGTTGGGGCCAAGCTCGACCTGCGAGGCGAAGAAGTCAACACCCTGGTCCTTGTAAAGAGGAGAGTCGACGAAAGTGGGCTCAATGACACCCTTCTCGCCCTGGGCAGCCTTGAGGAGAGACTCAGCGAAACGGGCACCAGCCATGGCCATGGAGAGAGTGGCAGAACCAGCGCCACCCTTGGCCTGGACGACCTCATCACCACCGAACTGGACACGCTTGACGTAGGCGTCGAGCTGCTCACCCTCGAGGTTGTAGCCGGACTGGGAGAGGAGAGGGACAATGGTAGCACCAGAGTGACCACCAACGACGACAATGTTCTCCGAGGCGGGGTCGGTGCTCTTGAGCTGCGAGATGAAGCGCGAGGCACGGACAACGTCAAGAGTGGTGACACCGAACATGCGCTTGGGGTCGTAGACACCAGCAGCCTTGAAGACCTCGGCGGCAATGGGGACGGTCGAGTTGACGGGGTTGGAGATGATGAGGATGTTTGCCTTGGGGCAGTGCTCAGCAGCAGCCTTGGCCAAGTCACGGACAATCGAGGCGTTGGTGTTGAAGAGGTCTGGGACATGTCAGTTTGTGCATCCATGTTTCTGGTCCAACAAAAGACATACCATCACGGGTCATGCCAGGCTTGCGGGGGACACCAGCGGGGATGAGGACAATCTCAGAGTTCTTGAGGGCCTCGGCGACATCGGCCTGCTCGTAACCCTTGACCTGTGATGATTGTGAGCATGCTAGTATATGCAAGTCGACAGCATTGACTACTTACAACAGACTTGGTGTTGACGTGGGAGCAGTCGGCAGCAACACCTACAGTGACGCTCAGATTAGCGCCTCGTTGGAAAAAGCGATTGGAGGCGACACCGTACCGGGAGCACCACGGACATCGTAGAGGGCAAGCTCAGTGACTCTGGGGTTGAGCTTCAGGAGAAGCGACAGAGGCTGGCCGATACCACCACCGGCACCGAGGACGGCGACCTTGGAGGCCTGCGCGCGCATACATTGTCAGTGTCTTTGTCGAAATGACTGAGGACCAGAGCTGCCGAAGGTGGACAGCTACACTTCAAGACTCACATCGCGGGCAGTAGCCGAGAAGGCTCTGCGCTGAACAGTACCAATGACTTGACGAGCGGCAAACATGTCGATAGTAACAACGAGGGTTTGTTGGACAAAAAGACTGTAGAGAGATGGGACAAGGCCAACTCAAAGATGTTGGCCGGAGCTCGAGCCATCCCGTCCAAACCTCCGATCGTGTCCGGAGCTTGGCAAGACTTCACCGACGAGCATCATCCTCCAGCTTTTGCATTTCCCCTCTTCTGTTGCCTGCATGTGTGCTGCTTACGCCGGGTCAGAGGATGTCGCCTTCTCGACCACGTCTGATTCTGAAAGAGACGTGGGGGGCTGAAAGTAGCATGAACTTGCACTTTTCGATATGGAGCTCCGAAACATCCCTCTCAAAACTGCCATTCCCCTCACCCTGTTGCCAAGTACCAATGTAAAGATGACCATCTACGAGCTCTGAGCCGCGAACGTGCTGTAGTTGCCAGTGCAGATAGGTATATGACGATGTAATCACTATTTGTTTGAATCCACGGTCAATCTTCCCGCCTGTATGTTGTTCAGTAGCTTGTTGCTGCAAGCTTCACCTTGATGACGTGCAAGATACCTATCTGTCAGGCTGTTCAAGACTCAACTCTCTCACCACCACTCAAAGCCATGCTCATTCAGCTTCTGCTCACCGTTGTACTTTTCCAGATCTGACAGAAGCGCGTATACTCATTTAGGGTCGAGCCAATGGTCGGACTTTGGTGTCCAAACCCCGAAGCACTCTTGATGCTCCATGACGTCGACCTGACCTCCATGAAACATATAACATCCTCAAGTCAAGTACTCTACTCACTTCTTCACCATCCTAATACAGATTCTCGACTCAATCCCACTCCAAAAAGAAAGAAAAATGCCCGACTTTGAAAACGATCTCATCCTCATCACCTGCGCCTCAGGCAAACAATCCACGGCTTTGATCCCACACATCCTAAAATCATACAAAAGAATCCGCCTCCAATGCAACAGCAGCACATCCCTCCAGACCCTCTCCTCGAAATACCCAGCACATCCAAACCTCGAGATCGTGCAAGCAGACATGGCCAACCCCAGCGACTGCCACCGCATCCTCCAAGACGTAACCACCTGCTTCCTAGTCGACCCTCCATTCCACCCACACGAGACCCAATTGGGCATAAACGTCATCGACGCCTGCGCCGCCCAGAAAGCCCAACGCGGGCCCTTCCAACATCTCCTCTACACGTCCGTCATCTTCCCCGTCCTCCGCAAACTGCTCAACCACGACTGCAAGCGCTACACGGAAGAATATCTGATCGAAAGCGGTTTAAACTACACGATCGTCCAACCGACCCACATGATGGAAATGCTTCCCTTGTCCAACCTCCTCGACCAAGACGCGCCAGTCTACAGAGCAAATTGGAATCCGGATACAAAGTTTAGTTTTGTGACGACTGTTGATATCGGTGAGGCTGCTGCCAAAATTCTGGTCCAGAGGCGGAAACATTACTTTGCGACGTATCAGTTGGTGAGCACCGAGTCTGCCATCAGTTATACCGAGGTTGCGGAAATTGTGACTGGGGTTATTGGCAAGAAGGTCAAGGTTGAGCAGAGGAGTTTTGAAGAGGCCGTGGATGTGGCGATCAAGATGATCAATGGTGGCAAAGAGCCACCGGCTGCGACAAAGGAGATTGGGGCGAGGATGTTCTTGTATTACAACGAGAGGGGCTTGGTGGGAAATAATAATGTTCTGGGGTGGTTGTTGGGAAGAGAACCGATGGGCTATGAGGCCTGGGTGAAGATGAAGATTGACGAGATCAAGAAGAATCAAAAGTCGTAAAAGTCAAAAGAAGGACACGGATGAAAGAAGCCATGATAGGACTAGAGAGTAGGAAAAGAGAAATGTGTGCCTTTGAGCAAAGAAAACACCATGCTTCAAAAGAACAAAAAACAAAGAAACAGAGGTATCGTCTTCTAGAAAAAATACAATTGCTCCCCCTGTCATCATGAAAGCTCGCATCGCTTTCATCACCAACTTGAAAGCAGAAAACACATCATTCTGCGCGCTCAATAATCAGCAAACTCATGTTTCGGGCCAGGAAGATCACTACTCAGCGGCAACGGACCCTTTTTTCTCTCAACCTGCCCTTCCTTTTCCTTTTGAACTTGCTGGTGCGCCTTGACTCCGCCATCGACATAGCTTTGCACGCCTTCGGTATCACTTCCAATGCCGTCTTCCTCTCTTGTACTGCTGGCCCGACTGACATCTCTGCTAGCCGGCGTCTCACTCCTCAATCCCAAGTTTCTGCCTTGTCCGGGCGAAGGATTGTTGTATTCGTGACCTCTCCAGTCCGCGGCTCCTGTTTCAGGGACGTTTGTTCCTGGTGGAGGTTCGGTGATGACGACGCTTGATCTCCTGCCTCTTGTGGGCTGGTCCACTGCTTTCCAGACTACGGCCAGTTTGTCAAATCCTTTGGTTCCCTTTTTCAGACTTCCTTTGATGCCGTCCATGGCTTCCCACTCGATCTCAAAGACACCGGAAGAGGCGGGAGGTTTGTTGTTTGAAGCATTCTCTGGACCTTGGCCTTCAAAGAAGCAGTTGAACCAGACGTGGGCGACTGCTGTGACCATGCTCATACCGTAACCGGCTTTGTTTCGTCTCTCGAAATCAATGTTGACGTCGCTGGTGGGGAGGATCAAGTCGTGGGAGGGTCTAAAGATGACATCCCCTGTTGCGTTGTGGAGCTTTTCCTTGGTGACGTGGTCTGTAGCCTTTTGCTTTTCCTCCTTTTCCATCTTCTCTGCTTGCTTGAGGTGCAATTGCTTCTCGGCATTGTTGACACCCATGACAGCAGTAACGGCATCAGCAAAGCCACCAGATTTCTTAATCTCGCCACGGACAATTTCTCGCTCCTTTTTGGAAAAGGTGTGGAAATTCTTGATGACACGGCCTTCATCGACAAAGCCTTCGACGCTCACTTTGACGCCATCCCTGAGTCCCCAGACGTGCACTTCCATGACCTGCACCTCGCGCTCGACATAGACCTTTTTATGTTGTGTCCAGCGATCCACATAGCTGATCCAGCGCAGTTGGCTGGGGATGCTCACGCCAGCGCCAAAGCCAGGCCGCATTCTGCGCTCGGTGAATCTGCGTATGGCGTCCTCTGCTTTCCAACCCTCTTCTGAGATCAAGTAGCTGCAGCTCATAGAGCCACTGCGTCCTTTGCCGGCCTTGCAATGCACAACGGCGACCCTCTCTTTCTTCTCGTGCAGCCAGTTGCGCATACTGGCCATGATCAAGGGGATCAAGGCGAACGGCGGCGGATGATGGTCAGGCCAGGGGTAATGTTTCACGCGACCATAGACTTCAGAGTCGGGGTAGCCGGTTCCCTCGGCGCGGAACTCCCAGATGGCCCAGTTGTCTCCATGCTTCTTATCCAGGAAGGCGACGAGTTGGGGCAGCGGGTTGCGGTAGGCGAGCTGAGGGTATGTGCCGCTGGGGCCCGAAGTTGCGATGATGTTGTCGGTCACGTAGCAGAGGTCGAGCCCGGCTTCTGGATGTTGGGCGCGAGGCCCCGCGACGATTTGCCGGAGTATCGATGCCATTGTTGTGAGCGTCTGTGGTGAGGATGAATGCGCGTTGGTGCTTCAAGCCGTCATGGGAAACTTGATTGTTTGCTTGCTGCCGACGTCATAGCCTGATGCCTCGGAGTCTTGCATCTCGACCAGCAACGCACAGCCTCGATTGCAGCGAGATTGACAAACACAGGATTGTACAGCAGTGAGCATGAAATGCAATCACATTCACACAGAAAGTGTACTGAACAGAGCACATGGTGGGTTTGGATGCCTGCCGAGCATCTTGTATATATGTGCATCCTCTTGTCCGATATCTCCGAAGTCATGTTATCGTCATTGTCCCTGGACATCAATGTCCTTTTTTGACCCAACAGTCGGACCAAGTCCTGTTCAACAGCAATGCCATCCTTACTCACCCTCCCTGCTGAACTGAGAAATCACATCTACGATCTCCTGTTCACTGAATCGTGTCCCTACACATGCACCCTGGCCAACACGCCGTCGCAATCTAGTCTCGTCGACTTTGGCAAACCCAGCAGATTGGACGACGCCGCGTCAAACCATGCCCAACCACTCCTCTTGACATGTCGTCAGACACACCAAGAAACACAGTTGCTGCACCTCCGACGATCAGCCTTTGCCATCGGCGGCGACTACGCTGATCCAGAGACATTCTCACAGCTCTGCATCGCCCGTCTACCACCACCCCTCGTGTCGCAAGTCAGACACATCATCCTGGCCGGCCGCATCAACAGACTCCGCGCCTTGAATGAATCTTGGAACGGTGTACCCTTTGGCAATGCCCACCTCTCGCTCGAGACATTGGTCATTGTGCCCCGTCGTCCTGCGCAGTACGATCGCCATTACGCCGAGATTGCAGACCTGGATTCCGCCCATACTTTGTCCTACACGTTATCAGAGACGTTGAAGAATTTGCACAATGTTGAGAGAGTGATTGTGAGAAATGAGCATGACTGTTTCAACGAGGTCGTGTGGAAGGTGATATACAGAAGCATGATAAGCCGTCTGCTGACATGGGGTGGGAAATTGTGCAGTCGTAGATTCAGGGAGGGGACTGGTTGGTTTGAGATTCTTGTCGATGGCCGAGATGCGGATCCCGACATTTATACTGATGCTGATCAGGAGTTTCATCGCCTTGTTAGTTAAGAAGGTATCCTAGAAACCAGATTGCCTTTTTGACTTTTTGCTCCGAGATCTCATCTGTCGTGTTGCTTTGGACACCTCTTCGACATCGACTGCCTCTTGATGTTGGTTGACCTTGTTGCCTTGGGTGCTAGTTTCTTGTTCAGATAACTGGTCTGGTGTCTCCTGTTGAGATCTTGACGCTGTATCTGCAGCAGTCGCCTCATTGTCGACATCCTGTTCTTCCAGGCTCTGCTCATCGAGTTCTTGCTGATGCTTGTCGTCTGCTTTCGCTGCAGCCACCTCTCCAGTTTCAGTAAGAGAACCGCCATGCTTCTTGCCCCTTGTCTTTGCACCTTTGATCTTCTGCTTTCCTTTCACATCAGTCAGCCGTTTTGCATCCTTGGCTTCTTGTTTGGCTCTGCGCTTTTCTTCTTTTCTCTTCTCCAGGATTCCCTGCCTCTCTGAGTCGGGCAACGCCTTGAGTGCCTTGGCCTCGCGTTTCCTGTCGCGATCTCGTTGCCTCTTGGCTTCCTGTTCTTCCTCGTCTAGTCTCTTTTGCGCTTCCCTTGCTTCATGTTCTGCGTGCAATTGTTCTTGTCGTTTGGCGTCTTCAATCTCCTTACGTCTGATGAACTGACTGGAGAGGGCGTCGTTCGTCATCGAAGCGCTACGAGAAGATTCCTGCGATCCTTCTCTCACTGAAGACGCCCTGCTTTGCATTATACTCAATGCAAGATTTGGCAGTTTCTTTCGAGGAACACCGTCGGAGAAGATACTTGCTGTGACAATCGTTCCTTGTTCACCTGATGCATCAGAGCGGTCTCTCTGCCCAGAAGTAGCAACATCATCGTTCGGCGCATCATTCATCTCGACATCCACGTCATCTGTCGCAGTCCTTTTCCTGACAACAAAGCTGCTGGGTTCTTGCCGAGGAACCTCAATGAGACCTTCTCTCTCGAGGTGTTCGTATGCCAGACGTCTCATTTTCCTTGCTCGTTCGCCTCGATGATGCATTCTTGCAAAGGCTTTGGGCGATACTGCATCGAGATCTTGTTCCCAGGGTGCCCGATATTCGAAGTTATCTCTCCAGTCTATATTATCCGACAGTCGACGTTTGATAACTGGCTGCCGAGGAATCTCGACCGCCTCATCCTTGATCTCTCTTGGGGGCGGTACTTTGAGTGCATCCCACAATTCCACCTCATGCAACCTGCTCATCTCTTGATCCACAGCCTCGAGATAAGCGTCATGCGCTTTTTCAAAGTTTCGCTCCATCTGTCCCTTCCTTCGTCGTTTCTGATGTGCAGCTTCTTGAGCCCCTTCGTCATCAGCTGCGAGATACGCAGCGTCTTCTTCGTCTTCTGAGGCATGAGTTTGTTGATCATCAGGTTGAACAACAGGCTCTTCATTCTCGCTCTCAGACGCTTCTGTCCAAAGTTCGGGGTCGTCGTAGTAGAAGTCCGGATCCAAGACTTCTTCCTCCGCCTCATGCTCGAATGAATGCACAACCTCGTCATCTGCCTCAACGGTCGTGCTTAACAGACAGCTTGCGCCCATGCGTTTTTCCACCTCTTCCAGACCGAGTTCAGAACCAGCCCTTGATCGACTTGTTGAGGGTTTTGAGCTTCGCTCGTATACTCGAAGACCGTGACGTCTTGGTACACCTCTCCAGAACTTGCGCATGTCGGGCGACATCCCCAGGACTTCTACTGCTGCACGCACATCGTTCGATGTCATCTTGGCACTTGGGTGATCCTTGTCTTTCGCGCGAAGCCGAGTCATCGCTTGGAAGATAGTGGCTTGTACCAAGCGGCGGGTCAGACTGATCGCGAGATTGTGAAAATCCTGGAATGCGGTGTGATAGATTGAAGGAGTTTCATCACGAGAAGTGACAAGCTTTGGCCAGCTGTCTCCTGACTCTGGCGGCTGATACATGAATAACCGAGACAAGCGCAGCCACATGGGGAGGTCAAGAAGTTCGGCAGCTGGAACCATAAGCTCCTCAGCTGGTTTTGCGGAGCTCGTCTGGGGTTCCTGGCTTTGAGAAGATGCTTGATCCAGATGGTCCTCTTGTTCCGGCTCAAGACTGTCTGTTTCGCCCTCGACCCTCTCGGAAGCCTCTCTTGAGGTATCCTTTTCCTTTGTCTCTCCTTCCAAGTCATCGTCTTCCTCGTTATGAGCCTTTGATGTGATGTACAACTCGTCTCGCGCCATGACCTGCTCTTCGATGTCCTGAGCAACTTCTTCCGTTAAAAGCCAGTATTCACCATGTCTTTTCTCCTCTCGCTTCTGGTCACTTTTGAGCTGATACCTTGCAAGACCATCTGCGTACTCTTCTAGTAGATTTTCAGATCGTTTGCTGACCTCAAAAGCAGCCAAGACATCTGCAGCCGAGAAAACGGGAAGCGCTTTTGTGACGTTTCCTTCGATAGTGCCTTGATCGAGAAGCGTAACATATTGGCGTACCTCAGTTTCTGATTTTGTCCTGATTGCTTCCGAGAGGCCTTTGATATTGTCCTTGCCTAGGGTGGAGATCTTCAAGAACAAGATTTCTTTTTCTAGAGGCGTCCAGGTAGCCAGACCAATGTCCGAGGCCGGAAGGACAGATATCGTGGAATGCAAAGGATCAGAGATCTCGCCAACCACGTCGTTGTAGTAATTTCGGTAGGCATCATTGTAGGTAGCTTTTGATGGTTGGTAGGTCCGCGATTGATAAATTTTCGTGAATGTTGATTTCCCATCAGACCCAGCTTCCAAGGATCGCTTGCCCTTCTTGCCAGACTTGCTCTTCACCGAGTCTGCTTCATCGCTGCTACGATCATTTTCTTCATTGTTGTCGCTGCTTTGGTATTCAGATCCAGAATCTTGTTCATTTCGATCGGGTTCTGTCTCATCGTTGTAGATCGACCCGTCGTCGGCATCGTTGTCACTCATCCCATATCATTTGCTGTGATACGATGTGTTTCGACCTTCCAGAAGAAAAAAAAATAGTCGTGCTTTTGACGCATCAAAACATTGCATGTGAAAGACAAGAGCGGGCAAGCAAAGTCTTGGCGCGCTTACCTAATCCTTGCATGGCTAGATTTCATCAAACTTTACCGAATTGGGAATCAGCATAGAACAACTTGGATATACATACGAATGCTCAAACTTGGACAACTCTTAAGAGCCTCACGCACATGCTGTGTTGGTCATCTACATATCAGACTGCTTGATCGGTCAACGCGATTAGTTCCTCTTCGTCAATATGCTACAATCCAGTCAGAGGTGGCGGCTCGCAGACCACAGATTCAATTAAGATCATATCAAGAAGAATGTATTGGCACCGTTTTACGACATCTTGAGCTTGGGGAAAAGCGTCTTGGAATCTCCCTGGCCACGGGAAGCGGTAAAACAGTCATCTTCAGCCACTTGATCGAACGTGTCCCGGAGCCACATAAGGATGCCACGCAGACTTTGATATTGGTTCATCGACGAGAGCTTGTAGAGCAAGCAGCTCGCCATTGTCAGAACATCTACCCAGACAAGATCATCGAGGTTGAAATGGGCTCCCGTCATGCTACGGGTGTGGCTGATATCACCGTGGCCTCTGTTCAAAGCATAATGTCTGGCGATCGTATCGACAAATTCGACCCCAATCGCTTCAAGCTACTACTTGTCGACGAAGCTCACCACATCGTGGCCACGAGATACCTTGATGTTCTCAAGCATTTCAATCTCGACGAACACTCACAAAAGCTGCCGGATAATCAATGTCCAGCGCTTGTAGGTGTTTCTGCGACATTTTCACGGCATGACGGGCTCAGGCTGGGAGCTGCTATCGACCAAATAGTCTATCACAAAGACTATCTCGACATGATCAAGGGCGAATGGCTATCTACAGCTTCGTTCACCACAATACAATCTGGTGCAGATCTCAGCAAAGTCAAATCACTCGGGAAACAAGGAGATTTTCAAGTTGGCGATTTGTCTCGAGCAGTCAACACCGACGAAGTCAATCAGATCACTGTACAAGCCTGGTTATCACAAGCTAAAGACAGAAAAGCCACATTGGTCTTCTGCGTTGATCTAAACCATGTCTCAAGTTTGACTGCAGCATTTCGCCAATTTGGTGTAGATGCTAGGTTCATCACCAGTGATACGTCCAAGCAGATTCGAAGCGAGCGATTGGACGCTTTCAAGAACGGCGAGTATCCAGTCTTACTGAACTGCGGTATTTTCACTGAGGGCACTGACATTCCGAACATTGATTGTGTGCTACTCGCCAGACCAACAAAATCTCGTAACCTCTTAGTCCAGATGATCGGCCGTGGCCTACGACTACATCCAGGAAAGCAAGATTGCCATGTCATTGATATGGTGGCGTCTTTGGAAACAGGAATTGTAACCACACCAACCTTATTCGGCCTTGATCCTTCTGAACTCGTCACTCGTGCAGATGCTGCTTATATGACCACAACAGGAGAAAAGCGCGCGAAAGAACAGCGACGTGAAGAGGAAGCTGCAGGCCTGGGCAACAGGCAGAACCTGATCGGAGCTGAAGTAATGAACAAATTTGCTCGAAACCTCACGATCACGCATTATGACTCAGTCAATGATTTGCTCGAGGACAGTCGAGGAGACGCAAGGATTCGGCGGATCAGTCCGTTCGCCTGGGTTGAGGTTGGTACTGACCGGTACATCCTGTCAAGTGGCGGTGGTGATACCTTGAAGATTCATCGTGACAATCTCGAGGATGATCAACCGTGGATTGTCACTAGTATTGCAAAACTACCAGAAGGGCTCGGTTCGAAGAGTCCTTACGCAAGACCTCGAGAGTTAACGAAGGTCAATGGGTTTGAGGATGCCGTTCATGCGGCCGACACCTATGCCGGCAAGCACTATCCCTTCAGAAACATTGCCTGCAGAGCACCGTGGCGCAAGACTCCCGCCACGCCTACACAGCTAGCAAGACTGAATAAGTCACGTCCTGCAGACAACCAACTTACGCCGGATACCACCACCAAAGGACAAGCGGCAGACATGATAACAAAGATGTTCCATGGCGCCAAAGGACGATTCGACAAGCTCAGCCAGGTTCGACGCAAGGTTGAGCAAGAGAAGGAGAGGCGGCAGGTGCTTCAAGAAAAAATGTCCAGACACCAGATACAAGTCGGCCCTGTACGATGAACGGCGTCCATACGTGCGAACTTGTCTGTCATAGTTTGAAAGATCAGGACGTTTTTTATTGACTTGATCGACAGTGCGTCCGAAGCAAGCATTCTGTGTGTCGAGCTTTGCAGCGGGTTGATACATGAGCTGTCAAGCGGCCGTACGCTGCACGCCATCTGTACGACTTGGCTTTTGTTTGATCCTGGTTTCTTTGCATTCCAATGTGGGGTTGTTTCACTGAACCAAAGACGTGTTCGCCACATACGAGAGGTCTACACCTGTACATGCGAGGTACTTCGCAAACAGACGATTGACAGAGTTCTGGGTTTCTTCAAGTTCATCTGCCTTTGTTGTATACAAACGCTGGAAGGATAAATACCATCTGGTCACCGCAATCTTTTCTCGTATCCTACGCTCCAATCTTGAGAACGATGATGGTCTATGATACGATTTTGTTTGCTGCTCTGACGACTGCAGTCGTTGCACAGGTAAGAAGACGCCATCCCTATGGGATCTATCCCAGCGCCAGCATCACCTCTTTCGCCAGCTCCGTAAGCCAAACAGAAGCATGGAGCCCAATTCGGCTACTGACCGCAGGAACAGAGCAATGCGGCAAGCTCGTCTAGCAGCTATCCATCTTCTGCAACTGAGGCCAACACCACATTGATTGTTAGCACCTCCTCTATTGATACCATGATAGCTACTTCAAGTTCGATCATCTCTGCTATACCGGGACCTCCTGTGAGCTGGACAACCGATAGGAATGGAAGCTTTACATTGATCACTGCGACCTCTTCGGTTGTAAGCGCAACTTCTACGCTCACAGATGAGACAACAGCGACCAGTACCAGCGCGACTTCCCCCAGAGCTACTTGCGCATCTGTCACGATTGGGAATGTGGCAGCTGGAGGGTTGTGTGGCTGTGAGTACAAGATTCAGACGTGCATGGAACGTCTTTCGAATTTGAGCGAATGGTCAATCTCGCAGACGACAGAGAGCTTTGGAGGGTGTCTGAGAGCGTGTGATGGGCAGCCAAACTGCTTCAGCTTCACATGGGAGACCGGTAATGGCTCTTGCAGGATGTTTGGCGGCATGTTGAGTGGCGGGGCTGGTGTTGTGTCTGAGGCTGACTTTATCTCGGGAGAGGTTGTCAAGGGGTCATGCACTGGTAGTTGCAGCGGACAGTGAATGATGGATGAGCTAGGTGGCTTGAGGAGTTGGCGGCAGATGATGATTTTGTTCGTCCGAGGTTTCTTGTTTTCTTGACAGAAGTCAGAATCACGCCTGTTATGACATTTGCCTTTATGATATTGAACGTTGTTATTGCGTGGTCGGACAATGCGGGGAAAGCAAAGTTCGAGGAGGGTGGGCGTCTGGAGACGAAGCGCCCCCAGTACTCGACGAGTAATTAGTGTTTCTGTCCGCGCGTCCCCATGCGTCGTGGAAAATGAAGATGTACGACACAGCCCTTGGACAAGTCAAAGGGGGAAATGTAGTGGGTAAAGTATGGAGTTTAGGGGATCCGTTGGCTCCGAGCGGAAGGGTGCGGCCAAACAAGCAATTCATTGATAGAGTATGCCAAGGATCAGGTCGACGCAATCGAGGATGCAGCGACGCGGTGGCAGGAGGGTTTTGTATCAGAGGATGGAAGACTTCAAGGAGGTGGCTGGAGGTGATGCTTTTTTCTGCTCTGTCTGTTTTATGATAACAAGAGACGACTGTTGGTGTGTGCTTTCCGCAAAGTATTGGGGTGGTTCGTATCCAATTATCCAGACATCGGTGCGCAGCATTGGAGATTCGAGGGTCCCTGACAATCTTCTTTCCCTCTTCTCTCCAAATCAACACACCCTTCCTGTCGCTTCCGTACGTGTGAATTGGCGCCAGTCGAGGACGCGGATTCTCGGCGACTGGACTCGACGTCGAGATTCTGTAAATGCGAAGACGGGCCTCCCTCGCAGGCGCCGACGAACATGACGCACTAAAGGATAACATGCAAAGCAATGTTGAAGAGGTGGACACGGGCGACAACAAAGACAGTCCAGCTGCATCGCCACTACCTCAAGCATCCCTACCACGCGACAAGGACAGCGACGACAAGACAGACTCTCAATCGACGCCAGACACGACACGCGCGCCGCCGGCCGACACCAACATGGACGACTTCTATCGCAAACAGCGCCAACGCCCAAGGCTTCGCAGTCCATGGGCCTGTTCGCTGGTGACGATGATGTGTACTGGCCTCTCGCTGCTGCTGCTGGCGACTATAGCGCAGTCGTTCCTTGGACGACAGCTGGATCCAAAGGGCTGCAAAATGTCGTACATGTTGTCGGCCTTTGCCAAATACACAGACTTCGACACCGAGCACACCAGGTTCGCCACAAAGTACTCGCTGTATCTGTATCGCGAGGCCGGCATTGACCAGGATACACGCGTGCGTACAAGCCTTTGGTGCAGAAACAAGGCCCACTGACACGAGACACAGGTCAAGGGCATCCCAGTCCTCTTCATCCCAGGCAACGCAGGCAGTTACAAACAGGTGCGCTCTCTGGCAGCAGAAGCCGCCAACTACTATCACGACGTCTTGCAACACGACCCGCAAGCCCAGCACGACGGCAAGCGCCCCTTCGATTTCTTCTCGGTCGACTTCAACGAGGACATTACCGCCTTCCATGGCCAGACCCTGTTAGACCAGGCAGAGTACCTCAACGAAGCCGTCGCATACATCCTCTCCCTCTACCACAACCCTCATCGAAGTCTTCGAGACGACTCATTGCCCGATCCCAAATCAGTCATGCTCGTCGGCCACTCCATGGGTGGAATTGTCGCTCGCACAATGTTCACCATGCACAATTATCAGCCTAATACCATCAACACTATAATTACCCTTTCGGCTCCTCATGCTCGCGCTCCGGTTTCCTTTGATCAGGACATTGTCGACACCTACCAAAACATCAACGACTACTGGCGCAACTCCTACTCGCTAGACCAAAACCCATTAGATCATGTCACCCTAATTTCCATCGTCGGCGGTGGTCTTGACACTGTCGTTCCCTCAGACTATGCCAGTCTGACTTCTTTAATGCCCGAGTCGCACGGCTTCACAGTCTTCACCTCTACCATCCCTCACGTCTGGACCGGCATGGACCACCTGGCCATCATTTGGTGCGATCAGCTTCGCAAAGCCGTCATCAAGGCTCTATTTGATGTCGCCGATGTAAATCAACCTACGCAAACAATAGCACGCGCGGACCGCATGCGCCACTTCCGGAAACGTTTCTTGACAGGCCTGGAGCCCACCGTGCAGAAACAGTTGCCACATCAAGAAGCCAACATGCTTCTTTCCCTGGATGATCAGTCTTCAGCCATACTCAGCCATGGCGAGCGTCTGAGCCTGCGCCAACTTGGCTCTTCTGCGAAGACGGAGGCCCACGTTCTGCCTGTACCTTCTCTGGCAGAAAATGATCTGCGCAAATTATCCGTCCTGAGTAATCAGCGAATTGATGAACATGGTCCCGTTCAGATTTTCCTCTGCTCATCCCATATTCCCCAAGCTGGTGCAGGCGGTAACGCGTATGCTATCAATCTGGATCTGTCGGGTGGTTCTTCGGGATTCATGCGCCTGTCTTGCAAGGATACTGCACCCGACGCCATAAAGCTACCTGCATCAACCTCCGGATCAGAGTTTGCTTTCGATGACATTTCACCATTCACATATATCGAGTACCCTCTCAAAGACCTCTCCGAGTACCAATTTGTGGCCGTTATCGACAAAGCGAACGAACTCACTGATGGATGGGTGGTTGCCGAATTTAGCGATTCTGCGGCATCAACAACCACAGTCAAAAGATCATTGCGTAGTCTGATGTTAAGTGGCATGCACCGCATTCTGCCTGCCGCTCGCGCCATGATCAACGAGATTCGCATCCCGCGTGTGCATTCGAGTTTGTTGGCTTATACTCTGCACATCAGTCAGAAGTGCAACACAGAGCCTCTCTTCCAGCCTCTGCTCAGACAATACATTTCGGAGCCTTATGAGTCGAAATTTTTCCCAAACGTGCGCGGACATGTCAACATCAATCTGCACGGTGTCTCGCCATATGTACCCCCGCCAGCAAACGCCGCTCATACCAAGGACGGACTTTCTCTTCAGATCTGGTCGGATCCGACATGTAATGCAGAGATGGCTGTATCCTTGGACATTGACATTCTTGGCAGTTTTGGTAAATTGTACATGCGCTACAGGACCGTCTTTGCAGCATTTCCCCTTGTCGTTGTGGCGCTAGTTTTGAGAAAGCAGTTCAAGATCTATGATGCTACTGGTATGTTGTTCTCCGTTTGTCAGTACCTCGTCTTGCTAACCATGTACCAGGCATATTCATAAGCTTTTCTGAGAGCATGGATCAGTGCATTCGAACTTCTCTACCTGTTCTGTTCATCTCTCTGTCGTTCTTGTCTCTTGCTCTTGCAAATCATGCTACTGCCTCTCTTGGCGAAGAGATTTTGGGTGCGCAGCACGAGGACACTGAATCGTTCTTGGCATTCACGAAAAACGACCTTTTGCTTGGTTCCAACGATCCTTTCTTTTTCTGGTTGGTACCGCTGTTCGGTGTCATCAGTGTTGGTGTATGCATCGTTGTCAACTACATTGCATTGGCAGTGACGCAAGTTTTGACGTTCTGCTACACCAAGATTCGGAATGTGCGGTTAAGAAATGATGAGGGAAGGTGGGTTTGATTTATACTCATGCTTGAACTGAAACATGAGTTGACATGGAACAGACGCACAACAACGGCATTCGCCGTCACCAGCCCTCTACAGCGTGTCATCACGACCAGCATCCTACTCATCATGGTCGCGACCATCATACCCTATCAATTCGCCTACCTCGTGCTTTGCCTCGTGCAACTCGCAACCTCCGTCCGCGCTTTACGTCTAGCACAAGAAACAGTAAATCTCTCCCTCACCCCTCCGCATCCTTCAACCACTCTCTCAACTAACACCCACCCTCAGCGCTCCGGCAACAACTACAACTTCTACAACTACGTCCACAGCCTTCTCGTCCTCATGCTCTGGGTGCTGCCCATAAACCTCCCCGTCCTCGTCGTCTGGATCCACAATCTCGCCGTCCACTGGCTCACACCTTTTTCCTCCCATCACAACATCCTCTCCATCATGCCCTACATTCTGATTGTCGAAACAATGAGCACCGGACACATCATTCCCCGATTGCAGGGAGTGTGGCGATTGGTCAACAATGTCATGTTGTTCGGTCTGTCGGTCTACGCGGCCGTGTATGGGGTCAGTTATGCGTTTGTGCTGCATCATTTGGTCAATGGGGTGTGTGCTTGGCTGGTGGTCGTGCATTTCGTGCCGATTTTGAGGAGGAGGAAGGGTTGTGGGGTTGAGGGACAGCAGAATGGGAGAGATGCGCCGAGTCCGCCGTCTGATGCGCATATGAAAAAGAGACCTTGAGGAGTTTCTTCTTCTTCTCTCTATTCTTTTGTTTTTTTCCCTTCTTCTAGACTTGATGTAGATAAGAAATTGACCATTCCGAAGTTTTTTATGAATAACAGGGAAAGGAATTGTATATAGACAATTTTTTTTTCTTTTCTTGTTCTTTTCTGTCTCCTTGTTCTCTCTTTTTTTTTTCTTCTTCTCGTCGTCACTGCTAAGGTCTCTCTCTCTCTCTTTGTTTTTTCTTTTTCTCGGTCTTTGTGGTTTCTGGGATCTACGAGGTAATTCCTAATCCTTTTTTCCTCTCATCCATTGTTTTTTTTTGTCCTCTCAAATGATTCGAGTGGTCTGTCTATAAAAAGGGGTTGGATTATGCCCTCTGCCCCCCCTTTTTTTTTTTTTGCTTGATCATGAGGCGATGATTATATCCTTGACTTTTTGTTCTCTCCCTCTTCTTCCTTTCTTTTCTTTCCACCTGTATACTGTTTGTTTTCTTTGTGTCAAGATGAGCTTGACAAAGTTGATAGAGTTGCTTTGTTGCATGGAGGTGGTAACTTGAAAGAAGGAAGTAGTAAACTTTGACAACTCAATCGCAGTGACCTGCCAAGCATATTTCATCAACAACAATCCACAGCCTGCGATCACTTACCAAGTATCAACCAAGTATCAGCCCAAATGCACACCGAAGGGCCATGGCGTCCAGGTTTCATCACCCAGTCCAGACAGAAAATAATTAACTTACCAAAATACACCAAGTACCCAAGCAGTATTGCGGGTGGCATGGTTAGCCATTCAATAAGTCAGCTCCAGCCAGTCTGACAATTCTGTCTCGACACCAGTGTCAAGATGTCAGTTGATCCAAGTGGCTGAGGTCACGATATCCATGACGATGGCATGGAGAGAGAAGACGGCGTTGGCCTCAAATGCTAGACAGGATGTTGGGCATCCCTCTATACAGGAAAATTGAACATCTCTTCTCAACAAGCAGGCTCTTGAGCCACGGAACACATCTTCGAAGGACAACATCAGGGAAGAATCGATGTCGAGAATGTGCCGCACCATGACTGGTCTGAACAGTCTTGACACGCCCCTTCTGCCCTGTGTTGACCTTCCCAGCAGATCAGCCGGAAGTGCCATTTACTGCAAGCACACTGTGGAGTTATTCGACAGAGTAGATCTTGTCCCGCTCCCATGACTTGAAACAAGGACTGTCCAAAATGTCACAAATAGGAGTCCTTAATGCCGGTCTCAGGAGACCTCCAAGCTAGGAAGTTCGAGGCGTGCAACGGCACTTGACATAAAAACGACAAGAGTTTGCGGAAAGAACTTGGGTACCTTCTCGCTCTCCCAGTCCAACACAACTCATGAGAATGTGTCATTATCAGCAACCTACATGGCCTGCTTGCGGACATACCGGACCACGCACGTTCAACCTATGCGATGGTGCCCGAGAGCGAGGGCAGTGTTGCAGAGAAGTATACTGGCGTGTTGTACAATCCCCTTCAAGAACAAGGGAGTGTCCAGAATGCGCAGCCAAGAAGAAGACCGACGAATCAGCAAAAAAGATGCGCCAGAATGTACGGTCGTTGTGGGGTGTATAACCCCAAGATACAACAATAGTGAGTCGGACAGGCGAAAAGCAGCAAGCTGTTGAGGGTGCTCAGCAGCATGTGGGTTGCTGTTGCTGACTTTCCAGCATGATCGAGCAGTTTGAAAAATGACAAGTCATATTCCAGGATGACATATTGGAAAGGTTTGATTCTGATTCGATGTGCTGGTAGGGTTGCTGAAGCATGCCTCTAAATCCGGGTCGACGAAATCGAGGCATGCAAGCGAGCCCAAGATTGATACCAAATGCCGCATGAGATTGTCTAGCTGGACCATAGCTGTTGTATTGCAAAACCTGCTGTCAGCAGACAAGGCTCGATTCCAACGGACCTGCTTTTGACGTGTAGCACAAAGCGTGACAGACGTGGTACAAAGCGCCACGTCTGAAAATCGGACAATGCACAAGCTTTTGGTAGCAGTATAGAAGTCAAGAGGTATGCTTCGAACAAAGGGTCAAGCGCTTTCCTTGCTGAACTGGGTCGACAATTTTTCCATCATCGAAGCTTGCTTTTGTCACATTTGGCCTCAACCTGCTTGTCATGTGTCGATACGAAAGAATGATTTGGCCAGGATGTCGACACGAATGCGAGACCTTGATGAAAATATGCAACACTGCTTTGGACAAGCAAAGGGCTTGCGAGTGGCTACAATGCCAACACGAAGTAGTTCCACACCGCAATGAATGTCCTTCATGCAAAGAGAACGGAGTCAGCACTCGTAACCCGGTTTTGAAGGCCTACAAGTTCCACGCATGGATGCCTCTTGATGGCGTGGAGGTCAAAGTAGGATGTTTGAGGGAGTGACGTGGCTGTCATGCTCTTCGATGGCTGAGATGCTTGATTCGCTGTGCCGATGGGTAAAAACTGCATAAAAAGCATTTCTTAATCTCCAGTGGAGGCAGTCTTCCATCGAGCAGTCCAAGAGATTTTTAAAACCCCATCAAGTGTTTCCAGTAAGTGAAGCTCCCAGTTGAAAGCCTTTTATCCACCTAATGGAGACGAGACAGACATTCAAGACCATCAAGATGTGTTGGACAAGGCGAAAGATCTGGTATCAATGCCGCCATGAGACTGTCGACAGAGGCATTTGTGACAAGGCCAGGCGGAATGGCTCAGCATGTCCAGCAGACAAGTGGCAGTACGAGAAGCTAGAGTATTTTGGAGAGACCAACATTCCGTGTGAGCACAAAGACTGTGTCAAGTGGAACCTACGTCTGGCGGAGATGCGACAAGAAGCTTTGGAGAGGAACTTAGCAGATGCTGCTAGCCATCCCTTTGGTCGTTAATGAGATTCATGATGTCCACGTTTGAGGAGTGTGTTCGTTTATCGAGGCATCCTGATGCGCAGGCAGGAGCAAAATTGTTTGCAAGCAGAAGCTATCCCTCGAAATCTCGAGATATAACTAAGTAATGGTCACTATCAAAATGACGATAAGGTGTTGATGTTGTGACGTTGATCCATATCAAGTTCGAATAGTGAAGCCTACATAATCAAGACGTGGAGTGAGTGATACAGTACAATGCTGACTCAGCAGATGCAGGGAGAAGCCTCGGCTCAAGCTGTCAACCCTCAGCTCATCGCATCCCCGCAATAATCGCATGAACCGGAGTCTCTCGTTGTTGATTTGTAACCTTTACTTTGTGAAGATAGTTCAGACACCCTTTCTTTCTTTGTTTTCCGAATTGAATCGTCATCCTTCTTTGATTTTCAAACCGAATAGTCAATCATCCATCTACATAATGCCTGCCGCAATATCTATCCGCAAAGTCGACGGCAAGCCTGGCCAAGTTTACTACCCTCTAGAGAAGATCAATGTGCCCGAAAGTACGCCAAAAGACAATCAAGTCGTCGTCAAAATCACCGCCGCAGCTTTGAACCATCGAGATCTCTTCATCCGTCAGCACCTATACCCAGGCACCACTTTCGGAGTACCCCTGCTAGCAGATGGCACCGGCGTCGTCACATCGACCGGATCATCCCCAGAAGCAAAGAAGTGGTTGAACAAGCGCGTCATTCTCAATCCAGGTAGTGGATGGCAAGATGACCCCGATGGTCCTGAAGATCCCAAGGGGTATGCCATTCTGGGAGGGACAAAACTCAATCCTCTTGGTACCTTGACAGAGAGCCTGGTGATTGATGCTACCGAGCTTGAAGAAGCGCCCAAACACCTTTCGAATGCCGAAGCTGCAGCACTTCCTCTCACAGGTCTAACAGCCTGGAGAGCGACCGTCACCAAGAGCGGAAATTGCAAGCCTGGTCGTAATATCCTCATCACTGGCATCGGAGGTGGTGTGGCATTGATGGCACTTTTGTTCGCAAGCGCTGCTGGAGCCAATGTATTTGTGACAAGTGGAAGTCAAGAAAAGCTGGACAAAGCAAAGAAGCTAGGTGCTGCTGGAGGTGCACTGTACAAAGAAGATGGTTGGGAGAAGAAGCTGTTAGAGCAGCTACCACAAGACAGGAAGTTCCTTGATGCTGTCATCGACGGCGCTGGCGGTGACATTGTCGAAAAGGCTTTCAAGATCTTGAAGGTGAGTGATGTGTCTGATATCACGGATATGCTGATAGTTGACCTTTCTTCAGCCCGGCGGTGTCATTGTTTCCTACGGCATGACAATTGGTCCAAAGATGCCCTTCACTATGGCTGCAGTCTTGAAGAACATTGATCTTCGAGGCTCTACCATGGGGTCAAGAAAAGAATTCGCCGACATGGTCGGTTTTGTGTCCAGCAAAAACATTCGACCAATCGTCTCAAGAACAGTCACTGGACTGGACAATCTGGACGCTCTCGATGGTTTGTTCGAAGACATGAAGAATGCTAGTCAGTTTGGCAAGCTGGTGATTGAGCTTGAGAAAGGTGGAGAAGCAAGCAAACTCTGAGGAGCTGATCCCATGAAGCACGACTGTTCATACACACAATGCTCAGCAGTGTCGCAATTGGTTTTCTTGATTGTGCTTGGTGCATGGGCCCGCTCATTGAACGGCGCTTTCTGTACGGTTCTATGCTCGATGCCACCCATCAACTGGGGTTGTGGTCTAGTGGTATGACATCTTCTTAGCATTGCTCTTTGAGCATTACTGAGTGGAGAAGGTTCTGGGTTCGATTCCCAGCTACTCCATCCTTTTTGCTCGTCTAGTAGGTATTGTCACAAATGGTTATGTCGTACAAGCAGAACGTTTTTGCAGGCGTTGCCTCCTTTTTTGCATCTGGCGTCGGAGCTTTGTCGGTGGACCCCAGGCGAAACAGCCAAACTCAGCGTCAATAAGCTACCTGCTATTTTCCCTCAACTGTCCTATGTGAATTTAACGCAGAGCAATGAACAAAGAAGCGTGCTTCGTGGCAATATCTTGGTTGTGTCGCACTCTGCCCTCGATGTAGGACAAACTCGACGCCCGAGTTCTTACATCAAACTTAGGTCGTAGAGTATGGATAGGTGATTGAAGGTCACGGTTTCTTTTTTAAAAGAAGGAGAACAATACTGAAATACTTGCTTGGCATCATCAATCTACTAGTGAATCAAATCGTATTTCTATGCCGGCAAATCGTTGTCTCAGGACTGTTGCAAGGCACATTGTTCGGGCATTGGGCTTGAATTATCCAAGAAGTCTATGTCTTCAAGATCAACAGGCTGTAGGTTGTGAGTTGCGCTAGGTCGATATATTGGAGAGCCACCATGAGAACTATCAGCTTGACCGGCAAGGCCACGAGCGATGGAGCTCAAGTGGCTGAAGTTGACGTTGCATACAGGCGATGTGGGATTCCCTGAGAGACTGGCGTTTTCACAGAAATCGCGCCAACTACCTCGATTGATGTCTGGCCACGCGATGTCAAAAGTGTCGTCCTGGGAAGCTGGTTTTGGGAAGACCTGGAGCCCGTTGACCAGGTGTATGCCTGTAAGTCTAGATGGCGAGTCTGGTTGTAAGGGTGGTAGTATGACAGACTTGTACACATGAACATGCACAGTATCGTGATCCGCGGAGAGGCCTTGGTAATCGAGCTGCCGTGCGGTGCTCTCGCGTGTCTTCTCACGCTGCTTCGTGATAACGACAAGTACGACGAACGTAATGGCGCCTTTGGAGAGCAGGATGTAGTTCTGGGCCTTGCGCTGAGCATCCCTCTCTTTCTGTGAGTATGCGACCTCTAGCACCAGAAAAGGTTCATGAGAGTCAAACAGAGACACACTCGTATCAGGTTCCAGAACCGAGGCACCGTAGTCGAATCTAATGCTGCCTGTTTGTATGTATGGGCTTCGCTAGTACTTGCTGGGTAAAAAGCGCGAGTCAAACAGCTGATTGCAAATATCAGCGCCGTAAGCTACGAAGGCTTCATGTATAGGCGATGGCATGTTTATGACAAGACGACCTCGCCTTCGTGCTCGTGAGTTTTGAGAAGGATGACTGGTGGTAGCCTGTGTGTGATGACAACGAAATTCAACTTTCCAAGCAGATGTTTGAGGCGAAGTTGAACCAAGTAGAGAATGGACTTTCTGGTAAATTGAGAAAGGGACCTTTGGAACACAGATACAACGAGCCACGATGGATGCAATAGGATGGATGTCGGTTGCATGGAGGTATGGCGGCTCGGTGGCGCGTAAGATGAGTCGCTGAATGTGTTGTTCGGTCCATTTTGATGCGTCACGTATACACGGTCGCTTCCTCAAGCGCCCACCCTCTCAATCGCCGTTTCTGGAAGTTCATGCTCACATCTGATTCTAGATGTGGCCCATTGGAAGATGGCATCCACGAGTCGAGATTGACGTTCTAAACAAAGCAAAGCAAAGTGTTGGCCATAAATTGGCGCGTTTCAAGCAGCAGCGTTCGGCCGCACCAATCTGGCGGTAACTGTTCAAGACTGGGTCGGAAGTAGCAGTACTGTAACAGTCTCCTGCTTAGTCATGTGCATATCCGCCTGTAAGATTCTCTTTGAAGAAATGCCAACGCAGGGGGCATGCTATGAATAGAAAACCTTGGCTGGAGGCTCCGTGATCCTACAAAAAAGTTGTAGAGCATACTCAAACAACATAACTGATGGTTGTTGTTCAACCAAGGCTAGAATATTCCAGAGATGGAAATATGGCGTTAATGATTCTGGTATAGCTCTAACATGGGATGGCAAGCCGAAACGCCGATCACCGCACTGGCTTGGCAGACAGCTCTGGTCGGTCAAGAATGACGTGCGGCTCGACTTGAATGTTTGCGCGGCAACGACTTGAACATCAACCATCTTCACAATCAAACATGTCGGGAGGTTGGAACACAATCGAATCAGACGCTGTGCGTAGCTCTGAAGACATCTAAAGTCCATGCGCAAACTCATAATCTCTAGGGCGTCTTTACATATCTGCTTGAGAATCTCGGAGTCAAGAATGTTCAATTCGAAGAGCTCATCTCATTAGACTCGCAATCACTAGGCCAATTGTCGCCGCTGGGTGTCATTTTCCTCTTCAAGTACAACAATGAAGGTCGCAAGTCAGATGGTCCGTTAGACGGTAAATTCGACTTTGAAGCAACGTACAACCTGGATGATGCTGGAAGTGGAGGAGATGGCAAGGGCAAGGTGTGGTTCGCTGCTCAGACGATCCAGAACGCCTGTGGTACACAAGCGCTGCTGAGTGTCTTGATGAACAAGGACAACAAGGACGGTGTCGACTTGGGTCCTCACTTGACCGACTTCAAAGACTTCACGGCCGCCTTTCCACCAGATGTATGTTGAACGTGCTACGCTCACCGCTCTGACGCTGACAGACTCAGATCCGTGGCGAAGCCCTCAGCAACAGCGACCTGATCCGCGACACGCACAACTCTTTCGCCCGCAGCTCACCTTTCGTCTCTGACGAGACCCGCATGGCCACCCAGGACGACGACCTCTTCCACTTTATCGCATACACCAGCATCAACGGCACATTGTACGAGTTGGACGGTCTCCAAGAAGCTCCCATCAGCCACGGCGCCTGCGCGCCCACAGACTTTGCCGACAAAGTCATCCCCGTCCTCCAACGCCGCATCGAGAGATACCCCTCCAACGAGATCCGTTTCAACCTCCTCGTCATGTGTCAAGACCTACGTGTGAAAGCAAGAGAATTTGGAGACGACGACATGCTATACCGTGAAGAAGAAAAGCGGCGCGCATGGCAGTGGGAGAATGCTCTGCGCAGACACAACTTTGTTGGCTTTGTCGGTGAGCTTATGAAAGGTGTCACCGCCGCCAAGATTGCAGATGGCTCTTATGATGCATGGATTGAGGATTCGAAACAAAAGACAAAGAAGAAGTTGGAAGAGGGCAAGAAGAAGGGTTACAACCCGGATGAGATGGAAATGTGATTATGCTCCTGACGAAATGGAAACATCCTTCGGCAGTGCTGCCATCATTTGACCAGCCAGAAACAGTCTTCCTGCGAACCTTATTGGTGTCTTCGTGTTCAATTGATTGGATTGTTGACCTTGCTGCAGCACTCTATGCGCCTAACACATCAGCCATAGACTCATCACCAAAACCCGCAACCCAACTTACCGGATCACTCAACGACCGACTTCTTCTTCAGCACCATCCCCACCCTTTTTGCCCTCAACAGCAGCATTCTGCAGAGCCTGTCTGCGCTTCAAAGCCTCGCAATGAGCACACGGGCAAGCTTCGCCGATGGGTAGTCCGTTGATGATGAGCCACTGATAGTCATGGCAAGGTCTGTAGCAGCCGTCTCTCAAGCACATTTTCTCATAGGTGGTGAGTCTGTGGCCGTAGGGGCACCGGGCGTAGCGTGCCACTCTTTTGGTGCACATTGTTTTGGTGGTGAAGGCGTGAGTATGGTGTTTCGATGGGACGTCTCGGTGTGGGTCTGGTATGTCGTGAGATGGAATGAGATGTAGGGATAGGTAGTTACAAGGAAGGAAAATCAGTGATGGAAGAAAATATAGGCAAGTGTTTTCAGCTGCTTCTCGGCGATGAGTTGGCGCCCTTTTTCCAGAGTTTCCGGATGTTTCTTTGGTTCTTCATGCTGTTTGGCAATGTGTTGGTTGGGGTTTCCAAAGATTCCGGATGCTTCTTGATTCTCTTTTCTCCGTTTCTGTACGCTTGTCTTGGTCGCCCACATACAAACAAGAAACGGTGCATTTTGATGCTTTACAATCGGACACGAGCGAGAATATCCGTCAGCTTGCTTTGATGGCGGTTTCAGGCCTTGACATATTCGAGCAACATGCAAAAAAGACTTCAACACTCTGTAAGATCATGAAGATATTCAAGAGATACTCCTAGCTATACAGCAGAAGGATGCAAGATTGTTACAACAAACCTATCATCTATGACCACTGATACCAAGCAAGTCTACTCGTGATATACTGTAACGCAGTGGGGAGTCCTTTGCTGGATAACTCCACCTTTGCTTCTACTCTGAACAAGTCAGAAATTCCTTATGTTCCCGACATCTCATGTACACGACCTTCAAGTCACGTAAAGAGGGAATTGAAAGTCATTTGGTCCTCTCACAAGCCTTGTGAATCAACGGGTCACCATCTGTTACATGTCAGCAAAAGAGTAGAAGCCGCAATTTTCTCGAAAAAAAAAGAGACGAGGGTGAGAGTCAAAGCGGTACTATCAGTGAAAGGAAGTGACGGATCTACTTGCAAACCAGCAAAGATACTCTCATGTCAATATCCTGGCTTGATCATCTCTCGCCTCATATCCATGCTTTGCGTTCCGGGTCGCATTTCTCATCTTCGCACATAGAGATATGGTTGAACGGCAAGACAGCTATTCATTTTTCTCTTCTACCCGCGCCTAACAAACAAGAGGCAAGAATCACCCCCAAAACAAAATCAGCAGACCAACGCCCACTAGATGAAAAACACCAACGCAACCATTACCCTCTTTCTCCTCGCCATCACCAACTCATTCGCCCTCCCCTTCTCCAACTAAGGACATCCAAACCACGCACACAAATTCTGAGCATCCAACCAAGCAGTGACCGCATGAGGCGGGAAGACATAAACCTTTGAAGACGTGTTCACCGTCCTGGAAACCTTCAACCCACGCTCCTCAAGCTTAACGGCGGGTGTGGTTTCCTAGCATTTTTTTGTCAATTTCAAAGGATGAGTAAAGAAGAGGGAAAGGACTTACAGGTGTGGCGGATTCAGTGGGTCTGGTGGGTTCGGTGGTTTTGCTGCCGGAGATGGTGCGCCAGGAGGTCGAGTATGTGGTTTCGCTTGCCTCGGAGACGGGGGAGGAGGTGGGCTTGGTGGAGGGTTTCTCAGAGGTCGAAGCCGCGAGGCTCTCGCTGGAGGTGCTGGGAGCAAAGTCCTTCTCGCTCGAAAAAAGGGTCTTCCAGGTCATGAAAGGCCAGACGGAGATGGTGGAAGACTTGCAGCTCTTCGACGACGGGAGAGTGGCTGGGCGTGTGCTAGTGGGCTTCTTCTCCTGAGCTGATGCTGATGATCTGGGAATGTAATAGACAGTCGAAGTGACCCAGTGAGTGTTCGTGGCTCCTTGCGCGTTCTCGTCAGTCTTACTGGCAGACTTGGAACGCGTCTTTGTCTTCGACTTGGTGCTGACTGCAAACTCAGGGCGTCCTTCGGAGCTCATCACGTCTCTGGCGGCAAGATCAGCGTGGACATCACCAAGAGCACCGGTTGCCTCTGAGTCCTCGCCCTTGGTCATGGTAACGGTCATGTGAGATGTTGCGGTGTGGATGTGGGCAGGAGCTTTGGTGTTCTCGTAGTCATCCATGTTGCAATCGGTCTTGCATGTCAGACTGTGTGGCTTCTTCGTCCTTGCCACTTCGAAACCAGCGGCAATGTTCTCGCTTCTGGCGGCGAGAGCAGCATCGACGTCGAACAGGGAGGGGGCGATGGTGGTCGAGGCCTCACCAGCATCGAGAACCTGGATCGAGTCAGTGACAAGATAGTCTGCGAGACCAAGGCAAGACTGACAGCAGGACTGGGTTCGAACTCTACCGGAGCAGCATATACTCCGATAGCGCTTAGCACTAGAAGTGCCGGCATGTAGATGATAGAACGCATCTCGAGAGTCTTCACGTAAGAGGCAACGGTAGACAGAATAATAGAAAGGGAAGAAAAATTCGAGGACGGTGGGTCCCCTTTTGTATCTTGATTGGTGCGCACTGTCCCTGTGCAGGTGTAGATATGGCCCTCTAACTTACGATGTTAAGGAGTGATATTCTTACCGACCCATCAATCTCGATGGGCTGTACCCAATGAGAGCCATCAATAGCATCGCGTGATACAGCACGAGTAATAAGCAAGTATCCTCTCAACAGGGTCAAGCGCTGGTATGGCCGCGTGAGGTGATGTTGGGAGAGTTATTTTGCTGCGGGGCACTGGCCAGTGTGGGACAGCCGATGGTTTTCTTGCTCAAACTCAAGATTTTTTCTGAAAAGCGAACAGAGCTTCGTCTTTGGCAGCAAAGCTGGGCAGGGGGATCTGACAGACTTTTTGGAAAGTGGGCATCTCTCTAGCGATCCAGTCTGCAATGGTCTCTTTCGCAAAGGCAGTGTAGCCATTTGAGTTTTGCGTGCCCGCACATATGATGGTGTCACCCTCTGTGATGGGGTTAGCGATTCGTCATCAGGGTGTCGGGGAAAGATGGAACGTACTGTATGCTTTGAGGATCTTGGAGGTGAATTCGAGACCGACTTGAGGATAGACCAATAGCAAGACCTGATCCTTGCCGTCCTTGTTTTGCTTGAGATAATCAACACCATCGGTCTGAATGGTGTCGCCAACCCAGACTGTCCTCCACTCGCTGATGCCATTGTCGACAGGGACAACCGTAAGAGGCTTCTGTTTGTTGAAGACCCTCAGCGAATAGGACCAATAACCATTTCCACTACCCAGATCAATGACTGTGCGTCCTTTGGCGAGCTGATAGATGATTGAGAGAGACTCATAGGAAGGGCAGACACAGCCGAAGTGGTGGTATAAGATTGGCAAGATGGCATGGGAGAAGCGGACCTTGCTCGTGGCTTCCTCAGGACCAGCCCATTCAAGATTTTGGCATGACCAGGCCCAGACATCAAAGTAGGGGTTTGTGTGTTCTTTCTTCAGCTTTGAGATGACAATTTTGTGTTCCGGAGACGGTGGCTGATACAGGGACTGCAGATGTTGGCCGACAGAGGCACGGATTGAGTCCTTCTTCGCGTTCGAGGCCAGACCGACGAGGGCTTTTTGAGTGGATGTCGAGCTCTTGAAGATGTTGGTGTAGGCGGCAATATCTACGGCAGAGGGCGAGGGTTTCTGAGGAGGACAAGATAATGTTGGCTCATGTGTAGAGTGGTACGGCGGTGGTGACTGGTGGTCTTACTGGCTTGCCTTCGCTGTCTCTGTACCACGCATGGAGTCCACCTTGACCCCCGAACTCAACATACGTCTGGGCTTGCAGAAGAGTCACTTCAGCTACAGCAGCATACGTGTATGTGTCGTCCTGTGGCAGACCAAAGGTGCTGAGAATGAACTTGCGAAAATCATTGTCATATGGTGCTGTAATCTCGCCTTTCTCCCATGCCTCGAAGTATGCATCTGGACTGAAGGTAGTCGAGTCCTCAGTTTGTGCCTTTTTCGGGATATCCGGCATCTTGACCGAACCTCCACGTCAAATTATTTGGATCTGTGGACGGTAAACAGATGGTTGAGCATTTCACTGTCGCTTTCTGGCATGTGAATTTCTGCCTTGGCATGACGTCTCGATCTCATTCTCCGACTCGACCAAACACCTTGACACCCCTGTTGGAAGATGGATCTCAAGTCCAGAATACTATCCATGCAATTCAAACACATAAGCATATCCAATAATGCTGTCAAAGACTGTGTCGTAGGTCCAAAAACGGCAAGAAGGATTCTCTAGGCGAATCACGACATCGCGCCCTACCAAAATTCCATCCTTCTTTGACCATTTGCTTGCCGATCACCCTAACCACACGATATAATTGCCTAAACACATTGCATTTTTCATGTATTCTGTAGTCGCTTGCGCCCGCGCTCACATTATCCGCTGTCAGTGAGAGTGGATACCTCTGTTGTCGCCATATCGCACAATCGACTCGAAACCTAAGAGATTTTCCATTGCTGCATTACCATGTAACCTCACCGTAGTCTTATATATTGAATCAAGCATCAACAGCTAAGTATCAACTACTGTCTCTTTCAGTTGCGATCGTCAGGCTTTTCCACCGTTAAGATGTCGACTACGACCAAATCTGACGTGGCAGAAAGCCATGTTGAACCCACCAACACCCAACCCAAAACCTGGTATAGGTCCAGCATGTTTAATGCATGTGTCATCGGCATGGTTGGGCTAGGATGCCCTGGCTTATGGAACGCGATGAACTCTCTAGGTGCCGGTGGTGCTCAGAAACCTTTCTTGGTTAACGCAGCCAATGCTTTGGTCTTTGGTCTGATGGGTTTCTTCTGTTTGTTTGGCGGTCCCATTGCAAACCGCATAGGCCTCAAGTGGACACTGGTGCTTGGAGCAGTGGGTTATCCCGTCTACAGTGCTGGTCTCTACACCAACAACCGCTATGTACGCCGATACCTAATTCCCCGTCACTCTTCAGTACTAACCAGGTATCAAGGGCAACGTCTGGTTCGTCCTCGTTGGAGCAGTCGCATGTGGTATTTCTGCAGGCCTCTTTTGGGCTTCAGAAGGTGCTGTAGCTTTGGGATATCCACCACCAGCAAAGCGTGGCCAATACATGAACATCTGGCTTGTCTTCAGAACAGCTGGTCCGATTCTGGGAGGAGCTATCCTACTTGGCCTGAACAAGTATGTCACTTGATCATGAATCCGGACTTGCCATGCTGACACTGTGATAGCTCGCCAAGCCAAAAGGTCAAGGGTAAAGTTGGCTACCGTGTGTTCCATGACTCCCCTTCTGCTTGATCGTCCTACTGACAAGCTACTTAGAAACCTACCTTGTTTTCATTGCTCTGCAGTGTGTTTTCGTACCTGTTGGATTGTTGCTGTCGCCACCTGAGAAGGTAAGATATCTTGAACTCACCCACCTCTGTAGAACGTCAAGTTGACGGGCGTTATAGGTACAACGATCCGACGGCAGCAAAGTCAAAATTGTTCAAGAGAAGTCATTCGCTGCTGAACTCCGCGCTCTTTTAGCAGCTTCCAAGAGACGTGACATCCTGCTTCTGCTCCCTGTCTTCTGGGCCGCCTACTTCAACCAGTATTCTGGAAGTGAGTATACCGCCCGTTCAATGACTTTGCACTGCTAACAGATCGTCAAGATTTCCAGACATACTACTTTGGTCTTCGTGCAAGATGTCTCATTGGCTTCTTGACCAACTTCAGTGGTATTCTGTCATCTTTTCTCGTCAGTGCTCTGCTTGATTACAAGCCATGGCCTGTCAAGAAGCGCCTGTATGTCTGGTGAGTAAAGTCAATCTCACACCGAAATCGGCACAACTGACACTGTATAGCTTCTTCTACGTCCTCTTCTGGCATCTCCTTGCCTGGTCATACGGCTGGGCTATTCAGGAGAAGTACACCCGGAACCAACCAGTCTGGGACTGGACAGACCCTGGCTTCGTCGAAGGCTTCTTCGTCCTTGTATTCTGGGGTATGCACTCTCTCCTACACTGTCCAAGATGTGTCTGCTAACAAGAAATACAGGCTTCGCACAACAATCTCTCCAAAACTTCCTCTATTACTTCCTATCCACCAAAACCGACAACATCTCCGAACTCTGTAAGCTTTCCGCATCACTCACGTCTTACTCGCAAAGCTAACATCACATCAAGCCCGTTTCTCGGGTATCCTCCGTGGCCAGGAAAGCTTCTCTCAAGCCGTCTCGTTCGGCATCAACACCAAAGACTGGAAAGGCGGTAGAGTACCTCTTGCCGTAAATACTATTCTATTGGGTCTTACTGTGGTGCCCACTTGGATTGCGCTGCAAGAGCATGTTCCTGTCGAGGGACCTAAGAAGTTTGATGTTGATGTTACTGAGCTGGCAGATGAGGTTCCGAGTGAGCAGGATAAGCAGAAGTATGCGGTCAGGCAGACAGCTACTGAGGTATAATGTGTACAAGTTCATTGGAACAATACAGAGGGCCAAGGAGGCAGGACTTAACAGAAGCTTCTCGCAATTTAGTCTGTCCAAGATATGTTTAACAAAAATCAATCTCGCGCCATGTGGCATGGTCAAACCACAGTATTTAAGGCTTCTCTCGTATCCTTTTTGGATAATGCTTGAGACCGTTACCCTAGCTCCTCATCATGACAATCTGATGTGCTAAAAGCAATTCGGGGTAAATTCAGAAGTTTTTATTCACCACAATACATCTCTACTAGAGCCCCATGTCGAAGAGCAAGAACTCAGCAGGCTTGTCTCCCACGCTCTCAACCTCAATCCTGCCAGGTCCAGTGACATTGGTGATGTACGCACCATCACCCTCACCCAACTCAACATCACCAACTCTGATCTTCGCACCTCCGGTCTTTGGCTGCGTTCTGCCACTCATGACCAAATGCACAAACACATTTCTCTTCCCCTCAGCGACAACCTCATGAACAACCTTCTTCCCCGGTCCCAAAATACTAGCATCCATACTCAGATCCGCATGCAAAGGAATAGGCTCCCCCTCGGCATCTTTGCCAGAATGCCTCTTCAAGTCCTCCATGATCCTCACCAAGCGATCCGTCTTCATCTCATCCGTAAACTTCCTCGTCACATAGCTGGGCTGCAAACGACTCGTGTACGGCTTTGCCCAAATCTGCAAGAAATGCACATCCTCATCCTTGTTGCGATTGTATTCAGAGTGGCGGATGCCCGTGCCCGCAGAGGTAAATTGCACTTCTCCGCGTTTGAGGTTTTCGAGATTGCCCAGGCTGTCTTTGTGCTCGAGTTCGCCGTTGACAATGTAGGACCAGATGAGGAATTCAGCGTGGGAGTGGGTTCCGAAGCCTGTGCCTTTTTCTACACGGTCTTCATTAATCACGCGAAGGGGCCCGAAAGATTCGTGGCGGGGATCGTAGTAGGAGGCGAAGGAGAAGGTGTGGAAGGTGTAGAGCCAGCCGTGGTCGGCATGACCGCGGGCGTGCCAGGGACGTTTGACAATCTTGAGGGATGAAGGAGTTGAAGAAGTCATGGTGCGTTGTTGGATTGTGGGTGATGTCCTTGGGAGCAGAGTGGAGAGGTTGTTTCTTAGCGGAGTGATGAAAGCCACGGTGATTGCTGCTATACCAACAAAGATGGCAAGAGTCTTGAAGTTGAAACTTGATGAAGAAGGTTGAGAATTGGTATTTTCTTGAGGAGACATGCGAAAAACAAGAGACAAAAGTTCAAGCTATACTTATACGCAAAACAATGGAAGGGACCTTGATTATGATATTTATTCTACGGTTTCCATGCCGAAGGTTTGTCATGCCGTTGTCGAGCTTGAGAAATCCGAGTTAAGTGGGGCTTATATTCCGTGGTTGACTGAGCTTCACGAGCTTTTTGATTGGCTCAAAGTTTGGCTATGTTCGGCATATGACACGATTAAAGAACACTTGCTAAGTTGCTCAAGAACACAACTGCGGTGGGATATGCACATTATTCGATAATACTTTGTTAGAAAACAGACCTACTACATGATTGTGTTATGTATCATAACAATCTCAAATGGGCATCTCTCGCGGTTCCGCGCGTTTGGAGTATCGAGTGAAGGACAATTCGATGTGGTCCTCACGTAAGATCCCATCCTCTTCCGAATCGACACTGTGGCGACGATTACGCCCCATTGTAGATTGTCCTTGTGTCCCCTTGGACGTTGCCTGGCCCATGTTTGTTCTACGGACTCGGGATGAATGAGTGATCTCGCCCCACGCCTTGGGTATGAGTGTGCTGATGACAGGAAGAGACGCGACGACCACCGCCAAGGTCAAATCGATGACAGTCCAGGCCAACAATTTGGTATAGCCATCTGTACCTCATTAGCTCATGTTGCTCAAGTCTTCGAATATACCCACAGGTGATGTCCTTGCTGATGCTTTTTTGCGCAAGCTCTCTCAGGACGCTGGCCACGCAGGACAATGATCCCATCGAGAACACTATGAAAAGTCTTATCTTTGTGGTCTTGTTCAACTTGACTTTCCAGAGCACTACGATCGGGGTGAGAAGCAGGACAAAGTCCATGACAACGTGGATCACGCTGAGCGCGTTGGCTACAACCAATGTTGACCAGCACTGTGCAGGCTCTGCAAGTTTTCCAGAAAAGATCTTGTCCCACATTGCAGGTGCTGGTGAGCACTGAAAGCATGACCAAAACAGCGCAAGGAGCGTATAGCCAACCAGTAAGAAGAGGTAGACATCATTAGCGATCCGAGGGTACTTTGATGTGGCCTCAGATATGCGTCGGAGGAAGAGGCATATGGATATCTTGATGATGCCGACGGTCGTGAAGAAAATAATCTTGCATACAATCGCAAGCTGATGTCGGCGACGTGAGTCTTTGCATCAGGATGTCTGAACCAGTAACGTGACACATACCTTATTGAATATCTGATATTCAGCATAAGTTATGTCCCATGTGTGTTTGCCTCCACCTCCAGAGATCACCATAGCTATTTGCAACGCCGGATACAGGATTGCCATGATCTACAATGATATATCAGCACCTGTGGGGGATTTGCTAAGATTGTGAGACGTGATAACCTACTACTCCTGGTACCAGTACCCAGTCATCAGCTCCCCATCGAACTCCGGTCTTGAACTGTCGAAGAGTGAGTCGTAGCGTCGTAGTCAGGAGCATGATTGCTATCGCCACCGCCAGTCCAGCAATGATGCCAGCTTGCTTGTCGTTGTATACATAGTGCTCAGGTCTCTTCGGGACGAAAAGGTAGCCTTTGCTGGGATCTTTGTTGAAGGCATAAGCAGCCCTATACATGCCCTTGATTATCCACATGTCATCTTGGCTGATTGGTGGACTCCCTAGAAAGGCCGAACGTGACATATCTCCTGATGCTGAGTTTGTATCAGCAAACAAATGGATAGAAGGAATCTAGAAATCGATGTGTCTCACACGCTCCATAAGGGTACTCAGATCAGAGGGGCGATCACTCACGGACCTTGAATTCTACCGATAGATGATATTGTATGCGAGCGCATTGGCGAATGGCAACCTACATTTACTTTGTGCGTAACCTGGCAATCACAAGCAGCAGAGTCTAACGAACCACTCAAATCTTCACAACTTCAGCCATGCATGATCGGCTGAAGACTGAATCATGAATCTCCTCAGGATTGCTCCAAGTAAATCGAGATAGCACGTTTCGAAAGTGTAGCAGCTTGCAAGCTCGTCCAAGTCATGACTCTAGATCGAAAAGTTTCTTGGAATGCATCAAAACCTTTCCCAGACTGGTCGAGATCGTGCAAGGCAAGTGGTGGGCATTCGTACGCTTGAGCCTGCGAGTGACCCATGGGATCCGCTGTCTGGAAGCGAGCATCCCAAACGATGGCCCGTTCGTCGACTAGGGTAGCTCCGCGTTGACACATAATCGGCCTCGATGAACCATGGCATATGTACTAGAAGCCATCATACGAAGAAATGGTCAATCATCATCAACCATCTGTTGCTGGAAAATTCCTCGTTCGACATCTGCGCCAGAGTCTGTTTCATCAGAGAAAATCAGTTGGGATTATGGCAGCTTGGAGGAACACCGCGTGCCAAGGCTGTTGTCATCCTTGACCTCCTCAAACTTTAACTCTTACACCGCCCAACACCATGACCATGATCACCGCGCTCATAAGAAGTGATTTTCCTGAATCAAGCGAGGATAACCCAATTCGAACACCTGATGAACGGGTCAATACCAGGCAACCAATGTCACAACACGCGATTCTCTTATCAGAGACACCTTCCGCTCCTCGAAAATGTCAGGGTTGAGCTTTTATTGGACTCAGTGGATCTTCGCAATTTGTGTGATATGATTGCTCTATGTCGACCAGGCGGATCTCCGGAGAGTCGCGACATGTTCAGTACAAAACCGGTCGACATCCTCGACCATCGCAACTGCCCTTTCTTTCTTGGCTTGTTTCAAGTATCGTAGCCTCTATCAACCCGCAAAAATGGTATCTTCAACCTTAATCAGCGTTGCCTCATTGACAAGTGTCGCTCTAGCAGCAGTCGATTGTACTGGAGTAAATGCTATTGCGCCTGGATGCGTTTCGCAAGAAACACTCCACTATCGCGATTTCTTTTACGTCGGAGGACGCTACGTGAGCGGCGCGGCAGGCAACCTCACCTACGATCAGCTTTACGTTGAAAAGTTGACTCCTGCAACGGGAGTGAATCAAACAAATCCCGTGGTGCTCTTCCACGGCGGAGGCACGAGCGGTGTTGTAAGTAGTCAAAGATCGTTATCTTGTAATATGCGCGACAATTATGCTGACCTGGAAGACCTGGCTCAATACACCTGACAACCGGAAAGGCTTCGCTTCACATTTGCTGGATTATGGCTACCAAGTTTACATTGTCGACCAGACTAGTGTTGGCAGAGGCAGCGCAGAAGACCTGAATGACTATGTCATGCGCATTGGCTCGACCGCGGAGATCAGCGAGAAAGGGTTCACCGCGCCTGAGATTACCAATGCCTATCCCCAGTCGCAACAGCATAACCAATGGCCCGGTACGGGCATTCAGGGCGACCCTATCTTCGATGCCTTTGAGTCGACATTCATCCCTCTGACAAGCAATATGACAGTCCAAGAGCTTTCAATGCGCAAAGCCGGTTGTGAACTTCTCAGTCTTATTGGTCCATCGTTTTTGGTATCTCACTCTATTGGAGCCCTTCATCCCTTGCTCCTCTCCAACGACTGTCCTTCCCTAGTGGCTGGCAACATCAATCTCGAACCTGGAAACATTCCCTTTCAATCTTACGTCGGCAACGCAACATCTTCAGTCGGACGCACCGCAGCTCGACCCTGGGGCATGACTAACACTCAGGTCACCTACGAACCTGCTTTGAGCAATGCTTCTGAGCTCACATACGAGCTTGTTGGCGATGATAATCCTGCTAAACGTAGCTGCTATATGCAGACTGGAACCATTCACCAGCTGTCCGAGATCGCCAAAGTCAAATACGTTGCTCTGACTGGCAGTGCCAGCCCTCACATCACCTACGAGCACTGTGTCATCGACTTTCTGCAGCAAGCTGGTGTTGCAGCAGAATGGATCAAGCTGGCTGACAAAGGTATTGTTGGTAATGGTCACTTCGGCTATTTGGAGAAGAATAGTGCTGAGATCGTTGATGTTGTGCATGAATGGATTCAAGCAAATTGTTAATGTGTCGATCAGAATTCAATGATATGAATGGCATTTGTTGTTGTGCAACTTGTGTCGCTCCCGAATGTAATTAGCAATTATTTTTCCGATTGTCACCAAACGAACGCTTGATGGCCAACGGCACTGCGGCCCGACAAACCGCCATGGCCTGCCTCCCCTCCCTCCACCTTCCCTTCCTGCTTCACATGACCTTGCAGTACGTATATATGGTTATCCATCATGTTATTCCACTCGAAAAATCATTTTTCCATTCACCCTATCCTCCGTCATCGGAGCTTCCAGTATTCACCGTGCCGCGCTCTCAAAATTCGGTCTCGAAGTCTTACCCTGCAGCATCCATCAACAGCTTCCCTCAACGCATCAAGAAACATGTCTGCTACTCGCAGTGGGGACGCGACCGAGTTGACAGAAGCTGGTACGGCATCGTGTGCTCAGGTCGACTCGGTAACATCGGACCTGGATAGACGAACGTTGTTGAGATTGCTTAGTGCTGGCTTCAGTTTCTTTGTCGCTGGTGTCAACGATGGTAGTCTTGGTGTCCTCATTCCATGGGTAATACACGACTACGGTATAAACACAGCGATATTGTCTAGCGTGTAAGCACCCTCACTCAAAGTTGGTTCAGATATACGTATTGACATTTCGACAGCTATGGTGCAAGCTTCCTAGGCTGGCTGACTGCTGCTTCGACAAGCACGCATCTGGCCCAGTATCTTGATCTCGGTGCGATCCTTGTGCTCGGAGCTGTCCTCCAAGTCTTGGCCCAAGTCCTGCGTGTTTGGTCGACGCCTTTCGGTCTTTACGTTACCACTTTCTGGCTCACTTGTGTGGGACAAGCCTACCAAGACACTCACGCAAATGCCTATGTCGCTGTCGCCGCAAAGGGTGCTCATCGATGGCTGGGCTTCATCCATGCTATGTACATGGCGGGCTGTCTCATTGGACCTATTGTTGCCTCGCCTATCGCATCCTCTGGTGGTGCAATTGATTCATCGTCGTCATGGTACTTCTTCTACACTGTACCCTTGGGTTTGGGTGTTGGGAACGTCGTGTTTTGCTTGATCGCCTTCAGAGACACATTCCGTTTGAGGGCTCGAGCCACTGAGCCAGCGACTGTTTCTGATGAATCTACTGAGCAGCCAGTGCAAGACAAGACAGCACTCACCCTTATCAAAAAGACACTTAGTGATAGGAGCTTTTGGAACCTCGGCCTTTTTTACTTTTTCTACCTTGGAGCAACTATCACAGCCAGCGGATGGGTTGTGGAATATCTAGTCAACGTCCGAAACGGCAACATAGCCGCCATGGGATATGTTCCAGCTGGTTTCAGTGGCGGTGCTTTGTTGGGCAGACTTCTCCTTCCCGAGCCAACTCGTCGTTTTGGCGAGAAGCTGATGGTGACGGTTTACTGCGTGATCTGCATCGGTCTGCAAATAATGTTCTGGCTGTGAGTATACATCGTCGCAACCAATCACATCACTGATCTGCCACTAGTGTGCCCAACGTGATCGCGGCAGCTGTTGCTATAAGTCTTGTCGGCTTCTTTTCCGGACCCCTCTTTGCTACGGTGAGTAGGAAGACATCTGTCCAGCTCGAATTCATGCTAAAACCCTTGCAGGGCATCTCTGTAGGCTCACGACTATTCACAGCTGACATTCGAGCTACAGCTCTTTCACTGGTCTTTGTGTTTGCGCAAACCGGCGGCTCGTTATTTCCTGTCATAACAGGTCTCATCAGCTCTCACAAGGGTGTATGGGTGCTCCAGCCAATGCTTGTTGGTCTGATCTCGGCGACTGCTGTCAGTTGGTTACCAGTGCCTCAGCCCAAAGGGACGAATCTCGAGCTGCATCAGGAGTGAAAATTCTATCTTCGCGAATTCACCTGTCCGTAAGACCCAACGCAAATAGACTAGGCAATTGATTCGAGAATCCATCTGGCCCAGAGAGGCGGTCAAAGATAGCAAAACATCCCAGTATCGGGTTGATTAACGGATTTTTCCAAATTGGAAAGCTTTGATGTAGAGCCTGGTGAAGGAAAGAAACCCATCAGACCAAATACCAAAGTATTATCTGCCTTGATCAAGAGACACTTCCGAGCACTTCCGGTATTTTGAGATTCCAAGGCAATTTAGACCCTGAAGCACACAATCCAGCCATGCCAATGACACATGCATCAAACAGATTCACGTTGTACCAGATCTTAGTTTAGATGTTGAAAGCAAGATGTATAAAGTGCAGAATCTGTAACCCAACCATCGAGTGTCTCTTCTGTTTTCTTTTTCCTTGTACATACCAGATCTCGAGTAATATATATGTTGCAAGTTTTTGCCCACCACTTTTCCACAACCCTCGATACTGGGAACAAAGAATTATAACCCTTCTATTCCTTCTTGCGACCAATCCTGGGCAGACACAACCACATCACCAGTTGTACGGCGAACAAGGCAAGAATGATCGGCTGTAAGACCTGAACACCCTTGGCTTGTGCCAATGCACCAATAGCAAAAGGGAAGATGGCGCCACCAGAGCCACCGAAAGCGGCAGCAAACCCGACTGCTGGTACATGGAGATGCTTTGGAAGCAGTTTCGTGGTTACAACGACAATAGCTGGGAACATCGGGCCCAAGAAGAATCCCTGGAAGCTGACGGCGACGGCCGAGACGTAGAATGACGGGACCAGCCAGAAGAGGAGCTCTAGACCCATTGCAATGGGGAGGTAGATCTGTCCGAGTCAGTAGAAATTTGCGGTGTTGGAAGTATCTCTGAACTTACCGATACTGCCAGTTTCTCACCCAGGCGAGGTGTTATAAAGCCAAGTACAATACGTCCCATGGTGATGCCGAGCCAGAAGCCCACAGAGACCATACCACTGGCGAACTCGTTTCCGTTTCTGACTTTGAGCATGAATTGTACAATCTGAGAGGTTGATTAGCGAGGATGCCTAGAATATAAGAGACCATGCTTACCCAGCCACCCAAAGCAACCTCGCTTCCAACATAGCAAAGAAGGAAAGCTGCACAGAGCCATGTGACCCGTGCTGCAGGCATCTTCGTCGTTACCTCCGAAAGACCGCTCTTGCTTGAGTCTTGTCCAGATGTTGACAAACGGTAATCAGCGCCATTTGCTCCCCAGAAAGCATGCACAGAGCTTGCCAACTCGAGTGTAGCAGCACCGATCTGCGCGGGTCATCAGCGGTCTACCATCTGTTAAAATACTGTGATACGCACCATGACATAGTACCAAGAATACCATGGAAGGCCAGCTTTGGAGATCATCGATGTAGCAATCAAGGGAGCGATTGTGGCCCCAGCACCATAGCATCCATGTAGCAGTCCGAGAATCTCATTGGCGTTTTGCATCGCACCAATCCACGCATTCCAGGCCGAGTCGACAAGACCATTGCCGAAACCAGCAAGGATGAAGGCGACGACAAGTACAGGATAAGGCGGATGGAGACAAATAATAATGTAGGCAATCAGATGTGCGGTTGGGGCGATGAAGGCGACTCCTCTTTGTCCAAATTTCATGTGTATAGAGTTGTTGATGAGAGCTGAAAGCGTGTATCCAGCGAAAGGGGACAGGAAAACCAGAGAGACGATTATGTAGTTGAGGTTGTAGTACTGTTCAAGATATGGAAGGAGTGGTCCGTAAGAGGCGTCGTTCATGCCTGTAACTGCCAACGACCAGAATGTGACTGGTACTCGATATTTGTTGATCGCCGGATTCTTCCATGTTTGAAGCAAATCTTGGTTTCCTGTAGCGGGTTGTCTAGTCTGAGAGGTCTCTGTGGTCTCTCGAGGATGGAGCTCGATAGTTTCGGTTGAGGTACTCATGTTGATGGCAGCATATGTCCGAAGAATTGCAGAGCTGGTGAACTCTCTAGAAGATGGACGTTCTCGGTTTTGACTGGAATGCAATGAGTTGACTTTTATAAGATGAGAATCTTAGTTGCCACGTTTCGGTGAAAGTATGAATAAAGTACTGATGGGCTACAGTTGAGGTAAACCGGACCGCCTACCCTAGTGCTGGGAGAGAGACAGGCTTGGCCTCGTCAAGCCCTAAGTCAATCACAACCACCTTTACGTACTATCCATCACATTGCCATTCCCAGCTGTTAGAGGACGCACTCGAGAGCCTTGATGCTCAATCGACTTGACTGCCAAAAACAGCAGAGTCATCGCGATGTATCTCACCGTAAACATCTGTCGGTCCGAGAAGCGGTCGTGCAGCGCGCGCTTAGAAACACCACAAATTCACCACCTTGCTTGGCATCGGGTCGAAGGATGAGCTGATCGTCATCCTCATATTCACAACCTCTAAAAACATCGTGCATCGTCCTCAGATTGTAATTCTGCTTACTTTGACAAGCTGAGATAGGGCTCGGGACTCAGTAATGTCACATCTGTCCTTGAACTCGAGCTGTTCGCGATAATGGATGGATGTCCAATGATCAACCGCAGGAACGCTGCTTGTCCCACCAGGACTCCCATTTCACAACTTTTTCCTCCCGCCTGGCTTCTTCGGCAGCAAAAACAACAGCGTGGGCTCTGACTATATCATCCAGAGTACAGCCGACAAACTGTCTCTGCGCATCCTGAGCATTCATGCCCATGTTCTCGACAGCATCAATAGCCGAGATAAACGCGGTGGCAAGGCCTCTATCACCACCGCCATGCGATTTAATCTTGTGCTCGAAAGCTGGAACATCTGGTGTCTCAACGATTGTCTCCTGCTTCGTAAGGAAGTCGAAGTAGCGAATGGTTTTACCGTCATATGAGAGCTCGCCGTGGCTGCCATAGACAATGCCTCTTCTCTCGCATTCCTTTTCGGAGTTTGCAATCATGTGGAGAGTAGCGACCTTGCCGGGACGGGGTACTGGTGAGGTGATATCCTCATTCCACTTGACGATCACGACTTGATCATCGCAAACGTTGTTGTCGCTTTCATATACGCAACGTCCATGCCAAGGTCGAGCAGAGATCAAATTGTCAGGAGTGATACCTTGCGTGTAGTCCTCCGCTAATCTGGCGTGGAGCTTCTCACGGGCTGCCTTGACGCCTGAGTCATTGATAATATCCTCGATGTCATGCACAACGTGATTCAACCAGTGAGTGTGACCAGCAGCGAGCCTCGAATCATCATAGATTCGAACAGCACTATACTGACATTGACGCTCGTAGGAACAAGAGAGGCAATTGGTCGCACTTCCCGCTGCTTCAGGTTTCCGCGATCTTTTGAATTGGTTCAAGGATCCCATCGACATAATGCTGCTGGGCAAGTGAGGCTGAGAGGTAGTGTCCGCAGCATCCGGTGGTTGCGAGAGCAGCCACAATAAGTAGTCGACATCATGGCAACTTTTGGTAAGTAATGATCCGTCTTGCATTTTTGTCGCTCGCCGCCACGGTCCACGAACGTAACTATGGGCGAAATGTGACCAGCCAACAGGTTCCGTATGCTCTATCGAGAGGATGTCGCCAATGACCCGATCGGTGAGCAGAAGTTGGCGAAGGATCCGATTATGGGGACTATATCTCAAAACGTGCCCAACAGAGAAAATCTTGTTCTGAACATTGCTTGAGTATGCTTCGAGGATGGCGACACAATCCTTCAGTGATGTTGCCAAAGGTTTCTCACACAACACGTGGAGGTTCAGGTGAGCAATGGCAAGCATAATCTCCACGTGTGACTCGTCCAGGGTGCAGACAAGAACAGCGTCGACACCTTCAGGCACTGTCGCATCAGTCGCCATTAACTCGCGGCGCTTGTTCTCCCAGTCGAGCCATGACTTCCAGTCAGGGAATTCTTGTCCTTCTGTCGGCGAGTTCTCATGGCCCCAGATGTAAAGCTCTCCAAAGTGCTTTCGTCGATAAGGGACAGGCTCCGCTACAGCATGAATGACTGCGTTTGGAAGTGTGGAAGCAGGGTTGGCATAAGAGACACCGCGCTGACCAGCGCCGATGACCATGAGTCTGATCTTTCTACCCGTTCTGCTTGGGGCCATGTCTTTCTGTGTATGAGACGGAAGATTAAGAATTTCTGTCCAGTGGTTATAAAAAGTGTGAGAAGAAGGCACGAAGTCCCTTTCTAGGTATTTGATGTTTGCGGAAGCTGTTCGGACCTTCAAGTTCCTTGATTGAGAGGGGGAACTCAATAAGGGAGTATCGCGTAACGCAACGGTACCACTGCTACGTTACCTCTGTCGAAGTGAGTCCCCCTGGAAGAGGCATATATTGTGCACATGTGTGAGATGCAAGCAGGTGTTGCGAGATAAACACTGGCGAAAGGATAATGCTGATAGCAAGGTAGCATCGGTGCTACAGTGGTCTCCCGGACCGAGGTTAAGCAAACTCTAAGGGTCTGCCAACCCCATGGTTCTGGGGTTCAGACACCTTATTCGAGCGCCACAGGGTGGGGGAGGTAACATTCACGGCATATGATCGGACTCTTATCTTGAACAAGCCACGGCCTAGAGATAGGGATGGTTTTAAGAAGGGCAGACTGTCAAGAAGTAAACTGGACGCGATCATTGCCCACATTTACCTCATCTTATAAGATCCCACTGCTTCACCTGAGCTGCTACTCTACATCAGGATCATCCAAGCACAAACATCTTTGGCAGTTGACAGCGGTAATCACTTTGAACAAACATGGATGAAAAGACCATCGTGACAGACCTCCACAACCAAGGAAGTCATGATGGCGTTCTCGAGCAGAAGACTGTCCTCGAAACAGTCAACGACATTACCCAAGCCGAGCATGACATGGGCTTCTGGAAAGGCATCAAGATGTATCCTAAAGCGGCATTCTGGTCTGGCTTTTTCTGCATTGCCGTTATCATGGCTGGTTTCGACCCTCAGTTGGTCTCATCATTCTACGCTTTGCCTGCATTTGAAAAGGACTATGGCATCCTCTATGAGGGGGAATATATCATCACTGCCCCCTGGCAGACCGGTCTTGGTATGGGCAACGCGGTTGGACAGCTTGTTGGCGCTCTCTGCTGCGGTTGGCCTCTTGAAAAATTTGGACGTAAAAAGACTCTGGCTGCTTGCTGCATTTGGTCTATTGCTTGGATCTTCATGCAATTCTTCTCCCAAAGTCTGCCAATTCTCTGCGTTGGTGAGATCTTGGCTGGTCTCGCTTATGGGTTTTACGTCGTCATTGCTCCCGTCTATGCCTCTGATGTCTGTCCGCTGGCACTCAGAGGTGTTCTGACCGCGTCCGTCAACCTGGCTTTCGTTATTGGACAGTTCATCGCTCAAGGTACTGCTGCAGGTGTAGAGAGTAGATCTGACTCGCTTGCCTACAGGCTTCCATTTGGTATGATTCTCTTCTCGTCATTCAGTCCTCAGCGAGCCCAGACTAATTCCTTGGTAAAGCCATCCAGTGGATCTGGCCCGTTGTACTCTTGATCGGTCTTTTCTTCGCTCCCGAGAGTCCTTACTGGCTTGTGCGTCAGGGCCGAAAAGAAGATGCACGACACGCGCTCGAGAAACTTTCGAGTTCTTCCAATCCTCCCAATCTCGATGCTATGTTACTTCTCATAGAAGAGACCAACTTCCTGGAGCAAGAGTTTGAGAAAAGCACTACTTACCTAGACTGCTTCAAAGGTTCCAATTGCCGCAGGACCGAGATTTGTACCATGGTCTATTTGATCCAGGTTATAGGGGGTAATCCACTCATTGGCTATGCTACCTTCTTCTTCGAAAAAGCTGGCCTGTCATCAGCGAACGCTTTCAACAGTATGTAACCTTACTCCTTGATTCGCATAATCGTGTTTGACACACCTGAATAGTGGGCGTGGGCAACACCGCTTTGGGCTTCCTCGGTACCTGCCTTTCTTGGCCTCTAATGAGCAAGGTAAGTTAGATCAATCGAAGATAGAGAATTCGCACTAATTCTGGATGCAAGTTTGGTCGCCGAACTATCTACAGTGCGGGAATGATTGTCATGACTGTCATACTCTTCATCATCGGCTTCCTTGACTTAGCACACGACAACACAGGTGCTATCTGGGCACAAGCAACCTGCATGGACGTCTGGACCTTCGTATACCAGATGACTGTTGGACCCATTTGCTTCGTACTCATCTCAGAGGTATCATCCACTCGTCTCCGGGGTCGCACAATCGCGATCGCTACTGCTGTGCAATCTCTGTTTGGCATTGTTTTCACAATCGCTATGCCGTTCATGCTCAGCACTGAACAGGCAAATTGGAAGGGCAAGGCTGGCTACCTGTTCGGCGGTATCAGTGCGGCATGCCTCGTTTGGTGTTGGTTCCGTCTCCCTGAGACTCGTGGGAGGACTTTCCAGGAGCTGGATATTATGTTTGACCACGAAGTCGGCGCACGCGACTTTTCCAAGTATGTTGTCGTGCAAGAGGTTGTCGAGAGCTCCAAGATCGAGTGAGGTTAGAAGACTCTCTATCACCGATTTCGATAGTAAACATAAGCTCTCCAAGTGAATACACGATGTTCGGAATATGCATACCATAATGCACACCACAAGCCTGTGGTCGGACTGTGCGGAACCTGTGACAATGCGACATGGGAGTAAGGTTCGCTAGAATAGATGGCCAATCGCCATCGATCAGATTTTGACCTCATCTCAGGGCATAGACACTCTGTCAGAATTCTAATACGCTGTGGTGGTCATCAGATGTAGCATCCAATGTGACTCGCCAGATCGACGACACCAATTTCAGTTGCCGACTACCACGTAGCCACCGGCAATCATTTTCCGACATCATATAAGCTCGTCCGTGATAGTGACCATAAGTGGCTGAGATATGTGACGGGACGAGTTAGATGTAACATCGGGGTCCAACGATTGATAAGGTTGTTAGGTTGTGTTTAAGAAGGTCCAAGCTCTGGTCAGGCAGGTCAGGGCTTTAATGTGCACTATGCCTTGATAACAACTCGCACGACTTAGACTTGAATTGCAGCAATCATGTCAACGTCTAGCTTGCAATCACTCTTCTCTACCTCTCTGATACCGAAATCATCACACTCTTCGTTGCCGCAAGGATACACACTCCGGCCCTTGGAACGTTCAGACTTCGGCAGAGGATTCTTGACATGCTTGGAGGGATTGACATGGATTGGCGAAATTGACCAAGCTACTTTTGAAGAGCGCTACGACTGGATGGCCACATCCGGACGCGATTGGTATTATTGCGTTGTCGTCGATGACGGTCAGAAAATTGTGGCCACGGCTACCATGATAGTGGAGAGGAAATTGTGAGCAATCCCGTGTATCTCATGAAGCGGGCACACAAGACTGATGGAGAATGTAGTATACACAATTTCACCATGGTAGCGCATGTAGAAGAAGTGTCTGTGTGTGCTTCACATCAAGGCAAAGGGTTCGGTAATCTTGTCATACAAGCACTGACTGGCGTGGCGAAAAGCCTTGGTGTGGGAAAGCTCATACTCGATTGCAGCGAGCAGAACATAAAGTTCTACGAAAAGTGTGGCTATTCCAAGGCTGGTCAACAGATGGAGCTCAAGCTTACTGACTGAGATGTGGTGTGGTTGAAGGAAATGCCGTTTGTGGACTTGCCGTATTTTCTATCGGTCTTGTAATAGCAATGGTTCATTCTCAAGCCTTGCCCTTGATACTCTACACACCTATAGACAGATCTCAACATAAAACAACCGATACTAAGTGGACTTCGTTAGGGGTGATAATAGAGACGGCGTTATCCGGCGATAACAGACCATTCTGTCATAAGCCATCGCACCTGCCTAACATTTGCAATGTCCTGCAAGATGGGTACCTACTCTTTTCGTGTCGCATTTTTGACAGTTCGTATTGCAATAGCAGGGTTCCTCGAGATATGCAGCTGTGTTACATTCATATGCTCAAACCACAACGGTAGGTCGGAAGAGCTGATCAATCTCGCCCATGCGTCATGACTAGGATGGACATTGCGGATCCGATATTCCCGTCCTTCCGGACGTTTGACCACCACATGTCAGGCCAACTTGGCATATAGTTCGTCTGAGCTTCCTCTCCTCGTTTATTTATTTGCTCTGGCCATATATTCATCGGTCGAGATTGTTAAGAGGAGGGTTGATCATCCCGCAGTCATGCGTGACAACGACGGCGATGCGCTCGAGAGCTACCACGATGAAACACCACTCGTTGCCCCAGATGAGGATCCATTCTTGCATCGAACATCCATCGACGACCCTATAGACGCGGACGGACCACAGCAATACCCATGGATGCAACGAGTGAGCGACAGAGTACCTTCGCCGCTGAAGCGTACGTGGAGAAATATCGCGACATGGGTCAAGGGCCCTCAACCTCCGAGGATATACAAAATCGAGCCATTCTTTCCCACTGTACAACATGCCCCTCTCACATTACTGGATCGCTATGCACCCAAGCGCATGCAGAGGTTCTGGCTTCTATTCGTCTTCTACATCTGCTGGTTACTATCATTCGCTCTCGTTCTTCACAAGTCCTCCTTCGCTGCCGATGTCAAGGACTATGGTTCACCAATAAGATTGGGATGTACAGCAAGATATTGGAATGATGGAAACGGCTGTGGTATCAATGGCGACCAATGTCGTCCTTTCGCCAACGCGTCTCTACCCTTCCGTTGTCCTGCAGGTTGCATCAAGGCCCAAGTCTTGAATCCACATGCCGTCGGAGATCAAGAAGTCGTCTACAAGCCTCTGGTCATCGGCGGTCCTACAAGCAAGAATGAACCCATTTCTAGCACTGTCTATCGTGGCGACAGTTTCATCTGTGGTTCTGCCATTCATGCAGGCTTCATCAAGCGAGAACAAGGCGGTTGTGGTGTTCTCAAGCTCATCGGCGACCAGCACTTCTTTCCAAGCGTGAAGCAGAACGGCATCGACAGCATCGGTTTTGATTCTTACTTTCCTCATTCCTTCCAGTTCGTTGAAGGTACACAATCGCAGTGCAAAGATTTGAGATGGCCTCTGCTTGCTGTATCCGTCTTTTTTACTGCTATGCTATCTCTTTTCACTACATCACCAGGTGTATTCTTCTGGTCCATCTTTGTTGGTCTGTACTTCCAAACTGGTCTGGCATCTGATCCGCCAAACTTGACCGACTACTACTCTCTCATTTCAATTGCCCTGGGCAAATTCCTACCCGCTTGCTTTGTCATGGCGACTATGTATCGCTATGCAGTCAAGTACACCTTGACTGGATTGACCGCGCAAGTCGAAAAAACAACACTCTGGCTTGGTGCTGCTTGGGTGGGTGCTTTGAACAACTACACCTTTGACCGCATCCCGATTCAACGTCTCACACCTCATGACATCAAAGCTCAACCCGGCGCGGTGCCAGCTTTGATCTCAGTCGTGCTGATCATTTTTTTCATTGCACTAGGCCAAGCCTATGCTTTCCGTGTCGAAGGTCGAATGCCACGCTACCTTGTCGTCTACGGCCTCTTTGTAGGCGGTCTGTTGCTTCTACTCACCATTCCCGGAATGAATCTGCGTATTCATCATTACATCCTGGCCATCCTTTTGCTTCCAGGAACTGCCTTTCAAAACCGGCCTTCGTTACTTTACCAAGGCTTGCTTTGCGGTCTGTTTATCAATGGCATCGCTCGTTGGGGCTTTGATTCAATCCTCCAGACACCTGGCGAATTGCTCTCCGATGCACCTCAAAACACCATGCTGCCACCGATTTCCGCGCCCGTCATCGGCGCTAACAATATAACTTTCACGCTTGGCCCCGTGCCGCCCGCACACCCTCGCAAGAACATACCCAATTACGACGGTATTTCAGTACTCGTCAACGACGTTGAAAGGTTCAGGGGATACGCGGATTATGACTCGCAAGGCCTCTGGAATGCCGATGGCACTCGAAGTTGGACATGGGAGCGACATGATGAGAGCTTGCCCGAGTATTTCAGGTTTGCGTATATGGCTGGGAGTGGAGTGGGTGACTACACAAAAGCCGGGACGTGGTTGGCGAATGGGACGTGGGTGCCCATGTTGGATGGGCCTTCTTAGATGTCGAACCAGTGCACTTCCTGCAGGATCTGGAGAGTATGTATACAGCGAATGGACTGTTGTGTCTCCTGGACATTGTCTTGAGGTTTTTGGGGTTTGTTGGACTGCCTTGTGAGGTTGATAGGGTCAACTTGCCTGTGGGCTGACTAAGCATCAAATGCGCTTTTCTGGTGTGGAATTCTCATCTAGTCTTTCCTTTCCTTCTTCTCATCTATCCCGCAGACCTAAACCCCCAATCCTCATTGCTCTAATGGTTTCTTGGGACCAAGAAGTAAAGGGGCCAGACTCCCCACTCTCAACTCTCTTACTTTCCCCTTCTTCTTTAATGTCCATTCCCATTCCCGTTTCCGTTCCCTGCACCATGCTGCTGCTGCTGCTGCTGCTGATTTCCCCCCAACAAAACCTCCAACATGTCAAACTCACCAATCCCCGGTCCGAAACAAGTATTCGTAACATCCTGCCCGCCCGCCTGCAAAATCGGATCCAGTGGCAAAGCCAACCAATCATAACTCCCGTCCTCGGCGGCAAACTCGCCGAAATCGTTGGAAGAAAAGGCGAAATCGTCGGTGGTGTGGTGGAGGGGTGCGTGTGCCATTGAAGGGGAAGGGAGGTTGGTGGGTGGTGGCATGATTGAAAAGGAAGCCGGGTCGGTGGAGGAGAGGTCGTAGACGGTGTTGCTGATGCCGTACAACGCATCGCCTGTTCTGGCGTTTGTGGTTGACGAATCGTAGGGTGTTTGGAGGGGGTAGGCAGGCATGTGTTCGGTAGATTTGTTTTGGGGCGGCGAGGCAGGACGAGAAGATACGCGCGAGGAAGCGGGGTTGTTGGAATTGTTTGTGGTGCGCGACATGCGTACGATCATCGGACGGAGTCGATTGGTGATTACTTCTAGAAAGTTTGAGAAGCGGTTCGAGAGGTGTACGTCGTCGACTACGCAGGAACGCATCACTTGGACCGTTCTGTCCATGAGATTTAAGGAGAGTGCCATTTCGTTTTCAAAGGCGCCAAAAGCAAAGGTCTTGCAGTATTATCAGTATAAGTGAAGGGAGGCAGAGATTGGAAAAGAAGGGGAATGTACCTTTACAAGCACTAATGTGACGGATACGATGCGGAAGAATGTGCGCACGGGAGCGTGTTTGAGGTATCCGCCTGGCGCGAGACCGTCGACGACAACACGCAACACATTGCGGCATGCCTGCATGACTTCGTCGACGTGTTGTCTGTCACTGCCGAACCATTGATCAAGCACATTTGGCGGAATGATTTTGCCAGCAGCGCCAGTGTTGTTATTTGCGCATCTCTCCACTACTGCTTGCAAGGCCAGTTGGTGCAGGATGACACGAGTATGTTCGTATTCGATGATGAGCACATGGCGGAGTAAGATTGGGACTGGTGATGGATATCAGCATTTTTATCTCACCTGGCATGGACAGAGCAGAAACTCACCATTTCTATAAGCTTCGAATTCTCTCCGCCATTGAACCAACGATGGCTTGATGCGCTGAAGCAAGTCTCTATATTTGCCGGTCTTGATGATATCGCGAGTCTGTTGTCGATTGGCATACAGCTCTTCGTTGTTGATCTTGACCAAAGTTGCCAATCGTAACCAGAAATGCAAAACAATGTCTTTGGTGTCTTTGAAACTCGACCGCTTGGGATTATACAGCTCGCTGAGTGATGGTTCGGCATATCCTTGAGGGAGCATGGCTGTCACGCCCATACGTCCACTAGTCTGTGTGATGTATCCGAGAATCACGCTTTTGATGTGGAGCCTCCTTCGCTGGTAGACTTCTTGCTGATCGTGAGGGATGTTTTGCAAATGTCTTGAGCAGTCAGGATCGAAGACTCCTATTTGGGATGCTATTGTCATGGCCATATTGAGAAGCACCCAACACATGCGATCGCTTCTGAAGACAGGTTCGAGCCATGATGTCAAGGGATGCCCACCCTGGCCTTTGTCTGGTGTCAAAGTGCTCTCGTTGATGGAAGCCATAGGATCCAGGGGTGCCATGAGTTGAGTATCGTCTTCATCGGCAGGAAAATGCATCATCCTTGGATGCCATTCTGTCAACAATAGCAAACTCTCAACGGTACCCAGAGTCAAAAGACCTTTCCTCGACAGGGGATTCACGTCACATCCAGGCTGTGTTTCATCCGGATGAAGTGTTGTACCAGACAACTCACGGCCCCACACAACTCTATCAATCATTCGCTGCACAAAAGGCCACATTCTGGCGTGTATAGCATGTGATCGACTCTGAGCACCGGGACCGGATAAAGTCATGTACCGAGATGCGATCATGAGCATGGTGACGGCAAGCATGGGTTCATTCTCCAGTAAAGCGGCATGCTTGTCGGGGCCACGATAATCCGGCAAGGCGATTGGTGTCAAGGGAGACATGTATGTGTAGAAATATTCAATGTACTCCATTCCTTCCTTAATAGTGAACCAACCATTCCGCACGAATCGGAAACGAGCCCATGCAGCATACGCTGATACGTAGTCTGCAGAAGATGAGGGCCGGAGGGTGGAGACAGGTTGCTGCATGATGGCGGGATCAATCGAGGCATCAGGAGGCGGTGGTTTGGACGTTGTGGGAGCCGGTACGTGGGCTGGACTGGGTAGCGAAGAAGGATATTTGTGGGCATCGCTGGCACTGCCGGTACGGTGGTGTGTAGTTGCAGCTTCGATCAAGACGTTGAGAGCATCGTGGCCATTGTGTAGTTCGGCGGTCTGCAGGAGGGCTGCAGTATGACTGTTGACGTGATCGTCGGTTTCATCGTGGGGATATGGAGTGTGCGAGGTGGACTGTGGTCGACGAAGGGGCTGGTTCCTGCCCATGGAACCTCCAGGAGTCAAAGGTCGCGCTATGTATGGAGCCGCAACAGGCAGCGGAGAATGGGCGCTACGAGCGTCCGAGTCGACTGATTCAGCAACACCTTCCTTCAACCTCTTTCGCCCTCCTCGAATCTCGTAATCTTTTGGGTCGACTTCATCGCCAGTGGTGCCAGAGTCGGCGGCCCTCTTCTTCCGTCTGGTAGCCGAGAAGAAACATTCCTTTGCTTCGCGACGGCAGCGTACACAAGGAGGATCATGTGGATTGTCGACGGGACCGAGATCGCATCGGACCTTTGTATTTGTGTCAATGATTTTGGCAGAGTTTGGGTTTCAAGAAGGCATCTACCTTGCGACGGCGGCACGGTATACATGCCTGATACGTCCTACTGTGTTTGTTGTCTGCTCCACCTTCCATGTCGTCCATGGCGTAGGAAAGTAGAAGCACACGGCAAGCCGCGCTTTGTGTCGGCTGTATCGATCGCCAGATACCCCGCCACCAGTAGACCGCGTCCGAAGCACCGAGTATTATTATGGGTTGGCAGAAGAGAACTCCCGTGTCGAGGTCGTTCGAATTGACGTTCTCGGTCGAGAGGAGAAGATAAATGTCAGTCCGAGAGATGGAACCAAAGGAGAAGAAAAAAGAAGAAACGATATGGTCTCAAGATGCCAAGCGGCTGATATGTCCTGGTGCTTGTGAACCTTAATCACCAGCAAAGTGCATGTTGCTCTAAGGAAATACCCATACGGTGGAATATTAGGATGAGATATCCTTATCAGTACGGTATCAGCGACCAGACAGCGATAGCGTAACGACAGATTGATGGACCTGGATTCATCTTCAACCAGTCACGTGTATAGATCTGTCTGTAGATGTGTAGCCAGGCGAATCGAGTGCAACGTGTAGAAGATATATATCTCCTCAGACTGGAGATTGTGTTCTGTAGCTGGCGAAACAATCAACATAGACGCACAACATCATGAAACATAAAGGCCTGCTGCCCATGGGAGTTGAAGCAAACCTGACATCTTCGGACTGGTCACGTGGACGCCGCAGAAGGCGGAGGATGACGCTCGACGTCCAAGAAATCTTGCGCGCGACGACGCCAGCAATTCGAAGCGACCTTTGAACAAAGACTCCAAATCACTCACTCGTCACGAAACACCCGCTTCTCTCCCGTTCACACACATCACCCCTCACACGTCAAAATGGTCAAGTTGGAAGAAGTTCTCGACGAGGAGTTCACCGGACAGCAAGCCGGTCCCCAGGTCGAAGATGAATGGGACACCAGCGACGGTACGCACCAACCTCTTGCACCCTCTGTCCTGCCCACAAACACACACGCGCGCAAAGAGCACAGATATTAACAACATGTCCAACATGCAGAATCCGAAGCATCAGACGACGACGAAGAATACATGCCCGACGAATCCTTCGCCGACCGCCTCAACGCCCTCAAAGACATTGTTCCCCCCACATACCGCAAGACCCTCTCCAACACCCTCTCCACAACTTCCTCGTGGGTCCAGACTACTCTGAGCTACGGCGGCAAGACGCTCTGGGTCGTCAGCACCAGTGTCTTGTTGCTGGGTGTGCCGTGGGCCTTGGCTTTTGCCGAGGAGCAGCAGATGGCTGAGATGGAGAGGGAGATGAAGATGCAGCAGAGCGCCAATGAGGTGAGTCTTGACAGGAAACAGGTCGCAGCAAGCATGTGTTTTGCTAATGTGTTATCGAAACTCGCAGCTTTTGACTCAGCAGCAACAATCCCAGGCCAAGCCCGCTTTGTAAAAAGAGGAAGAAGCAGAAACATCCTGTGTTTTTATGTCTTCCGTTTCAGCATCCATTCTCATGTATTAAAAATATGCCCGGTTTTTTTCCTCTCATGTACAACTACACTTTTGATGGCAACGGGCGCTGCTTGGGCGCTAGTGAATGCCATCTCATTTCTTCCCCTGTCGTCAACCTGCAAAGACTGTCACTTTTTCCTGCACTCAAACATGTGACGAAACGAATCAAGACGATCGGAATTGGTTTTTCTACAAAGAACCATCTGATGTCTAGGCAGAGCGACGCCAGCCTTTCGGACCAGTGGGAATTTCAGGAAACAGAAGAAGAAAACGCCTTTGAATGGTCAATACAGAGACCCATTCCCCGATGCCGTGATATCACAGAACAACCCACTATTTCTTTTGCTCAAGCCCTGTTGGCACGTCTGCTCTTGCCGGGTCTCTGGGCCTTCTTTCCACCCTTCATCTTCTTTGACGAATAGCCAGACATGTCGCTGCTAGACTTTGCATCGTTGCTCTTGGAGAAGCGCTTCTTGCCGCCAAAGCCATACTTTTCGTCACGCTTGACACGCTTGAAGTTGTTCTTGTTGCCGCCAGCGCCGCCACCACCACCGCTCTTGCGGGCAGCCTTGTCCTTCTTCTCCGTCTCGGCGGCGTCTTCGAGGGCGACGTCGAACATGTCGTCTTCGTTTGCGTTGCCAATGTCTTCGCCCTTTCTCTCTGTTTGGAAAATCCAAGATTAGTATTCGGTTTTTTTGAAGTGATTGGAAGGGGACGTTTTTGCTTACTTCTCTTGAGCAATTGGATCTTGTCGAGTGTATCCTTCTTCTCGCGACTTCTCTCCTGCAACTTGGCGACCTGAACCTGCTTGCCGAATTTCTTGAGATCCCTCTGTCTCCGTGCTTCGGCTGATGCCTTTTTGCTCGCGGCCTCGTCGATCAACTTGGACTTGATCTTACCCATGTGTTCGTCGCTCTTTACCATTTCGGCAAAGTAGTCTGCAGGGCGCGAGAAAGGTACGTTTTCCTTTTTGAGCAGACCGCGGGCTTTGGTGACGGCGTCCAGGGATTGCTTGTAGAATGCCAGTTCGCGGTTGAGGTCATCGTCGATGTCGGGGATTTCGGTGGGGGTGTCGCTGGTGATGGTCTGGTTCTCGGAGAAGGGGAGTTTGGAGGACAGGGCAAAGGACTTTACGGCGCGGAGGAGGGCGGCTGTGTTGTTGATGGTGAGGCGTTGGTGGGGGATGATGTCGCCTTTGTCTTCCGAGGCGACGGATTCGAGATCTGAGAGTGCAATGTCTTCTTCTTCCTCCTCATCGCCGTCGCCGTCGTCTTCGTCTTCGTCATCGTCTAGCTCGGCGGCGCCTCCGTTGATGTCGTCCTCGGAGTCAGACTCGTCTTCGGAATCGTCTTCGACCAGTCGTGCAAGGTTTTTCTTTTTTTTTTGGACAAAGTCAGCATCTATCCATGCTCGAGTTTTTCTTTTCAAGTTTGCGCAAAGCAGACATACCGCATGCGTCTTGTCCTCATCCTCATCAGTCTCCCAAGCCTCATCGCCAGATTCCTCCTCATCTTCATCCTCCACCTCTTGCTCAACCTTTGCGCGCTTCGACCCCTTCTTGTCCTTCTTTCCAGCTGCCTTTGAAGTCTTCTCGGCCTCTTTTATCGCATCTTCAAGCACGGCCTCGTCTTCTTGATCCTCGGCTCTCGATCTCTTTCTCTTTTCGGCGGCTTTTTGCTGTTTCTTTTGGTGTTCGAGCTTGTGGTCGACACCCTTGTAGCGATCCAGCGCGGACAATAATTTGCTTCCTTTGGCCATTTGTTGGGTCGCTTCGTGTATGGTTTTGTGCAGATTAATAGTTTGACGACCTTTTTTTTTTCACCTGGTACAAAGTCTCAAAAGTCCAATAGGAACAAAAAACGCCGCGCCCGCGTGAAAAATGCGGAGATGCATAAATCTGGATTGTGTTGTGCGTGCATGACGTTTTGTGCTCAAATGCAGGCGCACGCAACCACCAAACCACCCTGTATGTCTTTTACCCCCTTCCCTTTGAACATTGCAACATTAACCAAATCCGAATGTCTCAATCACAAGATACAAAAGTCAATCTCAACATGGCCGACCTCAACATAAACAAAGAACACGAGACCTCCAACGAACTCTCGAATGTGCGTCAAGCCCGACATGATGGTTACATTTTCTCACTGACCCCATACACCCAAACAGGCATCCGACTCTTCTTCGGCAGACCTCGCGACCGTAGTTGATGATCTCTTGAACCAGCTATCGACAAAGTTCACGACAATTTCCTCTGATCTTTTGGCAAAGAGTAAGTCGTTCTACTGTGCAGATGATTGTTCCAGAGATTGAAAGGATCACAGTGGACGAAATGTCTAGACGTCTTGACAACCTCGAGGCATCCATTCAAGCATCGGCAAATTCTCAAAACGACGGGTCAACATGAACTGTCTTGATTTCTACGACTACATGATACCCCTCTTCTGCACGTAGTACCCCAGACTCAATATCATGATATGCTGGTCAGTTCAACAATGTTTTTATGTTCTTCTTTGCTCCATAGGCGCCAAAGTTTATCCAGAATTTCCTCCTCGTGGTATCATAAGCAGAGCATCAAAATTTCTACCCCCGAAAAGACGCCAAAACGAACCCAATGTGAACGATCCCAATCTGTCAATAACGTTGAGTGATGCGTGCTGGTAGTCGACTTCCAGCAGCCATGCCCCTGACCCGATCCATCAACCTGTTAACCGGCAGGTAGGGTGCCTCCATGCGACGGACCAGCTGCACTCTCTCGTCGTGGTCGAAATCATGTGTCTGTGAATGCGCTTTGATCAAAAGCTGCGAACTTGGCTCTGATGCTGCATATGTCTTGTGCATGCATCCATCTACTGGACAGTGCCAGACATCGCCGTTGTTGTCTGAATCTTTGAGATGGAAAGGAAAATGGGCCTCTGGTGTTTGTGTTCTGCTTGTGTTGTCCTCGTCTGAGTCTTCGGTCGCATCCTCGTTGGCTTTCTCGCTCGACTGCTCGGTTTCATCCTCGGGACTATCGATCATCATCGTGTCTGCCTGAACGGCTTGAACTGGAGCTGCAGCCTTCTTGGTCCGTGAGCTGGTCGGCGACTTCTTGTGTATTTTGTTTGTTTGCGAAGAGATGTATTTGCTAGGTCTTGGTCGTAAAGCGGATTTGCCCTTTCCCTTGCCTCCGGTGTAAGAGACCTCATCTTCGCTTGAAGAACTTGCAAGATCGACATAAGTCATTGGCTGGGCTGGCGTCGAGTCAACTTCATGTTGCGAATGTGCGTCGGGCAGAGTGTCTGTGATCATGGGCAAGGAGTTCACTGTCGCGTTGGACTGCGAGCGCGTTGACCTTGTTGAGCGAGTGGAGCGCATGGAGACGACGGACTTTGGTGTTGCACCCCGTTGATCGGCTGCACCCTGTTTCCTCTTTGAGCTGACAGTTGACGGCGCAGGTGACTGAGTTGCGCTCTTCTGTGATGATGGTCTTGTAGATCGTGAGGGTTTGATTCGTTCTCGGACGAGTAGGAAGTCGTCCTAAGAATTTGTTTAGGTGCAGTCATGTGAAGTGGTTGACTTTCACTCACTGGAAACGTGTCTTTGAACCACGTGTAGAGGGGTACTCTGTACCACTGCAGGCTTTCCTTGTTGGCCAACATGGACGCGATCAGGAAATGACGGTGTTTAGTAAACATGTCCGCGACATCGGTGACATTATTACAATTCTCGAGGCCTTCATCACTGCACTGCAAGCACGACTCAGCAAAATGTCTTGCATCGTTGACATGCGACGCACCTTTTTGAAAAAATAAGGAGCCGGTAGATCGGCGTATTTCCGTAGCGCCTTGTAGCTGTCTGCCATAAAGTAAAGCAGCTTGAGGGCCTGAATCATGTCGCTGTACATTTCTCGGTAGGCAATGCTCGGTCTGATAGTAAACCAGCCAGACTGTCCAGCGGCCCAAATGTCCAGTGTTCCATCGCCATATTCACCGTACGAAAATTCCTTGATGTCTGTGAGCTCGATCCGAACAGCGCGACGAGTAGAGCTGTCTAGCCAGGATCCAAGATTGCGGCTGTTCGGAGGCTCAAGTCTTCCAGTAATGGAGAGGGGACGATAGTGTCCAGCATGGAGTAAGCTCACAGGCTCATCAGACGACCCCTGAGGATCAAAGACAAAGGCCTGGTTCAATTCGAATTCTGGCCAGTCATCTGAGTTGAGTTGCGACGAATCGCGAGGCCGTAGTAGTGAGCTTTCGGAGCTCATGTTTGAATCAATGGCTTGATTGATAGAGTGGGAGGCATTTTCGACGTTGAGATATCTGAAAGGCACTAATCGCAGGATAGTGCATACAGGTCAAAATGGAAAGAGCGATCCTCTCTGAAGCCTTCCTCTCCGAAGACGCGACCCTCGGCCTATTTGCGCGTCGGCGGCGCGATCTACGCAAACCCTTATCTTATCGACGCCAAGCCCGACCAAAGAGCGCTCCCTCAGGAAATAATTTGTCCTTGCTCGTCTCTTAGACAGACCCTACACACATGGCAAAGAGTTTCGTTTGGAAGTCACTCAAACTCATGGCTGAATCGTCTCCAGTTCTCGAGGGCGTTTTCGGTGTGTTATTCCTTGAATCTGAAATGTATTATTCCATCGACACATACACTGACAAACTCCAGCCGTCCACAAGCCCATCGCAGTATCCTCCGCCCAAGCACTCCGAGATCTTCAAAAACACTTGAACCCTTCGGAAACATTCGCTCCCTGGATTGAGGAAGAAAAGCGGCGTCGCAACGCTGCAGCTAGCCATCCTTACCAAAAACGGTCACGCAAACAGAGACAACCTGTTCAAGTCAAGCTTGGCCATGGTGGAACACTCGACCCTCTGGCCACCGGTGTACTCGTCGTAGGAATCGGAAATGGAACCAAGAAGCTCCAAAGTTTCCTCGATTGCACAAAGGTGTATGAGACTGTCGTAGTGTTCGGCGCAGCCAGCGATACATATGACACTGAGGGCAAGATCGTCAAGCGAGCGCCGTACCAACACGTTACCAAAGATATGGTCGAGGAAGCACTCAGAAAGTTCCGTGGTGATATCATGCAACGGCCTCCCATCTTCTCCGCTCTTCGAGTCCAAGGCAAGCGCCTGTACGAGTACGCCAGAGAGGGCAAAGAGGTGCCTGTCGAGATTCAAGAACGGCCAGTCACGGTATCAGAACTGGAGTGTGTCGAGTGGTTGGAACCTGGAACACACAAGTACAACTGGCCTGAAAGAGAGGCCGAAGAGGAGGAGAAACAAGCCGTGGATAAGCTCTTGCCGCAAGTCTCGGAAGAGGACCAAACTGCTGCCGGTGAAGAAGCACAGCCAGATACAGAAGACTTAAAGAGGAAGAGAGAAGGTTCTGACGGACCGGAGGCCAAGAAGTTCAAAAACGAGGATGGAGCAGCTGCTGCAGACCAAGCATCGACGGTTGATGCAGACGCCCCTGCTGAGAGAAAGCCCTGTCCAGCACCTGCGGCACGTTTGCGGATGACTGTCTCGTCAGGATTCTATGTCCGCAGCCTGTGTCACGATCTGGGTGCCGCTGTTGGCTCACTTGGTCTCATGGCTGCGTTGGAAAGATCACGACAGGGAGAGTTCGAGCTGGGCAGAAATGTTCTCGAATTCGAGGATCTCGAGAAGGGAGAAGACGTCTGGGGTTCCAAACTCACAGATCTGTTGGCACAGTGGCAGAAAGCTCATCCCGAGGACAAGGACGGTCACTCACGCATCCCAGCCAAGAGACAGTCACCACCTCCTGCAGACCAGCAGCGTCGCAGAAACTCATCTTCGCCAGAATAGAAATCGCCGGGAAAATATAACTTTGATGACAAAGCACATTTGCTTCATATGCTGTGCTGGACTTTTTCTTATTGCTGGCATGCTTTTATCGTAATCTACTTGACAGCTGAATTGCTTAGAGCTCCTCCTTGACGCTCTGGACCTTGGCGACAAACTTGTTGAGAATATTGCTGCGTCGGGTCAGGTCATCGACCTTCTCGGGTGCGAGACCGCCCTTCTTGAGCAGGCTATTGAGTCTCTTCGACTCCTTCTCAACGTAGCCGGGATTTTGAGCCAGCTTATCAAAGACCTTGACGTAGTACTGAGCGTAGGTGTCCTTGATGTTTTTGGAAGCAGCGACAATCTCCTTCTGGACGGTCTCAAGAGCACCACCGCTGGTGTACTGGGAAACAAAGCTGTCAAGGGCAGCAATAGTACCGGCAGTGATATCGAGACCACCGCCAACAGTGCGGTGAGTACCGGCCTTCTCGTTGAGATACTTGACGAGGGCCTCCTCAGAGCGACCACCCTCGTAAGCGACAGGCTCCTTGGAACCCTTGGGGAAGAACTTGATGGTGGGGTAGCCCTTGATGCCCTGGCTCTGAGCGGTAGCCTTTGAGTTCTCGGCTTCGGCATCGATCTTTGCAATGACGACGTTGGGTTCGTTGGCGTAGGTGTTGGCGAGCTTCTCCCAGATGGGGGCTAGAGTCTTGCAGTCTGCAAAGAAGTCAGCATATTTGCCTTGCTCCGAGAGAGGCATGCGCTGCCTACGTCCACACCAAGGGGCGGTAAAGGCAACAATGACGTCCTTGTCACCACCAATCTCGGTCTTGAAGGTCTGGTCGTTCAACATGTTGACATTGCTGGGGGCAGCGGCCTTCTTCTTCAGCTTGAGGCCAGTCTTCTCGGTGATGAAGGCGGACAGACTGTCAATGTCTCTGCCGCTGTTGTAGTCCTGAGGGGTATCGCTCTTTCCATCGAACCACTTGAGGGTAGGGAAGCCTTGGACACCAAATCTGCGGCCGAGCTCCTTGTTGGCATCGGCATCAACCTTTGCAATGTTGACCTTGTCCTTTGCAAACTCGAAAGAAGAAGCCAGCTCCTCGTAGACAGGAGCCAAAGTCTTGCAGTGACCGCACCAGGGGGCGAAGAACTCGACCAGAGAAGGCTTTCCAGACTTGAGCACGATGTCGTCAAAGTTCTTGGGGATGAGGTCGATGACAGCCGAGGCGGCAGAAGTGCCCACCAAGGCGAGAGAAGCGATCAATCCGAATCTCATGTTTGTAATTTGTTGCTGTTTCTTGATGGACAGTGACGGCAGCTCGAACAGTGTCGACTTTCAGGGTCACATGCCGCCACCTGTTCTCCATCGAACCGGCTGAGTAAGCCCTGACCCTCCCCACCATTCATTTACATGCCAGCAGCCGCCACATCTTGTCCAACATCCGACATCCGACACATCTCTGTCGACCTCTTGCATTGTCATTATTTGGGTAGCAGTTCTCAGTCTCGGCTCTGTCTCTGCAACTCTCGTCGATATATTCACCAGCGCGTGTTACTGTCACACGCATTTGATACGTCTTGATTCAGCTAGTGATTTGGCTTGAAGGAGCGCCCTTTTCAATGAGCAAAGAAATTGATGCTTCAATTCTGCCAGTCTACAGATGCCGGTCCATACGCCGACATATGAACCTATCGGCTTGTCTCCCATCAAGATATACTTCAGCCAAATATCAACTGATAATGCTTGCCCGACAATATACCAAACTCACATTAAACTTTAGTCTCTAGCTCACTGCATTCTCGTATTCGTGGATGCTGGCACTGCGTAATGTTGTTATTCCCGTGTCACAACCGCGCTGCTTGAGTTGTTGAATGATGGCTGCATGGGTCCTCGTGTTGGTCAAATCACGAAATTTAGTCTTGATCTCGCTGGCTGCAACATCTAGACATTCTCTCCTCGTCGAGGGAGCTTCCGATCGAGAAAATCTTCTGGACCAAGACTTGTCAGGCACATTGTCACCACGTCTTATGATCGAGTCCGAATTCTAATATAATGCCACAGTGGCTGCACAACGGCTATGCCAAGGAAAGACACCTCATCTTCATAGCCAAGATCACCTCCTCGGAACAGACCCGTCGATCATTCTTAAAATAACACATTCTGACCTGCAACCTTGACCACGACAACACATGCATTTTCAACAAACTCATGCTTTCCATGGTTCACATGTTCATACCATGCCCAGATCTTGCACGCCCCATGGAGATGGTTTCGAGACACGTTTTCTATCCTCCTGTTTTCAACGGTGATATGTCTATGGCGTTGCCTATTTGCGATTTTCTTGCCTTGCGCTTTTGAAACCTTGACTTCCTCTCAGGCGTTGAGTTCCTCCAACCGTTAGGGTATGACGTGGGCAAGAAGATTGGCAGCCCACGGCCCTTCGAGGCTCGGACACCTGCCCCTAATTTGACCTGTCCGGAGTAGAGATTTCGCGTTTCAAAGCCTGGTGGGAGCAGACGATCAAAATCGCGAAGCCATCATGGCGCTTTAAAGTTGGAACAGGCAATGCACGGTCAATCGGTCGCCCATTTTTTAGTTTACATGGCTGTGACGGGCCACCCGGCCATCTATTCGTCAACTTGCGGCAGCCACTTTCCTCTCTTTCCTTCCTTACCCTGAACGAACCTGATCGTTTCTTGTCGCGCTATTTGGATTCTGCTCTTCGACCTCTGGACTCTGTACTGGGCACCTGTCATGAGAGTATTGCAATCGTGAATATTCTTTGTGTGGCCTGTCAAGCCCCTAAAATCATGATGTATCCCAGCGCCGTCCTTTTCGGAGTTCTGATATTCTGCCTTGTAAGATGCGAAGCTTGTAAGTGGTGGCTGCACTTTGATGTCTCTCAAACTAGAGACTGACGTGACTTCGCAGCGACAAATGGCAACCTCTCAGCAGTCAACCACACTCCTAGGATAACCTCGACAGCTGTCGCCCCAGGCCTAGGGGCATACATCCTCGCCGCGCTGGGCCAATCTTCGACATACACAGACACTACTTCGGCTACTGTCACAGTCAACATCACTTCTTCTGGGACTGCCACATTGGATGTGTCAACATTGACGCCTAGCACCATTTGCTATCCTGGCGGAGGTAGGTGCTGGAGTGATGTCTACTACGTCAGTCCAACAATTGCGTCCACTGGTTCTGGTGCTGCATATGCGACATCTTGTTCCAACCTGGTCTCCGCCTACAACTCGGCCTCCAATTCCTGGGTGAATAAACACAGTTATAAGACGAACTACACAAACTGGATTGGTGGTACGTCATGGATTCCCGTCACATACTATGCAAATGCGACGACCCTTTGCGACGGCCATGCCCGTGTGAACTACTCTCCCGCCCTTGCGACCTCATCGACCACAATCAAGGCTGTCGGAACGGCACCTAGCGCCTCCCTAGGCACAGCCTCAATGGGATGGATGTTCCCGGTCTCATCTGTCAGTTGCAGCATTAACCCCTCTGACTGTGATGGACTTTGGCAAGCCTACTCGACAGCGTCCTCGGGTTACAATGCCGCCAATGCTACCAGTGCAATCGATGCTGTTTTTCCGACCATCACACCCTCGCCTTCACTTCCTGCATGCATCAACTCTAGTCAATCAATCTCCAATGAAGCCTTCTCCAAGAGTTTCTACGGTTGTGGACTGTGCACCATATTTGGCAATGAGGTCCAATTGATTTATTGGCCAGAGCCGACAACAGTCTCACGCGACATGTGTGCAACCACGCCATCTGCAAAATTGACAAGTTATGGTAACAACGATGGCACACCATATACTGGCGCTACTCTGTCAGAAGCATGGAGTGGATCTGGCAACCCCCCGGAAACCGCAGTCATTGGTACGCACACCTTCACGTCTGGAACAGCTTATATCTCCATCAAGAAAGTCTGGGCCCAAAACAGATGCAGTAAGAACATTGGCACAACAGTTTCTGACGCCGTTCTCGCGTTGCCCTCGGATCGCTTATTGAGTCTTCGTTATTCTCAAGATCATTTTCAGTACTTCGCTACCACCGACAAGGTTACCGGATATCCGTTCAACTTTGCAGACCTGAATACGCCTGTTCCTTACAGTGCTTGGAATGGTCAAGCAAGATGCGAATTTCCTGGAGCAGCGGATTACAAATGTAACGTCATTTACGAAAACGATTACAATCCTCAACTCGCCATGCCGCCAGGTATCAGAAAACTCAATCCGGAGTGGGAAGGATGTCAGATGTGGTATGGAGGGCTTTACGATCCGCCGTATGCCTTGAAGCCTGGAACAGTAGCTGCAGCCCCTACAGTCACTTTTGGAGATCGATCAACGACGAGAAAAGCAGCAGTAGCTTCTACCGTGACCCCTACTACAGCCATAGCCACAGCGCTTGCAGATCACACTAAGGAGACTCAAACTAATGGGGGAAGTCATGACCCCACACGAGGAGTTGAAGATGAGCCCACGCAGCCTGTAGCTACCCAAGGCCACAATCAGGATACACGGGGTGTGCAGACACAAAATGGAGCTCAGCAGACTCGAACTCAGAATAATCAGGGCAGCAATCAAAACACGAACAACAATAACAATGGTCAAAACACACAAGGGAGCCAGGGTCAAAGTGGAGGCCAAACTAGCCACGAGGCACAAACGCAACAGGGAGGCCAAAATAGCCAGGGTGCTGAATCTCAAAACGCGGGTCAGACACAACAACATTGGAATCCTACGCAAGCGGGACAAAACACACAAGGAGGCCAAAACAATCAGGGTACCAGCAACCAAAATGCAGTCCAGAACACTCGGCTTCCAACAATTCAAGGCGGATCTTCTGGTGGTAACTCGAAGTCGCCACCCAAGCCTCGAATCTACGTCTTTACTGCTGGGACGTACACTTATACTGCAACCAAGACAAACACTATTTATGTGTGCGGAACAAACACTTTGTCTGTTGGTGGACCTGCAGCCACGCTCCCAGTCAATTGTGTCATCAGTGCTGGTACAAACGGATTGGTTATCAATACCCAAGCTGCTGCTGTAACGAATCGTGCATCTGCAGTGACCGCACAGCCAGTCGTCACCAAGGCCGTCATTGTTACTATTGGTTCCAAGATTGCCACTGTTTCGGGTGATGCGTCAGGTGTGGTCCAGATCGGTTCGACAAAGCTCACTCCTGGAGGTCCTGCAGCTACGCTCGACGATGGATCTGTTGTTAGTGCTGGCAAAGATGGCATCAAGGTTGGATCGACGGTCGTCAAGTACTCGACTGTGACACCTGCACCCGCAGCTCCTAGTGTCATCGTGTTTGTCGTTGGAACCAAAACCGTCACAGCTTCTTGTCCCCCTGGATCTACAAACGTGGCAGTCATTGGATCTGTGACAATCACTGCTGGCGGACCTCTTCAGACGTTGGCTGATGGCTCACGTGTCAGCCTCGCTCAAGGTGGTTCGATCGTTGTCGATGGCACTTCTGCTGCTGGCATCTCAGCTCCAACATCGGCAGTGGTGTTTACTGTCAATGGCAGAGCCGTGACAGCATATCAGGCATCTGACGCGGCCAGTGTTGCAACGATCGACGGTACCGTCATCTCAAGGGATGGTCCTGCTGTAACTTTGTCGAGCGGCGAGACGATCAGTATGGGCACAGGTGGGTTAGTCGTGCAGAAAGGCTCGAGCACTGTGTCTGTTTCTGCCTTTACAACCGTGTCTGGCGAATCTGATGATGAATCGACACCGTCGTCAGGTGTGTCTGAATCGGGCGCCACAAGTCAAGGCTCACGTCCTAGTTCGACGAGGACTGTTCAACAAAACCAAGGCTCACAGTCGTCTGCCACCGCCACTCGTACATCAGGAGCTGGCTCCGTCATCCCCCTCTCTACCAAGGCCGGTATTGCCACGGTTGCTCTTCTCATTTCTCCTCTTCTTTTCGCCATCTATCTCTAACTATGCTTGTGTATTCTCACTCATTTGTGGCGTTTCTGTGGCGTGTATTGGACTATACATATTTTTGCTGGACTGGAGTTGCAGCCGTAGAATGGATAGGATTTGGGTGGGATCATTTAATGATATCAGACGACCCTGAGCGCTTTGCTTGTACATATATTATATAGCTCTTCTTGTTCATATGCGACAAGGTCGCCAATGCAAATACGCATCATTCACAGAAAGATCATTCAAACGTCAATAAAGTGTGGTTTGGAATGGTCTTGACGACCGAGCAAGGAGAATTCCTTGAGCAATATGGCTTGGTCAAAGACCGCGAAAGCCATTCTCTGAACGTTGTCAACCATGGCCCAACCCACGAATTTGATCACCACCACTATACTGCGTTTCTGGAAACCAGCAATGAATAGATTCCGAACTATATTTTCTCCTCTTGACCGTGCAAAGTCGTGTGTAAATGCAATATCTCTCTGGTATCACCGACGTCATCTTCACATGCAACGCGACAGGGTGTCCCTCCAGACTTGAGACAGAGCTACCACAACAAACCAACTCCACCTGCATCTTCCAGCCTTTGGAGCCCGAAGCACCTTTATACGACTCTAGGAAAACAATGTCCAAACAAGCGCCACCCCAACGCCTGCCCGCACCCTCGCTCTTCGTCGGCCCGCCCTCGCACAACGCCAGCACCGCCTCCCTCGCCCGCGCAAACACGGATACGTCACAAACCTCACGACCCTCGATCCCGGCCTCTGCAATCCAGGGTCCTACATCGCCCAACACCACGTCTTCACCCGGCGTGAGCGGCGCAGCCTCGCTCTCACGCACAAACACGCGAGACCCGCTGTCCCGCTCCAACACGACCGCTTCTCGACACGAAGCGCAGATCCATGAAGACTCAGGCGTGGGACTAGAGAAATCGACGGCGAATCAAGAGGTGAAACGGCAGCGACCGCGTAGGGGCACGGCGGTGCTGGACGCGCATTGGGCGGCCCTGCAAAGCACGCTTTCGGACATTGAGTTGAGCGCCGGATCTTCGGCGCACGTGTTTGGGATCGAGCATGCAAAGGCGTTGGAAGAGTTGAGGGCGGCGCAGGTGGAGCTCGCGAGGGCGTGGGGGTCGACTGATTCCTCTGCTTCTGCTTCTTCCAATACCGCAAACCCAACAACAGACAAAAGAGACGTTTCGTCCAAACCTCAAGAGAGCAGTGGGAATGGGGCCGAGGCGGACCGCAAACTCTCCACCGCGTCAACGACCCTTGATCTCTCCTCTGCGGCAGCACGTCGTGAAAACTCGGACAAATACTTCACGGCCGTCAAAGAAGGTGTTGCCGAAGTGGTCCGCAAGCTGGATGGTGTTGCTGATGCGATGAGGAGGGTTGAAATGCAGAGTAGAGATATCTGGGGTGATGATGGTGCCGCGAAAAGCAATAGTGATTTGACGAGTGAGTTTGGGAGTTTAAGCTCTTGAAAGAAACAGTGACGAAACAAAGGGAAGAAAGGAATGGACGGGTTCAAGGAGTGCATTGAAGGAGTTACATGGGTTGGGCGTTTGGGCTTGAAATAGGCAAGGAAAGGACATGAGGGATCACTCTAGGTTGGGCTATGCATGGACCGGAAGAGGGCAGGTCTTGAGCTTGGGCAAACACGAGCTGCACTGAACATTGCATGATCATCGAAAGGAGTCGACATGAGAGACTAGTCATGAAATTGAGAACAAATCTGCTTGATTTACACAAGTGTGCTTAATCGTCTGTATATCCTTCCATGTCTCTATATGCACTGTGATGGCTCTGTTTGGCCAGCATATGAAGTGGCCTTTTCGCACCTAACCACCTCCACCCAATTATATATACCAGCGAGAGCCCCTGCATTCAATCTGGAATGAGACTGCTTGTCCAGCAAGAGAAAAACTCCAGTCGTCCGTCAAGAAAAAAACCGCCCTGCCGTGAGCCGACCCAATCGTAATATTACAAAGAAGAGAAGAGAAGAAATTGTGTGAAGAGGCTAATCAGTCTGTGCCAAAGTCCGTACCAGTACGCAGCGTCTCGTGGCTGCATCTGGGTGTGATGACGATGCTGCTGTCTGGTGTGAAGCCAGTATTCATGGAATCTCTGCTAGCGATCGAGGGTGTGTATCTGCCACTATCCGGCGTGGATGTGTAGTCGGGTAGCTTTTCCTCGGTGTATTCGGGTAGTGTGGTAGTTCCTGAACCGGCGTTGGAAGACTTTCGCATTCTCATTGGACGAACCAGGCCGGCCACAAATTCGTGTGCACTACGAAGACCTCCTAAAGCATTGCCCATCTCTGGATCATTTCCTTGGTGGAACGATGCCTCGGCATAGTCTTCGATCACATTGCCGGCTGCTTCAATGACCAGAGCCCGCTTTTCCTCGTAGTTGCCGTTACCAGGTTGGCGTTTGAAGACTTGCTTGAAAGAGACCCATTTCTTACGCAGAGCTTCTTTGCGAGCAAGAGCTCGGAAGTGTCGAGCACGTCGGCGTTCTTCCTTGTCGGCCAGGCGCTCGACGCGACGACGAAGAGAACAGAAGCGACGACGAAGGAAAGCACAGAGTGCGGTGAGACCTGATGCGGCCGAGAGAATCTCCAGGGCCAGGACTACCGGGTGTTGTGATTTGTCTTCTTTCTCGCTGTTGCTGTAGTTGCTGTTACCCTCTTCTTGGTTGATGCCAGAAAGAAGACCATCTACAGAGGTGACGTCAAAGTCCCAATCATCCTGATCGTCTAGTAAAGATGTCTGACTCTGTCCATATCTGTCTTTGCTGACCATGACGGAATCTTTGAGTGATGCCTGAATCTCCTTGATCTTGGTCATTGTAGTATCGTGAATGCGCTGGCACAAGACTCTGGCCACACAAGAAATGTCACGGTGGCAATCTGTAAGGCTTTCGGTTGTGTTCCTGCGACAAGTTTGGTTCAGCTTCTGTAGCTTTGTTGCCTGGTCGTAGAGACGACGTCGAAGAATGGTTTCCACGAGATCGATATCGGCTTCTGACTTGATGTCATTGTCGTTAGGGATGGCCTCAATATCGGTGAAGATGGATGAAGTCTCGCTGAGTACACTTTCGAGCTCAGTACTGCAGTCCGGTTGACTGTCGAGCTCAGAGTCGATGAGTAGTTGGGCAGGCTCAGATTCGCCGACAACCAGTGTCGCAGTGTCGGGAGCAGTCAGAGGTTGTTGAGCGACGTGAGTAACATTCAAGAAGAAAGCGCGTTGGGCAGTGGTAGGGTGGTTGGTAAGATCACACAGACTTTGAACAGTAAGGTCTACCTCCCACTTGTCGTGTGCCTTGCCAGCAGGTATGTGGACAGAAGAGACCTGACCAACGTTGCTATGATCGACAGTGATAGGTTGCCCGTTCAAGGCAAAGGGGACGTCGCAAAGGTTCGTCGAAGAAGAGAGACGAGGGTATTGAATGACAAAATCCTGAGGCAGACGTCAGCCACATATGGACTATAGAGCATACGCGTACGCATCCAAAGTGAAGGACAGAATCTTGGCAAGGAGCCTATACATACCAGGGCCACGTCATCTTGGAGAGGAGAAGGACAGTGGATACACGGGACTCTAAAGTCTACCGTTTGGATTCTGTCTAGACAATTGTGTTATAAGCAGATGTTGTTTGATGAGAGTGGTAGGAAGTCATACCAGAAACATGCTGTTTTGCTGCTTTGGAAAAGGAAGTGAGAGAGGGCAAGACGGGGTAAGGAACGGCACAGACGAGAGTCCATGTAAAGGCAAGAGCAAACAGAAGCAAGCTGATTGAACACATTGTCGAAAAGATAATATTGCGAAATCAAATGGTATCTACATGGGCCTGAGCAACCCGAATTGTTTGGTGTAGAGAAGCCCCGTCGGCGTGACGGGAAGATGGCAGAAGGAGAGTCAGAGGTGTGGGAAAGAGCCCGTAGGCAGCAGTTTATCAGAGCGAGCAGGAGAGAGGCTGAGCGAAGGATTTGGAAGGAAGGCGCACCCGCCGAGAGCACGTCGAGCCAAGAGGCTCGGACACGGCGGTCGGAGTCGGAGCAACTGCACACGATCGTCCGCGGCTGATGCCGAGCTGCTTGACGTCGTATCGGTATAGTGATGCGCAAACAGTCGCAGGCGCAAACAACTTTCCATCGACTATTCACATCGCATTGACGCACATAGTCTTGTCGCATTCATTATGGTGAGCAGTAAAACCCAACAGCAGCTACAGGGCATTCCTGCTCACGAGCCAGGCGACTAACGACGACCTGTCGCGCTTGTAGCTTCCCCTCGGTCTCCTCACTGCCGCCCAAGGGCACCCAATGCTCGTCGAACTCAAGAATGGCGAGACACTGAATGGACATCTGGTCAGCTGCGACACATACATGAACCTCACACTCAAGGAAGTCATCCAAACGAGTCCCGAAGGCGATCGCTTCTTCAGACTACCCGAATGCTACGTTCGCGGCAACAACGTACGTCCCACAGACGAATCTTTGGAGATGCACAGGAAGAAACAAGAGGCTGATACGGATGGCGACAGATCAAATACCTGAGAATGGAAGATGAGATTGTCGACCTCGTCAAGGACCAACAAGCCAGCCAACAAGCAGCCAGAGGAGGCCGCGGAGGTGGCCAGGGAGGAAGAGGCGACCACAGCGGACGTGGAGATCGCGGTGGCAGAGGAGGTCGCGGCGGCCGTGGCCGTGGAAGAGGAGGTCGTGGTGGCTGAAAGGCCCGTCGAAGCAAGACGAAAGAGATGTAAAAGCTCACGCCGAGCTCGGCCGTCGCAAAAAGGACAATGACTGAGCACCAGAACATGCACGCAGACAGACGCGACATTGCGTCTGAAGGCAGAGTCGGCATTGGAAGCAGTAGAGGGAAACCAACACGCACGCGCAGCTTGCAGACAGGCTGTGTAACCAGAATACCATGACGAAATCAACCCGAGTTTATGATTTAATTCCACGTCTGATGTTGTATCAAATCAGGTCTGTATGCTAATTAGTGTTTATGTAAATTACGTGGTTGTCAATGCCATGCGTGGCAGCGGGCAAGGAAGCCGGGGATTCAAAATTGTTACATGCAATTCGGACTTTGTAGACGCCCAAACTGCACATGTCCTCCACCACGCCCAGAATTGTCGTCGATGGGCTCTGGCATTGCCTGTGCCCTTCGTACAGTGCCGTGCCGTTCTCGACCGCTCGCAATGCCCTGACCCGCCGTCGCCGACCAGCGCTGCAGTGCGCCGCCTCGAAGCAACCGCTCGCAGCTGTGCGCCGCAGCTCGGGCTGGACACCAATCAACTTCAAGGGCAATGTCGACGTGCCGACAGATCTTCTCGTCCAAAGTGACCTTCCGGCCATGACCTCATGGTCACCATTGACGGACGCCTCACAAAGCAAGACGCTCAGGACGACTTCCCGGACGACAGTGCGCCAAACAGCCATAGTCAAAAAGGCCGAGTACCCACGCATCGACACTCCCGAGTTGTACGAGTTGGCTCATGCAGCAGCCGTCAAAGGCAACAATCGTGAGGCTTTGGCTCTGGTCGAATACCTTGTGCGCGAACGGAGAGAAGCTCCCAATCTCCGCCTGTACTCCATCTCTATCCTGGCCAACATACACCCGTCCGAGGGCTCTGCGTCCAAGGTTGCTCGTCTGCTGCACGAGATGGAGGACGAAGGGATCCCCATCGATGTCCAGATCTGCCACGATGTGCTGCGTGTGCTCAGCGTGCACATGGACTACCTGCTGCGCATCGACATCCAAGCCTACATGCGACGGAAATGGCTCCAGTTGAGCACCGAAGGATACCACTGGGTCGGCGCTGCCTTGCTCCGCGAGGGCCAGCTCGAACTGGCTGCCGAACACCTCGAGTCTATGCGAAGAGACAACATTCCTATCCAGTCCTGGCTGTACGATGTCGCCATGTACACCATGCTCGAGACCAATGAATTCGACGAGACCCTGACCCTGATCAAGGATCGCATCATGGAAAACGACTGGACGACGAGTAGAAACCTCTGGACACACATGCTCGACCGCGCCGCCGCCGCCTTCCACCACGCCGTCACAGTCTACGTCTGGAACAGCCAAGTCATCCCGGGCTACCTGAATCCCTCGTCAGGAACATGTCTGAACGTCCTCAGCACCGCTGCCCGCAACGGTGATGCCGCACTCGCCACCTCCGTCTTCCACATCCTAGGCAAACGCAGCACAAACTTCAAACAAACCCACTACGACCAACTCATCACCACCTACATGTCCACCTCCCCGGCCGACCTGCGCGCCGCCATCACCGTCCTCACCATAATGGCAAACGTCAAAATAGCCCCCACAACCCTGTCCACCCGCCCCATCCTCATTCACCTCCGCCGCTACCCCTCCGACTGCTCCAAACTCTTCGACATCATAACCTCCTTGCACGAATCCGGCCGCGAAATCCCCATCGCAGCTTTGAACCTGCTCATCGAAAGCTACGTCGAAACCGACCAACTCGCTCAAGCTCTCACCGCCTACAAACACTTGCACCTCTTTGAGCGTCTGCCCACTGATCCTCAAGGCAACCCCGTGCGTCGTAGCCGCTCCTTTACCACCCTCGAAACCTTCAACATCCTTCTCCGCGGCGCTGCAAAACCGTCCGCCACAGACGCCTACGAAGTGGCCATGTTTCTCGTTAGTGAGCTCTTGGCTCTCGGTGTGCGTCCTGATTATCTGGTCTATGATCGCTTGATTGTGATTTGCATCCAAGATAAGAAATTGGACATTGCGTATAGATATTTCGACGAGATGGTGGGATTGGACTTGTTTCCAAGACAGAAAAACGCAGAGTGGTTGGCAAAGGAGTTTGCCGAGAGGAGGGATGATAGGTGTTTCGAGATTTTGCAGAGGTTGCACGACAAAGGCTTCGACGTGGATGCGAGAATCAAGGAAGAGATCGAGCTTGCGTTTGCTGAAAGTCAATAGTGAGAGTGCAAGTACGGTGTGCTCGAGTTGGAAGAATGTAAGATTTTATCTTGTCGAGATTATGCTGTCTTACATGCTTTTAGATGGTGGATGAGGACAGTGGAGCGCAAAAAGGCCCTCTGTGGAACTTTGGCAGCTCTTTTCGCTCTTGCTTGATTTTGTGCATCTGCTCTAGCTTCTCAATGAACAGGACAGGCAAGTCTTTCTGCAACCCTCTGAGCTCGACAATCTCTGCGCCTTTTGCTAGATATGCGTCTCTGAACGCCATCCACAACTCATAGCCAGCTGCGTCAGGAGAGCAAGGGCATGGCGTGTACGGATCATTTCTAACAACCGCTACAGCTGCCTTTGTCGCACCAATCTCATCCATGGTGATTGCATCGCAGCAATCGAAATCCAGTAGCCAGAGTGTATGATCCGAACTTCCTTCATCGACATGTAACTGTTGCGTCGATTCTGGTATCCCAATGCCGTTCAAGCGTGTCGAAGTGTTGTATCGCATCTTCGACACCATGGAAACATCCGCATGTGTAGCGGTCAGCACAGAAAGTCGACGAGGAGATCCGAGGACGAATTCCACATCGTTGGCATCAATTTCCGCACACCAGTGCAGCAGAGCCAGCGCTTCCCCCATGCCAGCTGCGTAGCCAGTAACAGCCAAATCCAAATCCTCAAGCACGTTCAACCACAGCGGCAGATTCTTGAGCGAGTAGTGAGCTGCATGGCCACCACTGCGTCGTTTGCCCAGATACACTCTTGCGATACTATCCGTATCCAACGCCTTGGCAGCCTCGACGTGTCTCTCGGCAACAGTATGCTCAACAAGTCTATCCCTGAACATTTTCGACAGTGGTGGTATACGCTCAGAACACATACTCGCACACGCCTGCATACCGACTTCTGCGAACCGCCATTCATCTGGCGGAGAAGTGTACCAGAAGGAATATGGTATATGCACGTCATTGGGGATTGTGGACAAGGCAGAGAGGATCCGGTTCTGGATGTAGTATTCTTTGAAGAGGAAGCGGTTTGGACTGCAGTCTTCGCGTTTGATGGCCCAGGAGCTGGTGGCACATGTCCAGACGCTGCCGCAGTTGCCTTTGCCGAGAGAACGCCAATTGGTCAGGTTGTTAGTCGGAGCAGAATCAGGGTGTGGAGTTTGCGGTTGTAATTGTAGTTGTGGCTGCATTATGCGGTTGCCGTGAACATCACAGATGTGACGGGGGAATCCTTGATCGTTCAAGTGTTCTGTTATCATCTTTGAGAGTTTTGTTTGGATGGTGGGATAGATATGGGAGAGATGCAACATGAAGAAGTCGATATATTGGGTGTTTGTGAGTCAACCTTCCAATGAGCAAGTTTATCGAAGATACTTTTTGACATGTCTCGATTGGGTGGTCGAGCCAATGTACTTCTCAGCATTGAGTTGTCTATGCATCTGATGGATGGTATTCGCGTTGATACAGCCAGTTAGTAGGTTTCATGCATCGTCGTAAAGGAAGCGACGTTGAAGATGCTTTCTCGACGGAGGGACGTCGGGTTGTCTGACGACTCCACCTACCTCGCATGTCACACTTCTCACCATTTCACATCACAGCTTCACAGTGTTATTACCATACAATACGATATCAATTTGGCACATCGTCACCAGTGAGGATACGTGCAGAAGTTTCGGTATGCAGAAGATGAAGCTTCCTGCAGGCGGTCGGCTCTCGCCGCAAGAAGATCACCACTCAACCTCACCTCTTGATCTGAAAATAGCATTCAAAGACTTTGAGAGAGAACGAACTGTTCTTCATGGATCGATTACCGTGATCCAGGTCGTTAACGCAGCGGCATCCAAGGATTGACCCTCTGTAACGAGGAAACAGCGACTGTCAACTGTCATGAGCGACCTGGAATCGAGAGGTACAACTCATGTCCTAGATCATGTCGTATCCAGAATGCAAAGGTTTCTGTTGTTCCCTTTGAGTTGTCTGTTTGGATACGAAGAATTGGCTCATAGGTGATTTTGAACAAGAAGTTCCTAAAAAAAAGGTGTTTGTCGCTAACTGCACTCGCTAGCAATGAAAGTCGATCTATCAGTCAAGTCATCCAGAGGTAAGATTACGCAGGGTGTTTTCTTTTCTGATCAGACGGTATCTCGACAGAACCGGCATTCAACCACAGTCACGCCAGAATCACAAACACATCCCAACACAGACCACACTGACGCTCTTCATTCTCATCAGCCAATACAGCAGCAAGCTACAAGCGTCTTGCCTCAAATCAGCCTCCTCTCTCAGCAGACCGACCAAAAATTCCACCAGTATCTGATCAAAGTGCCAATCCAAGAACCCACGCCTGCAGTTTTCGAATTTTCTTCTCTAAAAGCTGTCGAGACTGTACCAGCTCCAATGTCTCGCATGGAGATCATGCGTTTGCTGGCACAAGACATTGTGAAGAATAGAGTTTGAGTGCTGAACACATCGGGCTTACTGCTCTGATCAAAAAGAAAGGTTGCAGTGGCAGGTCAACGGATGGTTGTTGCGAGAGACAAGAGCTCAATGTGGTAGCTTGAGCATCAAGGATCGAAAAGAAACATCACAATGAGGTCGAAGGAAGAAAAGTCACACAAGAAAAACTTTTTAACAACTACCAGCACTTCTTCGCAGAAGACCTTGCGCGTCGATCACAGCATCGTGCACCTGATTACCAAGCATATACAGAATACCTATTAACTCGTGTTAATCAAACTTATAAAGAGAAAAGACCCCCTAATAGGAGAATAGTCCTCCTTCACTTCCCAGTCCACAGACAAGGAAAAAGCAATGGGGCGACAGAGGATTAGGGGGTTTAGGTATGCGGGAGAGATGAAAGAAGAGAAAAAGAAAAGATGGGGTTGCAGAGGACGTAGATTTATAGACGGATGAGCATATGGATTCTTAGTCAGCGGCTCTTGAGATGAATGAGTAAGCGTTGAGCAAGTTCTTCAGTGCATTTCATGAATGCGAGAATGTTTGCGCGGGTTGTCAGGGCTTGGAATTCTGCTTGAAAGAATGAAAGACGGTTCAACAGAAAATCGGAGTATGAGGTAGCTATTTCGCAATTTTGGAAATAGAAAGAATTTTGTTTTTTTTTGTGTATCGAGTTTACCCTTGATGCTGCCTAGCATACTCGAAAAGCACACATCCAGCAGCCGTCTGCACATTCATACTCCTAGTGACACCCCTCTGCGGTATCTCAACCAACAAATCACACTCTCCCAACACGGCAGCCGGCACACCCTCCTTCTCTCTTCCCATAATAAGCAATGTCTTTTCCGGCAATTTGCACGCTTCTGATCCGAGCAGTACACTACGATCAGTCTGCTCCACGCCAACAACCGTATACCCTTCCATTTTCTTCTCAGTCAGAAAAGTCGCTAGGTCGTCAGAGTGCAAGTCTTTGATGGGGAGATGATTCTGCGATGCCACAGCCACAGAAATGAAGTCTTTGTTGGCCAACACGCCATTGGGGGATTGGATATACAAAGCTGCAGCGCCGAAGATTTCGCTGATGCGCGAGAGACCGCCGAGATTATATGCGTTGTCGACCAAAGAGCCGACAACGATCAGATCGGTAGGGCGTGTGGTGGTTGGGTCGGAGATGAGATCTGAAGAGGAGGCGGATAGGTATGCGGTGCCTTTTGTTTGCAAGGCGGCGAAAGCTTCCGTGCGAGCCGAGTCTTTGGATTGCTCTTGCGTTGCTTGAGCGGGTAGGGCGCCATTTGTGTAGGCGGGTTTGTGATATTTGGCGCCGAGGGGAAGGGCTTCGGGAATGGATTGCGAAATTGTGTCTTGTGCCCATAAGCGCTCAAAGTCGCCCGTCGCGACTGCTTCTTCGCCTGGTGGCTCTACGCGAAGGTATTTGCCTTGTAGCAAGTTGGTCAATGTGTTGTCAGCGGCAGGATCAAGACGTTCGAGCTCTCGTGCTGCTGGCGGCTCCGAGAATCTTTCGAGGCTGCGGATGTACTCGTCCAGCGCGGCGCAAGCAGGATTAGACGTGATTTCAGTCCATCCTCTAGCATCCGCATAATCCCATAACTTGGGAAAAGACCATTGAGCTTCATGACGAATGATGATTTTGGAGCTACATGAGAGAGCCACAAGACGATATGCTACTCTTGCGGCAAAATCGCGAGAGCACGTATCTTGGCAGGCAATCATGAGTGCGATCTTGACGAGACAGCCAAGATATTTGGGATTGGAGTGATGATCCTTTGATGACAGGGCATCAAGAACGAGTTCTCCAGTGGACGGATGGATCAAGATCACACGAGAAATCATCCACTCCAGCAGGAAGCGATATCTGGGAAGTGGCTCGATCGATACAACTCTCAACAGAATACGAAGCTGTTCTTGTGCTTCTTCGACTGAAACTGTCTGAAGTTTCTGTTCTGAGAGCAAAAGCAGGACTTGAAGCTGGGCGTTAGACTTCCATCGTGAGACAATCGGGATCGGAGGTCTCTGCTTTGTCCATGGCTTTAGTAGGCGATCATAAAGGTCCGAAACCATCTCTGGGTTGATGCTGCCAAGACGATTCACAAGGTCGAAGAAAGCAGCGTGGCCAATCTCCTCGAACTCGCCATAGTAATCACTGTAGCTGCGGGAAATATCTCCACCTTCAGTCATCAGCTGGACGGCGGCGGCTTCTAGCTTGAACTCAAGCCTTGCAGCGGGCAGATTGTTGGCAGTCTGAATGATAAACTCGTCTAAGCCAAACTTCTCTGCAGCCGCAGGACAGGCGATCATGGCTGTTCTGTAAGCTTTCATGACAGGCGTCCATAGATAGATTCTATTCTTAATAAGACGTTGTAGCTGGCTGAACAGTTCCAGAGCCGTGCGGTATAGAGACTCGTCCTCGAGACAGAGTTTGACGCAGGCAGGATGAAGTGCCAAACGAGGCAAGAACATGAGGACATCCTTTGGATAATCTTGTCTCTCAATCTCGTTCCAGACGGCGTCAAATGCGCGATCCAACTGTTGAGCATCGGTTTTTTCAGCGCCAGACTCGTCCAAGATGGAGATCAAAGACTGGCAGGCCATCAACAGGCCGGTGCTTTGAATACTCGTATGTTGGGAGTTATCAAGTTCATCCAAGAACTGGTCAAGTGATTGCCATCTGGCAGAACTTTTGGCATCAGACTCGAAGCGGATTGGGGCATCGAGTTTGAATGCTTCAATTTGCTTGGACAGAAACTCGAGTTTGGCATCAGATGCGGTCAACTTTTCCGTACCGTGCTCTCCGTAAGTCTCTGCATCTTGACTGACAAGCTGCGACAAATTGTAGCACTGTAGGAGTAATGCATCGCGCGCGACTTCGGGGTAACCAGTTGTTCTTGACAAGTTAAAGATCATCTCCAGGGCTTCACCTTCCATGCAGGCTGTAGATTCTCCCTTCAAGCCCTTTGTAAGTCCTTGAAGTAAGTAGATCACCGCGCATGGCACAACTTTGTTCTTGTTACTGTCCAAATATGAAAGTACACCATGCACGATGCACTTTCTGGAATAGGCATCGTCTCTTCCGAGGTGAGCTTGTAATAGTCTCTCCAGGAAGTTTGAGAGTCTGATTCCATGCGCGCACCTCATATCTCTGGTTTTGCCCTGTACACTTCCTGTGAATAGAGGACCTTGAGTAGCCCACGGGAGGAATGACTTCTGTAAAAGAGTTGCAAACTCTTCAGCATGGCTGAATAGCCTGATATCGGTACTCATTAACCAGTTGCCCAGCATCTTGCGCATGCTGTCTTGCGTCACAGGCGACAGTGATGATTCAAGAAGTGCGAATAGCCACGACTTCTGTACCATGGTTTCTGGTGAAGCAAGGTGGTCCAAATCCTGTACACATTCTAGAGCCTGGTTAAGATATCTGCCAATGACGATCGTCTCGTACACTGTGCAAAATCTTGCATACTGTGATTCAGCAACTGCGGATCCTGTTGCAGTATTAGTGCCGCTGCTGTTGAATATGACGACGATCACGAGACAAAGAAGCCATTATCGAAAACATACCTGGCTTGTCTTCTTGGTCCAATTGCAACTCCATATCATTAGCGCGGATGTTGTTACGAGAGATCGAAATAGACTTTTTGAGCACGTGAAGACAGATCTTCCTCTGCTCAGTATCTCCTTGAGACGACTGACCCAACGTGCCTAGCAGATACTTCCAGTATGGGTCTTTTTGGAGGGCGACTTGACGTGAGTAGCCATAACTATCCAGATCAAGCCATCTTAACCATATAGTATACGCAGTAGTCTTGTACGAGCTTTCCTCGCTGTGGTCAAGAAGGTTGCGAATACATTGCCACAAATGCCTGTCAAGCTCATCTGGATCCGTCTTGAAATGCGAAAATGTAAAGGTGCCCGCCCTAAAAGAAGCCAGGAAGGCAAGAATTGTGTCTTTGGCAGCAGCGGCAATGTCTGCGTTGGATGAGGCGAGGAAACCAAAGATGGCACAAACTATCGGACTGGACACGATGAATGATTGACCAGTCATATGACTCCGGAAGAGCTGTTTGGCAAAGCTCAAGTACAGAACAGTCGTTCTAACGAGCTCGTCGAGCTGTCGATCGACTCCAAGTTCAGGATCATAGTGTGACACAAACGGGTCCACGATCAGAATTTTGTCGACTGGAACGACAAACTCGGTATTCTTTGGTTGGCGAAGAAGTTGTGAGAAACAAATGTGAAGTTCCCGATCTGTCCAGTGTAGTAAAGCATCTCGAATGCGAGGATATTGAACACAGAGAGCCGCAGCAGACGCAGCATCATCCTGCTCAATTGATCGAATCAAAAACTCATTGAGATGGAGATCCGCTTCCTCGTCCGGGCATTGTTGAGCAAGCGCAGCGACAAGTCCAAGAGTGTTATTTTCGACATTGGAGGCAAGATTCCGAACAGCTAAGTAGCGATCCGTTTCGGGGATGGTGCTGAGAAATATTTCCGCTAAAGTTGCATGAACAGATGCAGAAGGAGCGATCATGGTTTTGAAACAACGCAAATGACGCCCTGATCTTGATGGAAGTATACAGAAGCGACTCAGGGCGCCACGAAATGTCTGCATATATTTACTGTCTCTTCTTTTGGAGGCCTCGCAAGATAAAATTGAAGACTCGATTCGGACAAACTTCGGGACGATGAATCCGTCGGTCTGGATCTTGGAATTTGGAACCATTGCGGAGACAGCTCCAACGATTTATTTCGCCAGTTCACCACGGACGATCTTGTCCTCAGTCACATCGCTAAACTTAAAGTATATCGTCTTTATACTAGTCATCTTGCTCAACGACACCTTTGATCTGCACATAAATCTTTCTCAATCTGACCAACTGATCTGGTATGCGTGTTTTACACCATGCATGTCTGCATGTCTTAATGTCAAGTTTCAGGCTCTGCAAGCTCTATCCTCTTTGGGACAATCTGAGTCTAGAACCAGCAGGAAAAGCAGTATCCGTAACAATCACTTGTGAATCAGGATAGTTATGAAGACATGATTAAGGATACTGGATCCGACTGGTCAGACACCGCGTCGTTTCTAAACTACCAATACGAAAAGTCGTCTCTCTCAGCCATCAAATCGAATCGTACTTGCTCTAACGCCTCGGCATTCATTCTGGTCATTGCCACACTTCTGTCCACGTCAAACTTCTCGAAACACTCAATCTCGTCGTCGGTGTCATCGTCTGTCAAGTATAGATTCTCATTCGCGGCGTGATTCTCCCGCATGCGCCAATAGTGGAGGCGATGCATTTGGTTGGCTCTTGGGCCAAACGCTTCGACTAAAGCCTGATCCAAGTCTTTCTTTTGCGAATCGTATTTGATCTGACGGTGCAGGTCTTGTGTGATATACGCACTCCTACCTGGACAGGCATTCCAGATGTTGGTGATGGTGTCGATGAATGGTTGCCACTCTGGTGCATTGTTTTCGAGCAGCCTCGCGTCAAGGTAGATTTGTTTCGGTTGAGGCATGTCTTTCTTGAGTGCCAGGTAGACGGCGTTGTATTCTTCAGGATCTGGCAAGGTCCACCAACCACGATACGGGCCAGTGAAGTCGAAAAATAGAGTCATACTCTTAAGACCGGGGAACAGGTTACGCATGTTCTTATAAGATTGAGTATTTTCATCGATCGAAGGTATGGGCAATCTCAATTCGAGCTTCTGAATGAGATTGCGTCCTTTGAGTGGCATGCTTCGAATCCACCTATCATTATGAGGAAGAGGTGGCTGATCCTGCCCAGCTTCCGGATTTACAGTCAAATCAGCCCCCAAAGCCGAGCCTGGATCAGTATGCAGAGGTACTACACAGAAGTTGTTGACTCGGTAGAGGACTGGCATAGCCTCTCGATAGACTTGACGACAAGTGAACATGATGTTGAGCTTAATCTTGGCAGGTGTCACCTTGCAGCGAAACGGAGCTGCTTTGCTGAAGGTGCGCACAAATCCGCGATCAGCTTGGAGTTGGATCTCATAAAAGCGTTGGCGGACTGTGTCTGGAAGATCGAGAAAAGGGAATGGTTTGCTGAGCTCTGTACTCGTTACATGTGCAGGGACTGCCAAACATCAGTCAGCAGGCTCATGTATATTGGCAATCACCACGACAGGTTCATTGCATACCAGACTTTGTCTTTCGCTCTAAGCGTCTAGTACTGGGTGGCATGATAGCAGCGTGATGGGATTTGCGAGATTGAATCTGCGAGAAGTGGTACTCTTCTATCAGACCATAAAGGGAAAAGTAGAATATGAGGTCGAAATTCAGAGATGGATCAGGCAGCAGGTATTAGCTTGATCCTGCAGTGATCCGCTAATCGTTGCACACGAAATACGATCTGCTCATGTTCTTTTGTCTTGGTGTTCTTCAGACAAACATTCCTCCATCTGATGGCTCCTGGAATGTTCGGTTTGGCGACAAAGACGCCATGTCAATACGTCTGTTCCCCCTAGTGAAGACAGTGTCAATCAGAGTCGGTGAGCTTTTAAGAGGTGTATGATGGATGAAAATCAAGGTTGACAAGAGGCGGGATCGACGCACCGAGCCGATTGCCTCGACAACAGCCGCAGTGTTGACTTTGGGGGTCTTCTTGTGTGGAGGCAACAGGTCGGTCACGGCTTATCTCGTCAGATGTTCACCCACAATCGTGTGCGCTTCCGTTCAACGGTCATAGAAGTTTTGATATTACTCCAACAGCAATTGGACCAGGGACAAATCAACATGGAGCTGCCTCACACAGTCTCAGAGTCTGATGTTTCTTACATGTCGACAGCTTCGGCACCATCCTTACGCGCCAGAGACTCTGCAGCGACCATGGCTGCTACTTCTTCACGACCTTCGTATCTGACTGGTGGTGAGGAAGGGCAGGGGAATGTCAAGGTTGTTGTCAGAGTGCGCAAGTTCCTTCCCCGAGGTGAGTGATTGACACTGCTTGTCCACATGATCGACCCATGGCTGAAAGAAGTTGGACCAGAATTGGAACGGCAAGCGCCATGTCTGATCGAGATGGATCCCAACACGCAGAAGACAACCATCCACCCTCCTCCTGCCGCATCTCTAGACGCCAAATCTCGCAAAGTCTACGAAGAAAAGAGCTTCGTCTTTGACAAGTCCTTTTACTCTCACGACGAATCACAGCCTCACTTTGCCCACCAACAACATGTCTACGCCTCGTTTGGCGAGGACTTTCTGGACCACAACTTCGATGGCTACCACACCTGCATCTTCGCATACGGCCAGACCGGCTCTGGCAAATCATACACCATGATGGGCACCACCGAACAGCCCGGCCTGATCCCACGCACCTGCGAGAACCTCTTCCAGCGCATCGAGCAAGAGCAGAATGGAAACATAACATACAACGTCCACGTCTCTTACTTTGAAATCTACAACGAGCAAGTCCGCGACTTGCTCACCCCTCGCACAACTCCACCCACCCATCTCAAGATCCGCGAGAGCAAATCCGACGGCGTCTACGTCCAGAACCTGACCGACAGCCCTGTCAAGAGTTTCGCCGACATCCAGAGATTGATGCACATGGGTGATCTGAACCGCACAGTCGCCGCTACTAAGATGAACGACACTTCGTCTCGCTCCCATGCCGTCTTCACTCTCACTCTGAAGCAAATCCAACACGACATCGCCACGGATAGTACCATCGAACGCACAGCCCGCATGCGCCTCGTCGATCTGGCCGGCTCCGAGCGCGCAAACAGGACAGAAGCAACCGGCCAACGTCTCCGCGAAGGCGGCAACATCAATCAATCCCTCACCACCCTCGGCCGCGTAATCGCCGCCCTCGCCGACCCGAAACGCTCTCGCCCATCCGCCCGCTCCAACCAGACCAAGCGCCGCGCAGATGTGGTACCTTACCGCGACTCGGTTCTCACCTGGCTGCTCAAAGACAGCTTGGGCGGCAACTCCAAGACGGCAATGGTGGCCTGCATCTCGCCCACCGACTACGAAGAAACACTCAGCACGCTGCGCTACGCAGACCAAGCCAAACGCATCCGCACGCGCGCAACCGTCAACCAAGACGCCGTCTCGGCCGCCGAGCGCGACGCCCAGATCAAAGAAATGGCCGAGACGATTCGCCTCTTGCAACTTTCCGTCAATGCATCCACGGTGCGCAAACGCGATGAAGTCGACCGTGCAGGCCAAGAGTTGGAGGACTATCAACGCCAAGTCAGCAAGATGCAACGAGCCATGGAAGAATCTCGCGCTGTCGCCGACGTGAAAATCAGGGCTTTGAATGCCGAGCTTGAGGAACTGCGTCCCATCAACGAAAAGTTAAAGACGGAGGTTTCGTCGCTGAGAAGGCATCTGGCGTTGGCGGTCGGCGAGTTGAAGAATCCGATTGTGCTGCCTCCTCAGGGAGACGACAAGAATGTCGATGTGCAAGAGATTGAGGTCTACAGTGATGAGGAAGAGGAGGAAAGCGATGATGACGATGAGGGCTATTCTTCGCAGCATGCAGAGTGGCAGGCTGACATTGATGAGCTGATGAAGGATTTGGGTCTGTTCAAGCGCAAAGTCGCCGACGACCGCAGTCGGTTCACCATGCCTGTCCACGTCTGAAGCATCGATCTCTGTCCCACTGTTCCAGTTGAACGAGATCGACAAGGCTTGACTGAGGAGCCTGTTGATTTTCTCTTTGTTTCTTTTCCATATTTCCTTTTTTTGTTCCTTTCGATGGTCAGATTGTTAGCGATAGGGAGCGAGGAGTTTTTTTTTTCCGGTTTTCTTTCAAAGGGGGGGGTGGGTTTCTTTTTAGTCTCTCTCTTTTTTTTTCTCGGTCCCAAAGTGCAGATACAGGAAAGTTTCAGCGTGATTTTTTTGCCTTTTTTGTTTGAAAGAAAAGCCAGGATGAAGAGTTTGGCTAATACACAAAGAGAGCAAACTTCGAGGGAGCGACAGTATACCATCACGCCCAGTTTTACGACCAGTAATTACTAGATTTCTTTTTTTTTGTCGTCTCTCTGCTCTGATGTTTTGCTTTGAGTGATTTGTTGAGAGTGACGTGCGAGCTGATATATTGATGGAGATTGATACATAGATCCTCGCACTCAAAGCCACTAGCAAGATACCCAAGGTACGCCTTTTGCCAACATCTCACTCATCATCATCATCATCCTCGATCCTAGCCCTCTTACTCCCTCTATCCTCCTCACCACCCTCATTAAGCCCATACCTCTTGGTCCCCTGCCCAGCAGCCGCGGAACCGGCACTACCCCCCTTGGCCGCATCCCTAATCATCTGATCCACCCCAAACGGATCCCCGTTGTCGCGTTCAAACATGACAGGACCTTCCCTCTGCTCAGCCGCCCTCGCAGACTTCATGCCCTCTTTCGGCGCCTTGCCCAAACTCTCAAACCTAGACGTCTTTTGAATGGCTTCCAAAGTCTCGCCTCCGTCCTCACCATCATCGTCGATACCGCTGGGTCTGTAGATCGAGTTCAACGCGTCCCGATCCGCAAACAGCGGTTTGTCATATGCTTGATCTTCATTGAAGCCACTCGCGAATCCGGAACTTTGGTTGAACAGACGCGAATCGTACATTGTTTCTTTGGATTGCGTGGGTTTTGCCAACCCCAAAGCCACTTTTTCGGAAATGTCGCGGTTTTGGCTGCGGGCGAGTGCTTGCATGCGGCGTTCGTGGCCCATGTTTTTCTGGCGCATTTCGCGTTGGGCGTCGCGGCGGCGTTCGGCGCGGAGGCGCTCGCGCTCTCTTCTGTCTGCTTCCGTTTCGTCTTGGGATGCTGAGCGTGAGCGTGAAGAATAGCTGTCGACGCTTCTGCTTCTGCTTCTGCTGCGTGACACGGAGCGAGTTTGTTTGCGAGCGGCGTTTGCTTTTTCCTCTCTAGCTTTTTGGGCGAGCAAACGCAGGTTCTCTTCTTTTTGCTCCTTTTCCTTTTCGGCGAGGCGTTGTTGCATTAGCGCGCGAGACTTTACTTCCTCGCGGGCGTGGCGGTCGGCGGTTTGTAGGGCTTCGGCGAACGAGGCGAATTTGTCGTTGATGGTTGTGTCTTGGAGACCGCGGCCGTCTGCTGCCAATCTCTTGTCTAGGGGCACCGTGTAACCCTTGGGATTCTTCCAGTTGGACACGGTGGGTGGGATTCGCCAGGCTTCTTGGTCTTCGGCGGTGAGTTTGCGAGGAGGGGAGTGCATGACCGGTGGAGGAGGAGACGGGGGACGTCCGGGAATCTTCTTTGCCTTGAATTTCGGTGGTTCCATGGGGTCGATCTGGCGGGACATGATTTTCATGATGCGGTCGCCCTTTTTGGAGTTGTCGTTGCCCATCTGGTTGGCTGGAGTGTATCTGACATATGAGGCTTCTCTCTTCTCGACACCTTTGACGTTTTTGGGTCGCTGGGCGGCACTTGCACCTGCTACCAGAGTGGCCAGTGCCAGCTCCGTCTTGCGCTTTGTCTCTGCGACCGTCTCTGCATCGGGACGAGCGAGAGAGATTTCACCAGCATTCGCTTGATGTCTCAGCGGGATGAGATCCTTGAACGAAGCGTGCACAATTCTGTTGTCGGCGTGTCCGCGCTTCGCAATAGCGGTATAATCAACTTGGCCTTGAGAATCAACACTCAGAGTCAAGGCATTCGACGAGGCCGCATGCTTCCTGCCCATGTCCAGAGGGTATTGAGCGACCGCAATTTCGGGATAGGCGCCGCCATCTCCAAAATCCTCATTGCCCCGGGGTCGCCAGTTGTTGCGCTGGCCGTAAGGAGGGATGCCGCTGCGCTTTGCGATCTGCAACTGCTGTGATGCGGCCTGGTCTGCTCCAATGATTCTCGGGCCGACTGACTGCCTCTGCTCCTCCTCTTCTCCAGTATAGCGCGGTTTAGGAAGGGATGCGAAGAGAGCCATGACTGGTAGTGAGCGTGAAATGTCTGGCCGGAATGCAAAAAGTTGGGTGTCGGGAACGAAAAGTGAGCACGCGCGAGTCTGCAATGCGTGTCCCGAGTCAGAGTGCTTCGGCGGCTAGAACACTCGACGGAGTAATGGAGATGTTTAGACGAGTGGATTGGTTGGCCAGGAGGCAGCAGTGGTTGTTGATGCAACGTGAAGAGGCAGAAAGTCGAGAGTTGGACGCTTTTGCTGCTGGAGCGTGACGTCCAAATGTGGTCTGTGCGTTGATATATCTGCTTCAGGCCATCTTCTTCGACCATCACCCTATGCAGTCTTGACTAATGATCAATTGTTCTTCTGCCATCTGATTTCTTCATAACCAAATCTTGTCCTCCAAACAGGTTTGCCATATTGAATCACATTTCATCTTCTACCGCTCATGTACACGAGTGTAACCTTATTTCAACATCTGTTATAAAACTTCGTCCGATGGAATCAGCTCTCGAAGACGAGTGTCAAGCAATAAACGCCATTTACTCCGAATCAACCCTGAAACTCTTGTCCCAGAATCCCACAATCTGCTCCCTCGAACTTCCAGGCCATCTCGGAATATCTTTACGTTTGGAGTTTCCGCAAGATTACCCAGATGCACCTCCTTCAATCCTGGGCACGCAATCAGTGGGCGACAACGTTGCAAAAGGCCAAGGTATCCACGCCGTCGATGTTTCCCGCTGTGTGCTGGCGGACATCTATCAACCAGGCTCCCCATGCATATTCGACCTCGTGGAAGAAGTCAATCAGAGGCTTCAGCAGCACATTGACTCGGAAAGCCAAACTCAAGGGCATCAAGAGCAACAAGATGCTCAAAGGCCAGGTCAGCACGACAACACCCCCGACGACGATATGCGCCCCGATCCTGACCAAGTGCAGTCGTTGGAGCTGCTGGACAAGGAACCGCCGTGGATCTTATCCGATGTCTTTACAGAGAAAAAATCAATCTTTGTCGCGAGAGCTGCAGCCGTGACTTCACCCGGAGAGGCGAAATCTTACTTGGCGCATTTACTAGCTACGGATAAGAAAGTCGCAAAGGCGACGCATAATATGACTGCATGGCGGATACGTGGGCCTAATGATACGGCGTTTCAGGATTGCGATGATGATGGGGAAACGGCGGCGGGGAGTAGGATGTTGCATCTGATGCAGTTGATGGACATCTGGGACGTTATGGTGGTGGTCACGCGATGGTATGGCGGTGTGCATCTGGGACCGGATCGTTTCAGGTTGATCAATACTGCTGCGAGGGATGCCTTTGTCAAAGGTGGATACGTCAAGGACACGGTAAAGCCAGAGTCTGGGAATAAGAAAAAGGGCAAGAAATAGATGCCTCGCCGTCATAACCAGCCATCTAGAATGGTCATCTATGCATCAAAAGGAAGATCTACAGCTGCGATTGTCAGCGAAGCAGGGGCTCTCATCGTTACTGACAATGCATCCACCTTGCTCTGTGCAACCTATGAGACAAACCTCTGGCACCGACCAGGCGAAGGCTCATTCGGAGTTTTATTGTTCTGCTTTTTACGTACCAAAGCGGTCATGACAAGACCCTTTTGAAGGCTGTGAGCACCGGAAGAGATGCATGTATACTTTCGAGACAATAGCTGGAGTGGAGTATGTACCGATTGCTGTGTACACACCAACAGTGCTTCAGCGAACTCAACCGCAGCAGTGTGCCAACATCCATGTGCTCCATCTGCTTTGTGCCCTTGGCTATTTATAACTCTTGACACCCCCAAATAAACGCCTCGCTTATGCATGAAAATGCTCTTTGTCGCAATAACCAACTCCTCAAAGACCCAAAGACCTCCTGACATCCAGCCTGACCTTATCCTCAAACTCTTTCCTCCTCTCCCTCCACATCCTGGCTGCATCGACGTTCGCCGGCGACTCGTCATTGGGTTCCGCCAACATACTCATGACACTGATCAAGATCTTCTCTACGCTCTGGATCGGCGACCACCTCTCGGACGCATGCTCGTAATGATTCGGATCATCGCCAGGCGGGTGCAAGATGGAGATACACACGACACCATTCGGATAAACTAAATTTTTTTCCCCTCCATCAGCACTGACTTTTTGTTTTCGCCTTGTTGCATCTTCAAAAACTCACCATTCGGGTGCCAGATGTCGCAGAGAAACTTCATCGTCGGCGGCATCAGAGGATAATCTTTCGGGAACTTCAACTCGGCGGGGAAGATGCCGTTCTCGTAGGGTGTGCCTTCGGGGCCCGAAATGAGCGCTTCCCAGGTGAAGAGGTCGTCTTCTTCGACGGGGCCCGCGGTGATGCCTTCGGGTGGGTCTTGTGTGAGGTGTTTGTATTCTTGGAAGAGACGTTTGGAGGCTACCGAGGTCGTCATGGCGGGCGGAGTGCGTATGGGTGTATGAGTTGCGAGAGGAGAGAAGGTGTAGGTGGAGAGGCTGTAGAGGGGTGAGAGAGTTGTTGTTCTTGTGGATGTCGTGGGTTTGTCGGTGTGATGATGTCGTGGAAGCCGATGGATGGTTCAGGGTCTGGGGTAGTGATGGCGAACGCTCGGCTTTTTCTTATCCACCAGCATCGTCTGACAGCAGTTTTAAAGTGCTACAACTTGGTTGCGTGAAAGACTTGTCTCTCGGAAAGCTTGGGTAATGTGAATCAAACGCTAGAAGTACATTTATCATGCAGTGGAAAGTGTCTTGATTCAAGTTCTGTCATGATTCACCATCTTGAGATATATCTTTCAAGAATCCGCACGCGCTCAATCACGACTCCTGTTTGCCAACCACCTCTTGAGCACAAACTCTCTAACCTCATACCCCCTCAGCATCGCACCAATATCCTCTTCCTCTGGCAGTATTCTAGGCACCTTGACATACACAATCACCAAACTCTTCTTGACCTGACTCTGCACACGATTGACACAATGCAACCACCACCAACCCATCCTGCCTTTGCCTTCCTCGGCCTCTTTGCTACCTTCTGCATATTCGGGAATAATGAGCAGGGCGAATTCAGCATGAGAAAAAACGGGTCCGCGGTTGTAGAGTAGAAAGTCGCAGGAGAATTTCACACCAGGGCGGACTACCCAGCCTAGAGATCTGTAATGGTGGTAGACGATGTAGTTGAGAAGGAATGGGTCGTCTGGGCGGAGGGAAGACAGTGAAGCGGCAGGGAAGTGAGAGTGTTTGCGGAAGATGGTGAGAAGAGAGTGTGTCGGGATAGGCTGCTCTGTGGCGGGATCGAGGATCTGTAGACAGCCCAGGGCGTAAGAGAGGAAGAATGATTCTTCGAGGTTGAGTTGCAGGTGCTCTTGGTTGGTGATTGGAGCCTCTTCTTCGACAGAAGCAGGTTCAGTAGTCGTGTTGGGAATGCCGGTTGTGTGAATCGTGGTGCCTGTTGGTAAGACAGGGACGTCGATGATATTAATAGCTGGGCTTTCGGACTTGACCTCCTCTGCAGCAGTGGGAACTGCTTTCGTCTCCTCTTTGAACTCCTGATCTTCCTCTTTCGGCTGTTGCATCCAAGGAAAGACATGAGAAATAGCAATCTCATCCGCCTTCTTGACATCCTCGAGGTCGTCTCTCGTCTCATTCGCAGATTCCAAAGCTGCTCTCTCCCGTCTCAACGTTTCTTCAATTTGCTCGGCCTCGGCTCTAGCTCTCTCAAGCTTGAATAACTTTCTCTCTTCTCTTCTTTTCCTGGTGTTCTCTTCTGCCGTACCACCTCCCTGCTTGTTTGCTTTCAGACGAGCCTTTTCTCTGTCTAGCCAGGTAGGCTCACTTCGCGACATTGTGCCTTTTCCGAAGAAGCCCATTTCCCAGAGGGCACGAATAGAAGTATGGTCTGTGATGTGCACGGATCGTGTCTCGGGGCTGAAAATGCCAGTAATTGGGACATCGGAATGAGATGAGGGTGCAGATATGAGTTGAGAAAGATAGACATATGCTATGCGGAGGAGTGAAAGAGGGTTCTGCGGTACAAATGCTGGAAGAGGATGTGTCTGGAGCGGCAGAGGCTTTGAGTGAATGAGAAAGTAGTTTGGCTTTTGAGGCCTTGTCCTGACAGGCTTGGGCTTTTCTTGTGCTGGTGAGTCCTGAGATGGCGGATCCTTGGAAATAAGAGAAGGTGTTGCTGATGCTTCCGGCTTTGAGCTGCCGTTGGCCTCCAAAGCTGGAGCTGCCATGTTGTGTGTTTTAGTAGGATATTTACGAAACCTATCTTTCACCAGCTAGATGACTGTAAGTTTGTCAGTTAAAGGAGTTGCTAAAGATGAGAAAATAAAAAGAATGCTTCATCGTGGTTCGGGAAGGGAACCATGGATAATGTACCCATGCAGATGTCTGAATATAGATAGGTTCGAAGCCTTGACATCAATCTATTCCAACAGAGATAGGATAACAACTAGCAAAAATGCTCTGGCCAGCTTTGATCTTGTCTCGATCGCGCAAATGCTCAAGGGTCAGAGACGAGACTTCTGAAGCAAGCGTGCTGACCAAAGCCCTTTTCTTCAACCAACTCATTCCATGTCTCTCTATTGGAGCACCATATAGAGAGCTCTCAAGAAATAGGAATTCTTCTTCACGACCCAACTTGGACGTCTGCTGTTTTTCTTGAATTTTCTATGACAGAGAAGAAGAATTGATTTTCGTGCTTCGCAGAGGTAAAACTTGAAGAGTAAGAAGAAGATGACAAAACTTACTTGGCAAGACTCTGGATTGATTCTTTTCGATCGAAAGAGCTGTAATTAACAAGGATTGAAGCGTGTTTTGGTGTTCGGAGACAGTGACATGAGCAAGATGGGACTGAATAATTCTTGATGTGGTCCCAGCTTCGAGAGGCTCAAATCGACGGATCTAAACGGAGTTAAGGAGTGGTTCAAGAACAAACCATCGTCATTCTTCGCACTGCTTCTCTGAACGTTTCACATCAAGCATGATGGCGATGCGACCACCAATGACGCTGTCACGAGCAGCGAGACGCTTCGTATCAACCTCTCGAGGTCCCCGAGGCCCGCGGAGTATTCTGAACAAAGGACGAACACCATCGCGATCCACGCCTCGTCCGTCCAGAGCCTCACCTTTGACTGCAAACGACCGCCACCAGTCTTCGCGGCCACCGAACGAGCAACCCCAGCAAACACCCGAAGAGCCATCCAAGAATGCCTTGGTAGCCACCGCCCTAGCCGAGACCGAGTCTTCAGATCTGGTCGCGCCGGTCACGATACCCGACGATCCGAATGGCGTCCTTACACCAAACCACCCGGCATGGGATCTTTTAAACAACAGCTCGCTGGTCATCCAACGACAGATCGAAATGATGAACGTCTTTCTCGGATTCGAGCAAGCCAACCGCTACATCATCATGAACGGCAGAGGTGAGACAATCGGCTACATGGCCGAGCAAGATCACGGAGTCGGCAGCATGCTCGGCCGTCAACTCTTCAAGACACACCGAAGCTTTACTTGCCACATCTTTGACAGGAATGAACGAGAAATCCTGCGTATCCATCGACCCTTTTCGTGGATTTCTTCGCGCATTCGGATTTATGATCCTACTTGTTCTGCAGAGTATGCGCAATCGGATACACTTCAAGGCACCTCTGTTCAATCAGCCATCAATCAGTCCTCGGCTGCACAGGTCTCGTCTATCCCTTTGAGCGACATGCGCATCATCGGCGAAGCACAGCAACAATGGGCACCTCTCCGCCGCAAATACAACCTCTTCAACTATCGCGCTCTGACCCCCGCCTCAGACTCTCTTCCCAAACTGACCTCAGGCGACGCTCCCAACACATCAACAACCTCCCTCGCCGTCTCAGAAGCAACTCCCGACCAAGCAATCGAAGCCGGAATGCACCAATTCGCCTTTGTAGACGAACCCTTCCTCTCCTGGGATTTCACCCTCAAAGACGCCAGCGACCGCCAAATCGGCAGTGTAAACCGCAACTTCTCCGGTTTCGCCAGAGAAATCTTCACAGACACGGGCGTATACGCATTACGCATGGATTCGGTAGCTTTGGCAGACGAGGCAGAGGCAAAAATGGCAATGACTCTGGATCAAAGAGCCGTCATGCTCGCGACTGCCGTGAGTATCGATTTCGACTACTTTTCACGGCATAGTGGGCACATGGGTGGTGGAGGATTCATGCCATTGTGGTTCCCGGGGATGGGTGGCGGTGCCGCGGAGACGGGCGCTGCGGGTGGCGCCGCGGGTGAAGTGGGTGCTGCGGAAGGTGTGGGTGGTGCGGCCAGAGGTGCTGCAGGCACAGAAGGCGCTATAGGCGCTGCTGGCACCATGGCTGGCGTGGAAGCCATGAATCGTGGTGGATATGGCGCCCAGCGGTCTGACGATGCAAGCCCGCAAGCTCCCCTTGACCCTTACGAAAATGGTTCGGCTGGGGGCAACTCGGTTTGGGGGGAAGAGAATCCGTGGGGTCAAGCACCTCAGCAGCAACATGACTGGGCTGATAACAATGATCCCTGGGGTAACAACCAAGGAGGCAGTTCTGGTGGTGATGGCGGAGGTGGTGGTGGATTCGACTTTGATGACTTCTTCTAGGATGCTCATCTAGGAATTCCTGTTTTCACGGCATAGCGTAGCACATTTTAGATACCCCGATTTCCACTCATTCGTATACGATCAATCTTAACTTCGGAATCACGCTTCAGACTGGACAATGGTTGTACAAGCCGAAGAAAAGAAACGATGTTGTTGTGCCGCTGGCTGTCTTGTCGAAACTAGGCGCACTGACATTATCTAGAGATGAAAGAAAAGACTCCATAGCACCCTGCTGTTGTTCAAATGTCCCTGCCTTGTAGGCTACCATGAACCAATAACCGAAAAGTAATGTACGCCAGTTTTGTTGGAAAAAGAAGTGACCACTTGTCATGAATTTCGTTCGGAACCGAGAACAAGTCATGACTACCATGGCTTAGCCTCCAGCCCGTCGGGAGGGCTAGTCTCGACCTTCTTCTTCTTGACTTCTTCCCAGTTTGTGCTGAGTGCTGTGCCGTTACTCTCACTGAAAGACTTCATCATGGCGCGACGAGTGTCAGCATCGGCTCCAGCATATAGTTTCTTGAAGAACCCATTGACTGGATCGCCGCCCTCGTCGTCATCGTCGTCTTGCTCGACCTTTTCGCCAGCTTCAGCCTTGGCTCCACGTTCGACTACTTTCTGAAGAGCATCCTTGGCAACCTTGTCCCAATCCTTGGGGCCGTTGCGGGATGAAGTAGGGTAGGTAGGAGCTGGTTTAGAGTTTTCGAAGGCCGAAGCAGGGAGCTTTGATGTGGGCTTTTCGGCAATAGTCTCGTTGCCTTCAAGAGTGGACCACTTTTGTCCGGGTTGCGACTTCTTCAGAACGACTTCGATCTTGGTGGACATTATGGAGAAGGTCGATTGTAAAGGATCGATCTCGGCGAAAAGAGGATCCAGAGAGAAGTCGAAAGATGAGGAGTTTTGGAGAGGAAAGGAGATTGAGAGAGAGCGAGGTTGAATGTCGACAGTGGCTTTGTCCTTTGGTACACCCTTTGCTAACAAGGAGAAGGAGATCTTGTCACTGCTCTGGTACCATTCATGGCGAATCTTGTCTGCAGGTGTCTGAGCTACAGCGGCTGACTTTACAGGAGCAGCTACAGCAGTGCTTGTGGCGCTCATCTCTGTCTTCTGTGGGTGGCTGGCGACAGAGGCCGCCTCTTCCTCTTCAGGTGTCTCTTTGACAGTAGCATCTTTCGAGCCATCCATGGCGGCCAGTTTCGTGTTGACTTTGCTTTCCCAGATAGGCAGGGTCTTCTCTTTGGGGTCCATGCGCTTGACAATGTCGAAGACGAAGCGAGAATCGGGGTAACGTTCAAGGCCGAAGAGTGCGATGGCACGGCGGAGCTGAGCTTGGAGTATCAGTTCACGCTTGCCTCTCTTCTGTGCGCAGAGAACAGCCTTGTTGGCATCAGCGAGGGCTGATGTGTAGTCGGCAGGGGTGTTTCTCTGGTAAGCGGTCGAGCGTTTGATGAGATAGTCTGGCGAGGTGGGAGAGACTGCAAGAGCGGCAGTGTATTGTTTGATGGCTTCGGGGTAGTTCTTTGCGTCGAGCGCTTCAGCTCCGAGTTTCGCTTGATCCATGGTGGATTGCTGCTGTGTGTATGTTTGGAAATGTAACAGAATGGAATGTAGAAAGGGAAATGAGAGCAGAGCAGGCTGCAGCATGTGATTGTGACGAACTTCTTCTAGAATCAACTGCAACGGCTGCATCAACATACCAAAATGGAAGGTTCAGCCGAGCTAGCAACCACCTGCATGTCTGTGGTTCACCTCTTGAGTTCCATCGTCCATTTGTCTTGTTCTATACCTCCTTCACTCTCCTTGATGCTATGTTCAATGCTCTGATTAGAACACATCACATTACTTCTCGGAAGAAGGTGACCAAGTTGAAACAAGCCGCCGATGCCGCACAGGTCTTCGCCCTGCTGAGGAGTGGCAGCTCTCCAGGCATCATGTATGTTGAAGGAGAAGAGAAAAGTGTCAGGCATTGGGTGAGCATTGTTCATGTAAGTCTTGTCGATTTCCTTTGTGTGCCTGACAGGAATATCTGCTAACCACGAGCAGACTCTTCGATACAAGGACTATCAATTGGTTGCCAAACCGGCTGCAGTCCAACATGAGAGCCAGCCCACCAAGGAATCAGAAGTAAGACCTGGTCTTTATGAGACGGAGACGGTGAGCGATTTCGGCAAACGGCTCCAAGACCGTGGCGTGTATGCATGGTGGCGGAAAGCGATGGGCTATGCCAAAGAATAGCCTGCATCTATTCAAAGACGCGAGGGTCATCATCAAGCAGGGACGCAACTGTTTCGTCTATACTGCTTGACGGCGTGCTCTTGACCGCCTCAATTCCTCATATTGCGTGCTGCTTCTGCCCCTCATGTCAACAGAGAAGCTGCAGCTAGCTACCCCACAGTGTTGATGCCAAGGCCGCATCAGGGAAGGAGGGGTGACGAGGCAGGGGCGGCCGAGCGTATTGAAACAGAAGTGAGCCTCAATTCAATCTAGTCTGGCCAATCTCGACACCTCCTGACCAACGTCGCCCTCGTTTGATCTCTGTCACCTTCTTCTCCTTCCATCCTACACACCCATCCAATTCCATCGACTCATCTCCAGACACAATGGCCTTCCCTCCTGGCGGTACCTTCTTCGACACGCTCAAGCGTAGCTTCTCAGACGTTCCTGTCGAGTCTGGCAAAATCGCTACCACTCAATTCCTCGAAGCTGCCGAGAGCTTGACCACTCTCTTCGGTGGGTGTCTCTATGTCCTCAATCCCACCGTATTCTGACTGGGCCAGATGTCCTCGGCTCAACCGCCTTCAAGCCTGTCAAGTCAGACATGACCGGCAACATCAAGGTACTTTTTCCACTCTTGGTTCCCACTTCCAGGCTCTGACAAGATTCAGAAAATTCGTGACCGTCAACTCGCTGCCCCTGTTGACTCAGAGAACCTCCAAGATCTCGTCCGTAACGAGCTGGCAACAAAGAAGCATGTCGCTACTGAGGGTCTGGTTTGGTTGAACCGGTATATTTTGGGCCAACATCCCTTTCGCTACTCGTACTGACCACGAATCCAGTGCCCTTGACTTCACCGCCCAAGCCCTCCGTCAAAACCTGACCAACAGCAACGAGGAGGTCAGCGTCTCGTTCCGCGCCGCATACGGCAACACCCTCAGCAAACACCACAGCTTCCTCATCAAGCCTGTCTTCAGCGCGGCCATGAGTGCCACCCCTTACCGCAAGGACTTCTACGCCAAGCTTGGTGATGACCAGGCTCGTGTTGAGAAAGAGCTCGGTGCTTGGCTGAGCAGCCTCGAGAACATTGTCAAGATCTTGAACGACTTTTTGGCATCAAAGGAGGCCAAGTGGTAATTTACAAACGAGCCCTGGTGGCCCACAACAAAATTATACACTATGAAAACAACAGATCTGCTATTGCCTCTGCACCTCGCCGTCCTGCGACGTGATTTGCTGCTTACTTTTCTAGTGATACGACTTGTGCGAAAGAATTCCTCCTGCTTACACTGCCCGGGGCCCTTTGTGTATGCAATTTTCTAGACATACAGAGGTCATTACGAGGATACTTTTGTCAGAAGAGTAGGTCACACTAAAACCAACTCATTTAGCAAACAACCCGAACTTGAGTAATAAACGAAAAACCATTTCCGACGCCATCTAAATCCTCAAAGCACACTCCAGATCGACTGCAAGCATGCGACTGCTCTGGTCATATGGATCACAAGCATATACCAGTCTAGTACAAAGACGGGGGTTTTCGACGCACGCAAGGCTTCTCGGCTTTCGTCAAATGTATTACACGCGGCCGGACCAATCTGCGAAACTGATGAATAGGGTCTATTTTCACGTATATATTGTGTGTGTATGGAGTTTCCAGAAGAGAAAAAGGCAGACAGGGAACGTGCAAAGAGAGTGTGCAGCGAGAAATGCAATTCAAGATGGAGGGAAACGCGCAGATTCAAGGGCACAAAAAAGGGAGAAGGATTAGAAATTCAGATAGACTACACCAAGCTCGGTCAGTAAGAGGATGATTGTTGCAGAGTTTGGTGCATCGTTGGGCTTGGATCTAAGTGTGCAGGGGTATATACAACGTCCTTTGGACAGCATAATAGATGAAAGTAGAATCAGTCGAGTACCAGCATACGTATATGATGATGAACTGTTAGATGAGAGAGTAATACTATTGCTAATAATCGTGATGTGAGGTTTTTCTCTAGGTGGAAGCAAAGCAATAGACAGCTATACAATTCTATCATGTGCTGTCCAGGAACATGCTTTTCGATTGAGCATGCTTTTCACACGCCGAGTGCATCCCCTGTCCCATGCCAACCAGCCCGCCGGTCGATGCATAATTTCTCTCAATACAGATGTTGTTCCAATAATAACGCTCCAGTGGAAAAGCATATGTGACGCTGTTGTCGTGTTGTCAAAGAATACAAAGCAAAGAAGAATCGAAGAGAAAGCGAACGAGGAAAATGTCGGTCGATCGGTATACGTGGTAGTTAAGCTGCAACAGCCTTCCAGACCTTGTCAGCTTCGTGCTGGCCAACTCTAGCGAAGCAACTTGAAAGGGTTGCCTTGATGGTGTCATTGGTGTGTTTGGGGAATCTGCCGATCGTGAATATTTGCTTGAGGTCAATTTGCGCAGTCTTGCTTACCTCTTCTTCAGAGCCTTCTGCAACTCAACCTTGGTCAGATTACTGCCCTCGACAGCATCCTTAAATTCAGCAAGATCGGAGCCCTGCAGAGGTTTGGGGACTGGTTTTGTAGCCTTGCCCGAGACGACACTCATTATGGGACCCTTCATGCCACTAGAGGCGCCAACGATGGTCATGGTGTCGTTTGTGTTTGAGCGAGCCATTAGAGGGACTTTGGGTGGCTTCATCTTGCCGTCTAGTTGCGTCTGGCCACCACTGACCTTGTTAGCCGCCGGTGCCAAAGGTGGAGGAGTTTGCCAGTATGTGTTGGAGAAGGGGTCGATGGAAGGCTGCGCGAGAGCTAAAGAAACATTAGGCAAAATCTCATAGACAGATTGTCAATCAACTCACGGATAAAGAAATCAATCTTCATGCTTTCAAGATTGACAGGGCCATCTTCTGTAGGGTGGTTGGAAAGACCTTTAGCATCTTCCCAACACAAGCCTGTACTGATTGGTTTGAGGTCGCCAGTGATGATGTGTCGGCGATTTTCAGCAGCGTCGTCGTCCAGGAATTCTTCCATCTCCTCTGCATCACCAACACTCTCTTCGTCTTCTTCGCCGTCGGAACCAATGTCCTCGCCTTCTTCAGGCTCCTCCCATTCAGCTTCAGAGTCGTAGTCGTAGTCAGTGTCCTCGCGTACCCTGGTGAAAGGATTCCTGCGTACTCTGGTAGCATTCGGAGTGGAGATCTTTCTCGAATAGGTACCGAAGTACGCGGGCCTTACATCTTCTCCGAAGTGAAGATGACGGATGGTGAGGGAGTCTAGAAGATCGGTAGGGCGGTAATGCTCGCCCGATTCATCAGTGAGGTCAATAGGAGCTTGTGACGAGCCCTGTAACGATTCTATGACCTCTCTTGCCGTAGGTTGCCAGAGACCACGTGATTGCTTCCTTTCTTTTTCGAAGAGAGACAATAAGGCGGCTGTAGGGGATTTGGTGAGATGTTCGTCATTTGACTGACTGTGTAGTAGTTTGTCCATATTTTGCTGTGACAAAGCGAGCTCTTCGGGGCTGAGCAAAGGGACGAATGAAGCGCATTTCGTGTATGTCTTGAGCTGGAAGGGCAAGAACATCTTGCGATAATCGCTCTGCTGTGGCGGCATTTCGGGCGAAGGAGAAGTCATGTGGATGTCACCATCAGCTGGTTGTGAAGTAGTGCTTTCCTGTCGGACTGGAGGAGGTTGCACCTTGGCTGGCGTTGCTGGCGACTTCTGGGAAGACGGCATCTTGAAGAAGGAAGCAATCTTTGGTTGGGCCTGGACTGGAGTCAGTATGAGTTTGACATACGGGCAGGCTCGAGCGAGACTCACCCTCTCTTTCTTCTGTTTCTCTTCCTCCTCTTTGGCCTTCTTCAGGTCCTTTTCTCGCTGTTTAGCCTCCTTCTCTTCATTCTTGCGACGTTTCTCCTCATCTTTCTTCTGCTTCTCTTCGTCCCTTTTGACCTTGGCTTCGGCTCTCTCTTTATCCTTTTGTTCCTTGACTAGACGTTGCTCTTCTTTCTCCGCAGGCGTGAGTTTTCTCCGTTTCTTTGGAGGTGCGTTTGGGTCAACGGGTTGATCATTTGATTCTGATGGGGCACTGCTCAGGGTTGATGTGCTTGGGGCAAGGCTGGCCTGACGAGTGTTGTTCTTGTTTGCAGGGCTGGCTGTGAGAGGTGGTGTCGGAACTTGACTCTCTGATTTCGAGACCGAGGTTTGGTCATCGTCGGGTAGTGATCGTTTGCGTGTTTCTGGCGACGAAATATGCATCGAGTCCGCCATGGTGTGTAGCGGCCAGCAACTGTGGCAGACGATGATCGAGAAAGAGATTGAAAGAGTCGAGTAAGCGTAGTTTGGAGACGTTGGCCTGATCCGGGCCCAAAGAACTGGTGGTGTTGGTAGAGAAAGTTCGAAGCGACAATGAGATACGCGTCGCAGCCTAAAACACGCGATTTACGTGATTCAATCTGGAGGAAGGAGCAGCACGGTCCTCCTTCCCCGCCATCTTCTGTTTTGACTCCAATCTGCGGCTTCCTGCTTCCACAACTCGTGGCTTCTCTCAAGATCTTGGGCCCTTACACAACAATGAGTGATATGGACGACCGACTTGATCATGATATGCTCTTTGATGCTGAGATCTTTCCTTCAGATGACACTGTTTCCATGTCTGGCGGTCCTCAACACGATCGGCAGGTCAAGGAGAACGACGTGATGACACGAATCGAGGCAGTCTTCGAAACTGTGGCAGATGCTCTTCTCAACGAAAGAGCTGATGTCACAATTTTCTTAGATGCTCACTCACCAAAAACTCCTGAAGGAACGTCTGCCCGAGGACTCAAAAGCGCATTCACCTTCCCAGGCAAGACTGCTACTGACGCTTGGAGATTCTGTTGGTAAAGTGGAATCATGGTTTCACAGCCACGAAAATTAATGCCTAGGCTTAGCCGTGGTCATACGAATCCTCGAGCTGATCCATGAATCACTCGCCGATAATGTCATCCTGACTAAGCGGTATGCGTGGTAAGGCTGAGTACAAGAGACTCGAGTCTGATGACCTGTTTCAGTGATCTGTATTATCGCGATCCTGCTTTGTTTGGCAGACAATCAACTGTAGACCGCTATGTTGACCAGATTGCTGCCGCTTTTTCCGTACCCAGGGCATCTCTAAATGTGGTTCGTACACTCGTAATGATTAGCACCAAGCACGCTGATAAATGTAGGCCGCTGGCGTCAAGGGCCTCATGGCCGGTGCTGTTGTCATTCAGAGACGAGATGGCTCGACCACAAACCTCAACAATGTGCAAACTGGTATTCTGGTACCAAGTATGGAAGAAGTTCTATCAGTGAATCTAAGCAGAGTGAGATGGATACTCGTCATCGAGAAAGAGGTAAGATTTCTGCGCGAGACAGTATTTGTGACACTAACTTCTCCAAAGGCGACCTTCCAATCAATCATCTCTTCCGAGATTTGGGATGAGATGATGTGGTACACTGTTCTTGTCACCGTGAGCTTTTAGCCGGACTGATATCGCTCAAGACCAATCTGACAGCTCATCAAGGGCAAAGGATATCCCGACATGGCAACTAGATCTATCCTTCGGTTTATGAGCACGGCTTCGCCACGGAATGGCTTCGCAGAACCTCCTGTCTTCGGCCTCGTAGACTACGACCCTGATGGCATGGCAATCTTACACACGTACAAGCACGGTTCAAAGAAAGCTTCTGAAGATAATGCCACGTTCGTCGTGCCCTCGATACAATGGATGGGCTTGCGCAATCGGGACATAACCGATGAAGACGCCACACATCGAAGTCAAGGCCTGATGCCTCTAACTCGACGAGACCGTCACAAAGCAAGAAAGATGCTTGAATGGGAGAACATCATTAAACCTGAAGAAATGGCACAATGGCGTCGCGAACTGCAGGTAATGCTGATGCTTGATCTGAAAGCAGAGTTGCAAATTCTTGATTCGGATTTATCTGGTCTTGAAAAGCTTATCAACAATGCTGTCTCCAACATATGAGTATGCTACATCAGGATTCGATCATCGGGCCTAGCAGCTTGCTCGAGAGAGCGACCTATACACACGAATTGTACGGCTTCACGGAGCTTGACACGGATAACAAACGTTCCGAGCATTACTGACTGTGCTTGATTTGTCTTCCAAACGTTTGGGTGTGCGTTTGAGAATTGCCAACACAAGTTTATGCGACTTTCTACATCAAGAATTCTCATAAGTACATGGGATTTTGTTTCACGTTGCTTTTTGCCTAGGCGTGTCCAATAGGTTCTTGCCAGGCCAATCGTAGTAGGCATTCACCTATTAGTTGAGTGACATCTCGTTTGCACGCAGCCACGCTTTTCATGAAACCGCCCTGATGTCAGCATTCGATCCTTCAGCATGACGCGGCCGATAGGGAGTACTGCAGTTCTTTCTAGCCGCGCCAATAGTGGTTCGAGATGATGATGGGCGAGTCAAAGGTACTTCCTAACCAATGGTGCAAGGATTGCAGCACTGCATGACGGTTTCACTTGGTCCCGGAGTAGTACGACAGCTCGTCATGCCGATTCCCTCGTATGGGCTGAACATAGTTTTATTCGCCATTACAATTGCCGCAGTTTTGGGCACCAGATAGTAAGTAATATGAAAGGTCCCCATAGCACACCTCTGTCTCAACTCATCCCTTCGATATCATTGCCCTAGTCCTTCAAGTATTTCCATCAATCATCAGAGAATTATCACAAAAACTTTGCTCAATAATGCAGCAAGTACTACTTACGATGGCAGCATTCTTGTCTGCGTCAGCCAATGCAGCGGGCTATCAGCTTTCAGCTTACTCTTGCTTGGCCTCGAACGCGGCGGCTTCTGCATATTGTACCTCAGCACTGAGTGTCGCAGCGCAGGCAGTTATTACCTCGACGGAAGTCATCTCAAGAGCGACCACACTCTCGAACGTGCCTACTGGCACGATTACAATCACCTCGACCAAGACGATTGGATCATCCAGTACTATAACGACTTTTACGACGTCTTCGACCACAGCTTTGAGCAGAAGACGACGAAGAGCAGCATCATGCGACACAGCCGAGCATATCCTGTCCGATCTGAGCAACTCTCAACTTTCAGAAGCATGCTCATGCATTGGAGCTCTGCCTACTGATGCAGCCGCCTTAGTAGAAGCATCACCATCGACGACAACAACAACAACAACAACAGGAGAAGTGTGGTTCACGATCAGTCCCAAAGTCACAGTGTCGATTACCGAGACGATTTCGATCCAGGCTACCATTACCGTCAAGCTGGCAGCTCCTTCATTCACACAGGTGTGGGGACCAAAAGATGGCTGCGACGATATTGGCATGGCTTCTGCGCAATCTTTCATCGATGGCCTATCAACAGAGGAACAAGTCACCAAGCTCTGCAAAGCAGCTTGCATAAGTATGTCTTTGGATTTGTGATGGATAAGTGTTGACGTGTGACCAGAACAAGCCGATTGTGTCTTCTTATACGTGCAGTCGGTCTTTCCGGCAAATAACTTTTGGAACTGCTACTTCAACAACCATACGTTCAATGAGAGGGAAGACCTGAATTGCAGCAAAGACACATCGATTTGGGGCACGGCCAAAGGTTACAGGTGAGTGCACAGACGATTGCGTTGTGTTTAGCAGGTTTGAGCTGTAATTGATCATTCATAGTGTGACTGGGCGAGGCTAGATTGGATGGATAGCAGACATGAGATATTAGGAAATGTCTTGTGAGCAAGCAAGGAGTCAAAGAAGTGAAATCAAGAATCAAGGCGAGTGGTGAAAGGCCAGCGGGGAAGGTTTGGCGAGGGACCCCGGAATTCAAAGTTGACACGGACCCCTTTGGCCAGACGTCGAGCCAATGACGCCGATTGAACGGCGGGCAGCTGTGTTTCGTAGCAACCCGAAATAGCAATCCAATTCTCCTTCAACAACACCCTCCTATGTCTGAAGACGTCCGACAGTGACACTTTCCAGTATGGACGATCTGATGAGCACGGATTGGACCGCTGCGGCGCCGGCAGCCAAACAGAATGCCCCTCGCCCAGCATTCGGCATGCCCATGTCCATCCCAGCTGCACCATCCAGCTCGCGGGCCAGTCCGGCCCCTTCGCCCTTTGCCAACAACCTGCCTGCTCAGAGAGCCCCGTCCAAAACCTCGTCACCCGCGAATGACATCTTTGCCAATCTTGTCAACACGAATGCAAACAAGAACCAGAACAACCTCAGCCTGCTGGAGCGTCAGAAGCAGTTGGCACAAGAGAAGACCAAGCAAGAGCAGGAACAACGTCAGAGATACGCACAGCAGTACGGGAATGAGGCAACATTTTGGGACAATCTGGGCAGCGGGAAAGGGACGCCTCAGCCAGTCGCACAGCGTAATGCGCCTCGTGTCCACGACGATGAGGACGACCTGCTCGCTGCTTTCAACTCGGCTGCTCCTGTCGACAAGTCCTCCCACTTCCCAGTACCTGCTGCTTCGGCCGTTCCTAGTGGTCGTACTACTCCGGCAGCCGTCAACTCGACCAACTCCGCTTCTCTGCTCGCCGACGACGATGATGATCCCTTCGGATTAGGTGCAGCCCCCCAGCGAAAACCGAGCCCCTACCAACCTCCCCCTTCGACTGCCAACGACGATGACGACGATATTTTGGGCGATCTCGGGAAGCCTGTGACGGCCAAACCACCTCGACGTGACCCCCCGAGACGCGAGCCTGTGGATGAAGCCTTCGCTGTCGACGATCGTCGCCCTCCACCGTCATCCGACCCACTTGACCGACCGATAGCTGAACTGGTTGATATGGGCTTCCCTGCCGACAGATCACGAGCTGCTTTGCAAGAGACGGATGGTGATGTTCAGTCGGCTGTAGGATGGCTGCTCAATCAAGCACATCAAGAGTCAAAGGAAAGAACACAGGCTCGTGGTAGCGCGCGGGCAAGCCCAGCTCCTCAAGCTCGTGATGAACCGCGACGAGGCAGAGGCCACGAAGATGCAGCAATGCCTGCTTGGATGCGCCAGGAGTCTCGCCCAAGCTCCAACCAGCGCAAACAAGACAATGGGACTCCGACTTCCGAAAAGGACGTGGCTGCTTATGCACAAGAGTTTGGCACCTCGTTCCTGAGGTCGGCAGGTACCCTGTGGAAGACTGGCCAGAAGAATTTGAAGAAAGCTGTCGCCGAGTTCCAGCAGCCAGAGGGCGATCCGAATACACCAAAATGGATGAGAGATGCAAGTGCCGATCGGGCGCCTGCTCGTCCAGGACGCTCATCAACACCTCGTGCAGCCGCATCTGCTCAGACCGCTGAGGACATGACCAATGAAGCAATGTTACTAGAGGCTAGAGATGAAAGACAGCGACCCACGAAGTCGCGTACTCCCGAGGTTAGAGACGCCGCTTCTAGGCCTGACTCTCGAGTCAGATCTCCTATTCAGGATTTACCCTTGCGCGCTCAACCACAATCACGATTTGCTCAGCAAGCACCACCGGCACAACCCCAACGACCAAGCACCAAGGTTAGTCGCTTTGATGTAGAGGAAGAGTCGTCACAGGCATATGTCAGTTCTGCAAGGAGACGAAGACCTGCACCACAACCAGAAAAGCAACCAGAGCCTGAGGTCGATCTGTTCAGCCCGACTCCTGCCCAACCTCCCCAACAATCAGCACCTGCAAAGACTACCCCTGCGACACATCCAGTTCCATCCAAAGCATCGGCACCAGTACCGCGAGCTCAACAACCAAGAGCGCCTCCGCGCAATATCCCTGCCATATCTCCATCTGCACTTTCGGCATCTAGCAACCACCGTCGTGCAGGCACAGATGCGTTCAAGAGGGGCGATTACGATGCTGCGCATACTTCATACTCCTCCGCACTTACACCGTTACCCGCTGGCCACCCACTTATCATCATTGTGCTCTCGAATAGAGCATTGACGGCCATCAAGACGGGTGATCCGAAGGCTGCTGTTGTCGATGCTGATCGTGCGTTAGAACTGATCGGTATTGGTAAGGGTGAGAACGAGAAGATTGATCTCGGTAGTGGAGAAGGCAAAAAGGATATGAAAGAGTTCTACGGCAAAGCACTGATGCGAAAAGCTGAAGCTCTTGAACACATGGAGAAATGGTCAGATGCTGCAGCCGTCTGGAGAGATGCCATTGCAGCCGGTGTTGGTGGCGCCGTGAGTTTGCGAGCTCGTGACCGCTGTGAGAAGGCTGCTACCGGAGGTGCACCTTCAGGACCCAAACCTGCAGCGCCCAGACCCACTCCAGCTGCTTCGAAAGCCCCAGCTGGCAAACTCGCACAGCCCAAACGTCCTGCTGTATCACAAGCCCAATCTCAAGAAGCAGTTCGCAAACTTCGCGAGGCCAATGCTGCAGCCGACAAAGCGGACGATGAGAAGTTTGCTTTGTCTGATCAAGTCGAAGCCAAGGTCACTGCATGGAAAGGCGGTAAAGCAGACAATTTGCGGGCTCTACTTGGTAGTCTTGACACGGTGCTCTGGGCTGAAGCTGGATGGAAGAAGGTCAACATGAGTGATCTGATCATGCCCAACAAGGTCAAGATTGTCTATATGAAGGCCATTGCCAAGGTCCATCCTGACAAGGTGAGTTTGAGACATTTATACAACCATCTCAAAAACACGAACTGACTAGAGAATCAGATCCCACAGACGGCTACGACGGAGCAGAAGATGATTAGTGGATCCGTGTTCAGCACATTGAACGAAGCTTGGGACAAGTTCAAGAAGGACAACGGACTGTGATGCACGACTCATGTAATCCCAGAATTATAGACTTTTTTGTTACCTACTGTCTGATTGTGCTGAAGTTTTACGTCGGCGCTTCTTGTTCTGCATTCGAAATGTGCATTGCGCACAAATGCTTGTGCCACAGTGCAGCTTCCGAAACCATGTTCACAGAAAATTGTAGACGACGTTTCCTTTGTGCTTTCCTTACTAGTTTTGAACCACTGGTAAAACAAATATCATGATTGAGCATTTGATAAAACAGTGCTATGACTCCAGTGTTTCTGGTTCTTGACGGCGCAGTTGCCTATTCAACAAGGAATCCACCATTGAGGGTTTACTCTGGAAGCAGCAGTGTACGCTTTCATCTGGCACATGTAAACCCGACCAGGATGTGTTTTCCACCCTGTCATCCTGGGGTGTTTCCAGCAATGAGGGCGTTGTTTTACGAGCACAAGCGCTCCTCTTCATGTACGACAATTTTCCATCTCTTCCTTGAAGTGTATCTTTTCGCCAACGAGATTGACGTCGAGTCAGTTGTTACAAAGCATGACCGAAGTTTTGTTTACGTATCTGACGCATCTTGTCGATGATCACTGTCGCGACGACTCGGAGATTGAAAAGATCTTGATGAAGATAGTCAATACTTGCTAGGCATACAACATTGGCGACCAAACACTCATCAAAGCCGCGGCACAGTATATCCTGGATCAATGCATCAACAAAACTGAAGAAATTGGGTTTGTATCTAGCTAGGGAAGGGCTTGGGCGACTAGTTGGAGGATGACGACTCTGGTTCTATCGATTCGTGGAGTATTTCTGCCGCGTACGTGAGCCATCGGATCTTGCTGACACTCCTTCCATATGCGATCATTCTATTGCACCTTCTTGTACCTGTACCTTCTAATGTGTGAGTTACAGTCAGAAACAGCTAAGAGCCATTCCAAATTCATAAGATTGTTTATATATATACACACAAATATCTAGAACAGATCTTGAATCAATCGCTTTTGGCCAAATCCTGCTTCCTGTATCTCACACACTCTACTCTACAGATCTTCCTCTGTCTTCGATGAAATCTTCGACGACCTCCTCTTCATCATCCTCCATCTTTCTGTAGATGAAGAATTGTGCAAACACGCCAAAATCCAAGAAGAGCGTACCCAAGCTGCCGAGCAGCCAGCTGAGGTTGACCAAGATGTATCTGCCATAGATTGCGCCAGCCTCGCCGGGTCTGCACTTCTGTCCGTGCTTTCCGTGGTGACAGATGGGGTTGAAAGCAAAGATGCTGAGAACGTAGGTCAAGTTACCGATGCAGGCGAAGAGGAAAAATAGAGCGTTGAGACCCTCAGTGCTCTTGCGACGGTAGTTGAGAAGGAGTTGAGGGACGCGACTGCCCAGGTAAAGTGCAGCGCATAAGTACCCAAAGACTTGTCCGACTATGTTGAAGTGCAGGCTGTCATTTTGGTGCTCCTCGGTCTCGCCACCGTTGTTGGACGAAGGGCTAAGGTAATAGCCAGCAACACCGGCGGCCACAACCAGAACAATGCAAGTCAGGTTGAACAGCAACTTCTGCACGATAGATCGCTTGGCAGATCTGGGTTTCTGAGCCTTGGTAGTGGGGTGCATGGGGTTTGCGGGAGACATGTGGACACCGTCATTGACAAAGCGTTCGCCAAAGGATGAAGCAGAGCGCGTGCGAGGCAAGTCGTTGGAACCATTGCCGTTGGCCGACAAAAGAGCGGAGCGCTCATCAGGTGTCTCACTCTCGGTATCTGAAGGTTTCACCGGCTTGGGGTCTCTGAAATGGAAGCCGCGGTAGTAGAAGCATTGTGCCAGTAGCACAATGTCTGCAAAAGTGTAGTAGATGGCCAAGATGATCTGGCCGATAGTGTTAGTTTCATGTCCAATTCAATGGGTAATGCGTTTGGAACTCACCATTGTAGGAAGTACTCCCTGCATGACAGCACCAATAATATTGGCAAAATCTCCGAGAAGCCAGATGATAACAAATTCTATACTCAGGCCCTCTGCACTGCTGCGTCTGAAGTTTTCGATAATCTGAGGTGAGAAGACCACTACCCAACAGGCTTTCGGTGCGTTAGACACTGATCTGACAACATAGCAGTTCAATTGAGAAGAAGAACGTACCAATTGAGATAGAACCCATAATGCCGCTGATGGCCTCGACATCGAGGTTATACCCTGCCGACGGAGGGAACATGGTCGCGTGCTTCTTGTGATAGGTCTGTTGTAGGGTAATTGAAGGATAAAGACTGGACTTTGCTTTTAGCAATCAGAGAGATGGTCGGGTTTAGCGAATAAAAATACAATGCCAGCCTTGTGGTTGGTCGTGGGGAATTCTCTTCTCGTCGGATGTGGCTTGACTCATGAATGACGCCGTTTTCGACCCTTTGCACAATTTACGTAAATTTTATGCCTCTTTCCCACGACACCGTTCTCTCTCCGATGCTGTTGGAAGATGAAGATGACATCCCGCTGTCCTCGTTCGCACAAGGTTGTACTTTAGAGTATGGTCAAAATAGAATGTGTCTCATGCAGGAAAACAAATTGAGCTGCGTTCACAAAATGTGAAGATCAACATGGCAAATGGAAGGTCTATCGAATAAATCTTCTTTTTTTCCTCAATTTTCCCCCCTTCTTTATCTGGTATCAACCCCGCATTTTCATCATCTCGATCCAAAGAAATTCTTCCCAAAAGTTTACCATTCGCATCACCTTGATATATTGTACCAGTCCAACCGGTTCCTTGCAAAAACACCGCCGAGCTATTCTACTCAATCTCTACCACCACTCGTCTCAACACTATAAATTCGCGCAAATCACAGCATCAAACATGGCATCCGGAAAAGCAGCCAGAGTTCAACTTAGCGACGACGAGGTCGACGATATTCTCTACCTTGCCCGCACAAATGAGAATGCCGAACTGCAACAATACCTTGGTCAGCTCTCGCAACAGCACAATTGCAGTATCGCTGCTCTGCTCGAAAGCAGTGTCGACGAAGACAACGGCAACACACCTTTTCACTATTGCGCTGCAAACGGTTACGCTGGTATGAATCGCCAATCGAAGCAAAGGTCAAGCAGAACTTCGACTGACCGAATAGCACAGACCTCTTGAAATCACTTTCTTCACAACTCGAGCCTTCCACAAAGACCGAAATCTTGAGCCGCAAGAACGAAGCCGGCAACACAGCATTGCACTGGGCTTCCGTGAATGGACACGTCGAGGCAGTAAAAGCTCTCATCGATGGTGGTGTAGACGTCTGGGTCAAGAACGCAGCAGGACACCTGCCCGTATTCGAGGCTGAGCGTGCAGAGAAAGACGAGGTTGTCGCAACACTGTTGATCGCCGGCGGAAAGGAAGACGAGGAGAAGTCGAGAGCTCAAGAGGGTGAAGCTACCGAGGAAGAGAAGGCCGACGTCGAAGGCGTTACAAGCCAGCTGGGCGAGTCGAGTCTGGAGAAGTGAGAAGAGAGTGTTGTTATGATTGACTAAACCTATCCGCTTTGCGTTGCCTTGACTAGGACGCTTGCAATCAGCCGCTCGGCCACTCTCGCTCTATATGCACCGCAGGGGAACTCTGCAGCAATTTCTACGCCACTCTGCTGAACCCCTACCGGCACAGCTGAGTTCCATAGATTAAACGGAGCCAAGACATTGACCAGGACGGAAAAAATAGAGCATATAATGAAAGGCTAGAGGCGCACGTAGAAGATACCAGGAAGAATCACAAGAATGACACGTTCAAGCCAAGCATATACTTGATCTGTTCTGTTGATTGTTGCGGACGAAATCGATTAGCATGGATATGCTGATACTTCTTCGACCTCGCCATCCTCCCATGATTCCCCTGTCTGTTCCTTTCTACATCACTCTGCCACGAGCTCCAAGTCATTGCTATCAAAAGGCCTGAGATTCGCTTTAACGTGCTCACTCAACCGACTTTAACCACCACAAGCAGCATTTTTTTCTGGAAACCATGAATTGTGATTTGCGCTCTGATTGGCGAGAGTTGATGGTGTACCGATGGCGACTTTTTCGATGAGTATTCGAACTGTGTGCGAGAATATCCATTTAGACCCCTCATCTCAGGTTTGAACGGCTCAAGCATCGAATGTTTCCTGGACGGTAGAGAATCACGTTCAAAATGGTAACTACTTCAAGCCCTCAGCAATCGACAAAGACCCTACTCGAACGAACCATCGTATTTGAGACGTATGTTTTTGAAATTGTGACTGTATCTCGACCAAAATCCGTATTTAGTGAGTAAGGTGAGGGATGGCTATGCTATATCATGGTCGACGCCGATGGTGGTAAACTCCTTCTTAGTATCGTGACTCGCAAAGACTGTTAAAAGTGCTGTCGATGATAATACTCATGACTAGTCGTTAGCACTAAAAATTTTAAGCCAATGCTATTGTAGCGATCAAAGGGTAGAGCTGTTGGATGATCATGACGATATACATTGCGGCAGGTAAGGTACATAAAATTTTGGAAAGGGGTCTCTGCTTGTGGTTGGCAACATCGCAGCGAGAACCCGAATCAAAGGAATTTTCTTGCTTTACGCAGCTGTTCGGGTAGTTTTTAGTGGAAAGTGGCGTTGATGATTTCTCCTCTATTGACAGGTGCGGGAACGAATTAATTTACGAGGACTCGGGGTACATGGCCTCTCTGAGCTCAACGCCAAGCTCTTTCCTGATGCTCTCGAGCTCGGTGAGGTACTCATCGTACTGGCTCTGGTTCTCGACCTTGGCCTTGATGCCTGCAAGGGTGTTATGTCAGCATTAGATATTGCTGTCATGCAAAGGCAACGAACCCTCGAAGATTCTGACGGCAGTGGGGAAGTCGTTAACTCTGCGGGCGGCCTTGAGAGCGGCGACGATGACGGACGGGGCGGGAACGAGATCGTAGGCGAAGGCGTTGTTCAGGTTACGCTATAAGACAATGCGGTTAGAGACGGAGGTACGACCAGAGGAACTGGCTGTGTGGAAGTACTTACCTGAAGCTCGAAAACATCCTGGACACCCTCGAATTCTTTCTCGTATCTGGATTGGAAGACCAATGTCAGCAATTGACGACGGCTTGGCGATTTGCGGTGGTCGGAAGTGACGGAGGACGGAGGACGGAGGACGGGAAGCAATTGGCAGCCTCGGGCAGTCGAAGGAGGCCAATGCAGTGGTCGACGAGTACGTGCTGGATGGAAAGATGGTCTCACCTGGCGGTGAACTCCTCGAAGCTCTCCTCGTGGTGGGGGTCGTGTGCATCGACGTCGGCACGCTTGACGCTGGCGACGCTGAAAGTTCTGGCCTGGTTGAGACGCTGGATGCGCGAGGCGACCTGGATACGGGGCTGTGCGGGTGCGCGAGCGGCGCGGGCGGCGATGCGGAGGAAGGACATGTTGGAGGTAGCAGAGGTGGATTGAGCTCACGATGTGCAGTGCAGGGCAGGCAGTCTGGAAGACGCAGCTTTGCATGACCTGCGATGCCCTTGGTTGTGAGTCGTTGGCCCGTGCCCTCTCGGGTGATGATGACCATCGCCCGAGGGCCAGATTCCGGTGCCCTGACCCTGTCAACCTGTCGTCTATTATCTTCTATGAGCCAAGTCACGACCATCAATTCATCCTTTCGACTTCGCTTAATGCTGGAGCTTGTGTTCCAAGTGCTTTGTCTGCATTGGCTCTGCAAGTCTTGTCATTTTAGCGAGGGCAACAGCGACGAACAGGATTCATGTGCTTGTGTGGCAGTCACCTGTTCTGCATCACCATATACTCCTGCGGTACCTGCATGTTTACCTGTCGCAAAATCAACAGCTGCACAACCTTGGTCAAATTATATTAGCAACGCCAGTTCCTTCACAAATGCACACTGAACCTCGCAAACGGCATCGCTAGCGAACAACTCCAAGACATTTATAAAGGCTGACCATGTAGCCGCCCAACTTTGCCAAGACTTGGGCCTCGGTACAGAGATGTGTTGAAAGAATAATTTCCCGACCTCCTTTATAATGTAACTTTCCTCCTTCTCAACAACCTTCAACCCTGTCTCCAGGTCCAATTCTCCTCTTCTCCACCTTGGTAATCCTGTCATTACCTTGATTGTCACTCCTTTGCTGGCCTCTGGCCTCGTATCTGCATTTATCAAGCTCCTGCTCTGAACACGTCGCAAGCCACGCAGCTTACCCACAACAATGTCTACACCCGGATGGATCCGCTACGGCGTGCCCACTCTTGACCGTCCTTTCGGTCTCGAGTTGTGGCCTATCTTCGAGAAGGCTTTCACCTCGATCAAGGGCTACAAGCCTCAAGATTTCCGCTTCGTCCCCGGAAAGACTCCTATGGCTACCTTCAAGGAGACGGCCACCATGCTCATCGCCTACTACATCATCATCTTCGGTGGCAGAGAGCTCATGCGTGGCCGCGAGCCCTTCAAGCTCAACTTTTTCTTCAAGGTCCACAACTTCTACTTGACCGTCATCTCTGGCCTTCTCCTGGTTTTGTTCGTTGAGCAGCTCCTGCCCGAGATTGTCAGAAACGGCATTTTCCACGCTGTCTGCGCCTACGAGGGTGGTTGGACTGACAAGCTTGTTGTTCTTTACTATGTACGTTCCGCAGCCATCGGCGACAAAATACGCATACTGACAGGTTGCAGCTCAACTACCTCACCAAGTACCTCGAGCTGATTGACACTTGCTTCCTTTTCCTCAAGAAGAAGCCCCTGAGTAAGCGCCGAGTGAATTCTTACCTGCCAACGCATTAGCTGACGCGAACCTCAGCCTTCCTCCACACTTACCACCACGGAGCCACCGCCCTCCTTTGCTTCACCCAGCTTCTCGGCCACACAGCTGTTTCATGGGTCCCCATCACCCTGAATCTGACCGTCCACGTTGTCATGTACTGGTACTACTTCCAGGCCGCACGTGGTATCCGTATCTGGTGGAAGAAGTACATCACTGTCATGCAAATCATCCAGTTCGTCATCGACCTCGGCTTCGTCTATTTCGCATCCTACACCTACTTCACCTTCAGATACTTCCCCAACATGCCCAACATGGGTATTTGTGCTGGTGAGGAGTTCGCTGCCTTCGCCGGTATGGCCATTCTCAGCTCTTACCTCCTCCTCTTCCTTTCCTTCTACGCCGCCACCTACAAGAAGCCCGCCAAGAAGGGCCGCAACCGTGCCACTAGCGCTCTGGTCGAGATGAAGGACGAGAAGGTTCCCACCGTCGGCGAGGCTAGAAGAAGATTCAGCGGTGGCGAGGCTCACTTCACCGGCCGTGATGCCCCCACCCCCACTGGTCGCGTTACCAGAAGTCGCAAGGCATAAACGCACAATACTGTGCAGCCCTGTAGTTGAATGTATCCGACACACGAATGCGATCAACTGCTCCGAGACGCATGGGTGAAGATGCGACATCTCGAATCCTTTCGAGGATAACCAGAAATGGTTACGAGTCGAACACGGACGCGATTGTAAGAGGCTGCTGTCTCTATGCGGTTGCTGCCAACTATCCATCTGGCCTTTCCTTGGCCGCTTCCTGAGCAACTCGGCTTGCTCACTCTATTACTTCTTTGTAATTTCTCTAGGGCCTGGTTTCATAAAAGGAGTATTCGGCAGAACAGGTCGACATGGTTGTTGTAAAAAGAATTCAAGAACAGAAGAGACAGGGTCTACGCGTCATGCTCGCTGTATGATAGAATCATGTAATTCCAAGAACGAGAAAAAGAATCAAGAACACATTACATATAAACGTTGGATGTAACCTTCGCCAATATACAGGGTGTTTGAACAGCCATGGATAGTGTGAGGCTTGCAGACTGCTTATTTCGAGCTTGGTAACACCATTCAATCGCTGCAATCCTTGAATATGCAGACGCGCTGATGTGCGCGCTATCCATCGGCCTTGCAAATACCCTGTACTCTTTGAAAACAGTCCTCTCGCATCCTTCGTATAAAGCATACATTCGTCAACGTACATCTCATCTGCCGAGCCCATGACACGTGTAGGTTTGCTTTCTGTCATGCTCAGCGGGCCAACCGGCACCTGAATGAATTGCAAAGCCGGCCCTAGCCCGTCACTAATAACATGCCCTCACTGTTTGAGCCGTTCGGATTTAATGAAGATATATTTGAAAGACATCCCCGTTGAGAAAGTACAGGATACCGTTCACACCGAATATGCAAATAACGGGGCTTGACTGAGCTAGAAGACGGGACAGTTCCAGCATCGAGACAATAGAACACCGCAAGAACAATTCTGGAAAATGGTCGTAGGCAAGGAGAATAGCACATGTTATGAGACTGGTGTTTCTACAAGGCGGAACACATGTCTGAGATGCAGCGTTGTTTTTTCATCAAGTTCGAGATCTGAGACAAGAAGACGATACTCAGAGCTAGAAGGTCGAGAGAAGGTGATGGAAGGAATTGAGAAGGATCATGCATTGAGATGGCTGGGACGTGTTAGCCCTGAGCACCCAGGTGAATTAGGTGAATGCACATCCGGTGTAAGTGGCCAAGAGATACCACATTCTGGCAGAACGAGGCAATCCACTTGTTCTATACGATGCATTGTTCTACTCGGTTGCATCATACTCGAGGTAAAAGCTTCAAGGTCAGAAAAAGCCCACGGCAGACAACTCAGACCATAGCATGCGGGTATCAAAGGTGTATGCGACTGTCATGGCCTGAACAGAATTGTGAAGTTGTGCAAGCCACAGTGCATCAAGTGAAAGCGTGGCCCCAGATGACCAGATGCGGAAGTCGTTCAGCACGGGATTCTTGGAACTTTCAAAGCAACCTGAACCTCCCCGCCATCCAACATCATCAACCACTCGTACAAAGACAACCGTTGCATACGCCGCTCGCTGTTCGCTGGTTGAATGCGCCCGTGTCAGAAGCACAAACCGCATCTGTCATCACTAACAGACTCACAGCACAACTGTCTTGACTAGTCATGGCAGAACCCCAAGCTCAGAGAGCCTCAGCCGGTCCTGCAACCGCGCCAGAGCGCAATAAGCCGCAACGACCGACGACTGCCACATCGAACACGTCCGAGCCTGAAAGATCTCCCTCTGAACAAGGGTCCGAAGAAGGCGAGATGGCTGACACGGGGGGTCCTTCTGCGACCGTAGACGCGCCACCGCTACCGGATGAGCCATTGCCTGAAGACGCACCACCACTCCCTAACGAGCCTCTGCCCGCGCCGACGGAAGAAGATGACGGCTGGTCTGCTCAGGTTGATCCCACTTCTGGATGTTGGTTCTTCCTTAATCGCTTCACTGGACAATCACAATGGGACAACCCGAGAGTGCCATCATCCCACCAAAACCAGCAATATGCGCCTGGCACTGGTCCGAGTGAATACGCTCCGGGTGTTTCTGAAGCTGTTGCTGCGCCTCCCTCCCCACCCAAAGAACCATATCTAGGTTACAACCCCAAGATACATGGCGATTTCGACCCCAACGCGGATTATGCCAAGTGGCACCAGGAAAATCAGACAGAAGAGTGGCCTTCATCAGAAGCTGCGCTGGCACAACCTGCCGCAGCATACGAGCAAGCAGGCACGTTCAATCGCTTCACTGGAGCTTTCCAATCTGCCGACAAGAGCGCAGAAAACCACAACGACGAAAACAAGTCGAAGCGCCAGATGAACGCTTTCTTTGACGTAGATCGCGCTGCCAATGCTCATGAGGGCCGATCCTTGAAGGCCGAGCGCGCGGGCCAAAAGTTGAGCAAGAAGCAGGTCAAGGCCTTCAATGAGCAACGACGTGCCAAGAAGGAGCAAAAGCGTCGCGACTTCCTCATGAGTTGACGAGCCACGTTGCGCTGAGAGGATGTAGTGAGTGTCAATTACGTGACCTTTTGTGCGTGTACAGTATATGTACGGAGCAGAATCTGCTCGCCTATAAACGGCTGTGTTCTGCTATAACGACTAACATGATGAATCGATAGGATGAATTTATGGACAAAGATTTTCCTGCTTTGCATCTAGCAAAACGGCGTTTCAAGACTAGGATGAGCGGACGGCGTTGAGAACCACTGGAGAGATCATTCGGACTCTTGCTGAATTTTGCTCTTCACCATGCTTGCCTTGGTCACATAGCTTGTCGTCGGTCGATGTGTATCGCGATTCTTTGCTGCTTTGGTCAAACCCTCATCTCGGTCCAGAGCACAAAAGTCCCGTCGCAGGGAAGCAGGAGCATAATAGATTCAAGCGGGTTGGGGAACAAGAGCACCCACATGTCATGCGATGTTTAGGCACGCTCGAGCCTCTTTCACCTCCACCTCGTCAAATGAAAAAAGAGAATCCACTTTCGACACTCGCCCGCTAAACCTATCGGCTACCAAGACCGTGAAACGAGCATATCATATATATATCAAAACGCCATGGACCAGCTTGATACGTGTACAATGGCTTGCCTGTCACTCTGGCACAGGTGTTCTCCCGCAGCGCCCGGCAGCGCACCGTATCCAGCGGATGATTGTTATATTGAGAGGCTTTCACAATTGTCCATTGAGCGCACGTGCCAGTTTAATTAGCTAGTGTCAACGGCTCGCAAGCGTGGAGAGGGAAGGAAAGGGTTTCGGTCGTTTGTAAGTGTCGGCACCGAGTCAGTCTCAGAAGTCTACTTTGTTTTCGGTTTCGTCCAAAGCAGCTCTGATGACGGGTGGAGGGACAGTTGCAATCGTTAAGTGGCGGATGAGGTTGATTGCTTTGCTCGTGCAGCTGTCAAGTCCAGATCGACTCCCTGACCCTGCGCATAGTCATGTCTGAGATGGCATTGGGTGACCTGCATGGTCAGAGATCATCAGGTACAGCACTCGATACATGCAGGGATTCCCAAAGGCAAGCAGCGGGCTGTCCGGATCGCGTTAAGCAGAGATCCGGCCCGCTGCTGCCGAGTCACTCATGGGCCCATTCGCGCAAAAGCCAATTCTCGCTCGCAAGGAGCAACGTCTGCGCTCTGCCTCTCCCCTGCCGAATGGTACAAGCCGGCCTGCGAGCGATCAACGGGTGTGTGGAAATGTTTGTATGGAAATCAGAACACTAAACTTGTTACTGTCCCGACGGTTTGCGCTCGCGGCGGGCTTGTAACTTTCTTCGTCTGCACGGCGTGCGAGCGTTAGGCATGGGCAGGCTTGGGTGAGAGCGGGCTACGAGCAGACTCGCTCGTGCAGAGGTAGATCCGGGAGCCAGGTCGTTGAAATTGTTACGGGCAGCAATAACGTGAACGCCACCAGCAAAAAAGTCGCCGCGGGCGAGGCACTTGCGACTGGACTGGGCAGCAGTCACTAACTAGCACCACAGTAGCTCCACTGTCGACTGATTTCTCTTGTCCCTACTCTACTTTTATCCGCACACGTCCCGTCTTCTCTTGTCCTCTTTTTTCCGCGTGCTGGTGCTGTGATACCAACGTCTCGCCGCAGAAGACCTGGGACATGAGATTGGGCCTGACCTGACTTGCATTGCTACCCTCATCCTCGAACCTGAAACATCTCACAACTCTCGATCAACTTTCTTCTTCCGACCAAGTCAGCAAGCCACCTCGCGCCGCGAGCTGCACCCTCCCGCCTTGACAGTAGTGTTTGCATAGGGATATTCGTCGGCCACCATGGGTATCTTCAGTCGTAAGGACAAAAAGTCCGCCGTGGATTCAGAGAAGGGCCCTGGATCAGATGCTGGCTCAATCCACAAGTCGCCAGCCAGCAAGCCCATGAACGGCAACCCCTCGGCCAATGCTTCGCTGCCACACATTCCCCTCCCCAAAGCTCCCGACCCAGCTCTCAATCCCGCCGCCTACTTGCGCAGCATCTATGCCGTGCGCGAAAGATCAAAGTACGTCCTGGAGATGGCCAAGCGCAACAAATCCAAGCACTTTGACGTCGACATGACAAAGTTCGCCGACACTGCACGCTTTGTCGTTTCCATCATTAATGTAAGTCTTTGAACGCTCAAACAAAAAAAATAAAAAGAGCCGCCGAGCCTCCTAACGCTCAACCGGCAGAGAGATTACGCTCCCGACTACGCTTCGATTCCCCCACACGGCCGTTGGCAGCACTTCGAGGTCGGTGGCAGACCACGAGTCGACCAGCTCATGGCAACATGGCCGATATCCGTCAATGCCCAAGAACGCACTCGCAGACTCATCGACCTGTTCCTCGTCTCGGTTTTGCTCGATGCCGGTGCTGGACAGAAATGGTCTTATAAGAGCAAGGAAAATGGCAGAATCTACAGACGCAGCGAAGGCTTGGCTGTTGCCAGTCTGGAAATGTTCAAGGCCGGAGCTTTCAGTAGCAACCCTGGTGAGCCGTGCCAGGTCGACAGCGCCGGCTTGAAGAAGATCAACGCACAATTCCTGGCAAAGGGCCTGCAAGTAACGGACCAAAACCCTCTTGCTGGTCTCGAAGGCAGAGCGAGTCTTCTTGTCAAGCTTGGCGATGCCTTGCAAAATCAGGACATCTTTGGCATCGAGGCCAGACCCGGCTATCTGCTTGGTGAGTAGGAGCGACCTCACGACTCCCTACAATCGCTGACCCGCGTATTCTACAGATCACCTCCTCTCTCATCCATCGACTCAAGCCTCGTCAGTCCCCGTCGTGCCTCTACCAACCCTCTGGAACGCTTTGGTCGAGGGTCTTGCACCAATCTGGCCCAACACGCGCACACAGCTCGATGGTGTCTCGATCGGCGACGCCTGGTTCTGCAGTGCTATGCCAGCAGCATCAAACGCTGCCTGGGAGAAGATTGTTCCATTCCACAAGCTGACCCAATGGCTCTGCTACTCGCTGATGGTACCGATGACCAAGCTTATGCACGTCCATTTCGCCGGTACCGAACTTTTGACTGGACTGCCTGAATACCGTAATGGTGGTCTTCTCATCGACACTGGACTTCTCACACTCAAACCTGCAGACGCCAAACGGGGTCTTGAGCAATACCAATTAAACGCCATGAAGCAAGGCCAACCCAACATGGAAGTCGTACCTATGTTCTCTGTGGATGACGATGTGATTGTGGAATGGCGAGCCTTGACAGTTGGGTTCTTGGATGAGCTCTGCTTCGAGGTCAACTCACAGCTCGGACTTGTAGGCAGCAAGAAATTGAGCCTGGCGCAGGTTCTCGAGGCTGGCACTTGGAAGGTGAGCATACGCTGCATCGAGAAGCACTCTGTGACGTAGCTGACAAGCATTATAGGCAGGCAGAGAGATTGCAGAAGTGTCTCGGCCCAACACCAAGGAGCCACCGATCATGATTGTGTCTGACGGCACTGTCTTTTAATGATACCCCATACCGCAGGCCTGGACGTTTTCTTCTCTTCGATTGTGCATCATCACATTTCCATTCTGACAGCGGGAACATTGTGTCTATTTTTGTCTCTACTTTCTCTTCTAATGTTTCCCTTTGTTTTTATTTGACCACTTTTGCCCGAGACGTCTCATTTGTGTCAGTCTCCAGAGCGCCAGATTCGACTATTTTGTTTACGGACACTCTCAGCCCTCACACCAGGCAAAGGCTCCCACGAGGGGTCATGGTGGTCGTGTCAGGCAAGAAGGAACTCTGACACGAATCAATACTCTACATGCAGCCAGAGTGGAAGGGGCGTCCAGCTGATGGATCATCAGGCGTTCGATCTACACAAGGGTAAAAGTAAGATTCCAGACAGTCGCAGCAAGCTGTACAAAACAAGACATAATTCATCTCAGCGACCGCTTTCTCGTAGCTGCAACAAGCTAGCCATGCCAAAGTATCCTTCTCGTGCTTGTAGGTGCCTTTGTCGGCAGTTGTTGCTTCGAGTCAAGTGGTGTGGCCCCTGAATCGACTTGAGATAGGACCCAGGTCCGAGTCCAATTGTGGTTCAATTATTGTATGGGTTCGAAAAGCTTAAAGGGAGATTGCACCTTGGAAGTTGGAGATGTGGGTCCGGGACCCGGAGGTGCTGATAAGATACACGGCAGCTGGTCCGTGCCCAAGTATGCGGTAATGGGCTTGGGACTGTCACCAGCAGCGTCAATCCAACAGACACACGACACACATCAACAAGATGCTGAGCTCGGGGTCAGCGCGGCGGCAGAAGCAGCGCAAGGTGTTGCTGATGGGCAAATCGGGCGCCGGCAAATCGTCCATGCGCTCGATTGTCTTCAGCAACTACGTGGCCAAGGATGTCCGGCGGCTGGGAGCTACCATCGATGTCGAGCACAGTAACATACGCTTCATGGGCAATCTTATGCTCAACCTATGGGATTGCGGAGGGTAAGGTGCTGCCCCATGGCCTTGCGTACCGAGGATCAAGAGTGTTGACGAGTGCTTTGCGACAGACAGGACGGTTTCACAGAGTCGTATCTCACCAACCAACGCTCAAGCGTCTTTGCTTCGGTCGCCGTCTTGATCTTTGTCTTTGACGTCGAATCCCGCGAGTTCAATGCCGACCTCATCAACTATGCCTCGATCGTCCAAGCCTTGCGCGAGAACTCGCCCCAAGCCAAGATCTTCGTCCTCATACACAAGATGGATCTGATCATGTCCAACATGCGCGACGTCGTCTTTGCCGAGCGCAGCGATGCCATTCGCCAAATCAGTATCGAACACGGCTTTGGAGGGAACCAACAGGACGCTGGAAAAGACGTGGATTTCTGGGGCACGAGCATCTGGGACCAGAGCTTGTACAAGGCCTGGACACAGGTCATCTATTACCTCGTGCCCAACGCCGGCGCCATCGAGAACCTGCTGCGTCAACTCGCCGAAGTCATTGATGCACACGAGCTCATCCTCTACGAACGCACGACCTGCCTCATGGTAACTCATGTCTCACGCCCCTATGAAGCAGACGGAAACCCACACCCCGACCGCTTCGAACGCTTGTCTTCGATCCTCAAATCGCACAAGCACTCGGTCGCCAAACACACAGGCATGCCCGCCGGATCCGCCAACTTTGCAGAGTTGCAAATCAAGACTGGAGAATTCATGTTCTTGATCACTCGTCTTAGTGAGAATACAAACTTGGCCGTTGTCATGGGAAGCGGCGAAGCCATGTACAATGCCGCGAGAATCAACATCGCCAACGCGCGTGACAAGTTCGCCGAACTCGACATTGCGAGCAAGAGTCGTGAAAAGACCGAGACCAGGATGACAGATGACAGCGCAAGGAACAACGGTGGCTATGCTCACTGATAAGTGTGCGGTATTACCGCATCTGGACTTGTTCCGTCTTCTCCATCGAGACTTGCGCCTGAAACTGCTTACGCCTCTCTCTTTTTTTGTCTTTACGGTTTTCCCACACGTTTTCTTTTTTTGTTGTTGTTCCAAGATACCCACAGATCTTCCACCGCCGTCGATTGGTCCTCCTCGCTACCTGTAACATAGAGGAAAAGCATAACTTTGATTCCTACAAACTTTCCTGTGTCGCGCCCCGTTTCCTTGCCGTCTTTTGCCGCACGAGGGCTTTGGAAAGTCTGTTGCCGACCAAGAAAGTCTGGCTAAAGTCCGGATGATGCTTGCCTAATGTAACACATCAACTGTCTCAGATGGTATTATTTCCACGACGGATATTATTATTCGAAATCTGGACTTCTTCTCAGTTGAATGTTTTTGAACTAATTCCAAACCATGTGTTTTTAATCAATTTCCGGCTATCGTATAGGAAGTGGGGCTCTCATGTCAGCAAACCAACACGTCAGATCTGGTGGGTGTTTGCCAACAGCAAGTCCGCGTCAACCTAGCACGAGTTCAAGACCATGGCCCGGCATCCGAACGACCAACCACCATTCTGGTTTCTCACCACGCGCTGCACCTTGGAGCTGTATATCATGCACGGCTGACACTGCATATCTGATCCTAAAATTGATCCCGTAGCTTGACTTGACTTGGCTTGCTTCGCATCTAGTCTTGTCAGATTTCGTCTCACTGGTGATACTAATGATGAGAGCTGAATGATGAGAGGTGGTCTTAGTAGGAGACTATGATGATGGATTTCGGTGAAAAGAGGACGCAGCTCTGGCTGTGCAAAGCACGTAAGTCGATTGGTATAGGTCAAGATGCGATAGTATAAAGAGCACGTCTCTGCTGCAGAGTTGAAGAATATCATCAGTGATTCAAACACTCTACAACTCAGCTTTTACAATCAACATAGCCATCTCTTTCCAACAAGATTCCTTGTCGACCACAGGACAGATCAATCTTCCAGCAATGGCATACCGTGCAGCTGCCCTCCTTGCTCTCTCTAGCATGGCATCTATCGCCAACGCCAACCCAATGTGGCATCCCTCCTCTTCCTCGACCTCTTCTGCCTACCTGCCATTCCCCACCCAGGTCCCATCGAGCAAGAACCTGCTCCTCAGCAACGGCTTCCCAACCCCCGACAAGAATGCTCTCGCCGCCATCAACCAAGCAGCCCACGGCACACTCTCCAACGCCCCTCCAGCCAACATGACCTTCACACCCGACTCCCTGACCAACTTCCAACTCGTCGCCTTTAACGAATTCTTCGAAGTCGCCTTCTTCACCAGCCTCTTGACAAACATCACCACCCACGTCCCGGGCTTCGAGATCCCCGCCCACTTGAACGAGACCTTCATCCTCGACACCCTGATCGCCGTGCAAGCCCAAGAACAACTGCACGCCTTGAACGCCAACTCCAAACTCCCCACCCCTCTCAACCCCTGCGCCTACAAGTTCCCGACCACCACCTTCGACGACGCCATCGCGCTAGCCCAGACCTTTACCGATGTCGTACTGGGCACCCTCCAAGACGTCTCCAACACCTTTGTTCAAAACGGCAATGGCGCCGCCGGCGTGGTCGGCAGCGTCGCATCCACCATCGGCCAAGAAGGCGAGCAAAATGGCTTCTACCGCAGCATCCTCGCCAAACTCCCTTCGGCGCAACCCTTTCTCACGGCCTCGGCCCGCGATTTTGCATTTTCGGCGCTGAACCAAAACTTTGTCGTCCCTGGCTCTTGTGATGTTTCTTTTATCAATCTCAAAGTCTTTGGTGCGTTGACGCTAGAGACGAGCGAGATTGGGTTGGCCGATCAGACCATCGCATTCAGTTTCGCCGCTGCAGAGTACGAGGGTGATTTCCGCGACTTGCAGTTCGTGCTCGTTTCCGGCCAGAATGTGCCCATCGTGCAGGATCTGCGCAACGTTTCCAGGGATGGTGATAGAATTTCTTTCGAGGCCGAGTTTTTGCAGCAGACGGATTTGTTGTTTGGACTCACGATTGGTGCTGTTGTCAAAAGGGGTGGGGATTTGGCTACTGTACATGGTGTTGCTGATGCTGCTTTGTTCGGTCCTGCTTTGATTGAGGTTGCATAGGCTTTTTTTTTTTTCTCTTTACGGAGCATTGTTGTTGGCAGGTGCATTTGGTGAGGGATGGATCAAGGTGCAGAAGGAGTTTGTTTCTTTCTTTTTTCTTTCTTTGACATTTCTTGTTTTGTCTGATTCTTGACTCTTTTGCAGTCCTGTCTTTTGGGTTGCCTTTTAATTCTTTTGCTCCTTTTTTCTCTTTTTCTCATACATTTCTAATCAAGTTTTTCTGAATGTCTTGTTCGTAACTTCTTTTTGCACTGCTCGCCCAAACCTCTCCTTCTCTGTTGTTTCATTGATCAAGATTCACAAGGAGAGCACAAGTACCGATAGACTACACACCAGATCAATGTAAAGGAAGAATAGGGGAGAAGAAGAAACATAGAACATTGCCAAGACTCGGCTACCAACTACTGCCTTTTGCCTCTCAAACACCAACTCCAGCTTCCAAACACCAAAGCAATTTCATCATTGCCTCTGTCTGATCTTTTCAACATCGTCCAGCGTGCCAACAGAATGAGTGTTGCTGCTGGAGCTGCTTCTTGAATTGCTTCTCGAAATCTGTGGCGTGGAGCCGACACTTTTCGACGACGTACGACTTCCACTGCGTCTTCGGCCATGACTGGAACCGCTCGTGTTGCCGACGCTCGACGCATGTTTGTGACGTTGATGACGAGCATCTCGTTTCTGCACACCCCAAATATCTTCATGTTAGATTGAACGTGTGATAAAATTTTGGTTTGTAGCGACAAAGGTAATTTCTTGATTCGCCCAAGTGAAAGGAGAAAAGGAAAGAAAAGAAAAAGCAGATGAACTGGATACAGGGATCAAAAGGGGAACAAAAAGTTGCAGGAGATTGAAGATCTCCTAGAAGTTCAGAGGCAACATATTGATGAAAGCAAACACCCAACGCCATGGTGAATATATTTGACCCCGGTGAGACCTTGAAAAAAGCAAACAAAAAAACAGAGAGGATGATGTGACACAAGAAAGAAGATGTGAAGGGGCATGTGAAGGGGGATGATGGTGTGTTTTCAAAATCTAACATATACTCATTCACAGGCCCAATATGATCGAGAGGGAGAGAAGAGGCTCGCACTTGATCAACGTACCGAGCTGGTCTGTCTCTCAAACTCTTTCGGTCTCCTGTCCGAATCGTCCTGTAATCTGAGTTGTTCCAGACGCAGCGGATCCGTATCGTCCGTGCGAGCGGGTGTGGCGCTCTGTGCGGTACTCGCGTTAATAGCAGCCGATGGAGGTAAACCACTCTTCATTGACTGTGCAAGAGCAGCAAGTCTGTCCCATTTTTCTTGTCTGGTTCTCTTGACTTCGGGTGCACTGTTTTGTTGCTCGGTGTAATCGTGGGAACAGTCATCGAACAGCTGGGGGTTAACCTCCATAAAGAGCTTCATGGCGTTGTATACCATTCCATGAATGGTTCTGTATAACGTTAGTACGACGGATGGATCGACAGTCGTGAGCAACAACAACATACCTGTTCCAATGCCCCTTAGAATTCTCATAGAGAGGGGCAAACATGATTGGCAGAATGACATCGACATTGTCACTAACGAGATTGCAAAAGTATTCGTTGTTCCAGAAATACAAAGCACGTTCGGCAACCTGTGAGATTGTTAGACATGAACTTGCAGAGCATGCGAGTATGGTCGTACCTGGAAATGAGGACTTGCCACGGATTTGGCGAGTTGACTGAAAAGCGCTTCTTGGACTTTGGCGAACTCCGCTGGATCCATGACCTCAAAAATATCCTCAACCTCGTTCAAGAACATGACTTCTTTGGTGCTGTTGACCTTGGGCCAGTAACGCAAGAGACCAAGCACCACTTCCTCTGTCAATGCAGCATCTTTCTCCAAGAATTGCACGATACAGTATGCGAGCTGTGGATGATACATGCTCAGACTCTTGACTTTGTGCAGGGGTATCAGAACTCGAGTCAGGAAAAGCTTGTGTTCCTCCTTGAGAGGCAGGGCAAATCCGTTAATAATGGAGCCCAGGATTTCAAGAAGTTCGGCGATTCCGTTGAAGCGCTCAGTTTCGTAAATGAATTGGAAGAAGACGTTGTTGATGGAGCGTCTGATGAAAGATCTCAAGTTGAGGAATTTGCCGTAGATACGGTGGAGGGTAGTCTTGAGGAAATCGCGCTCGCGAGGGTCTTCGGAATCGAACAGGTCAAGCAAGGCAAGGACAAAGCTGTGGTCAATGTATTGTTTGGCGTAGTTTGTGTTGAAGTCTGGGCTCTCTATGAAGCGAAGGAAGAACTCATAAACCACTTGGATATGAGGCCAAGCAACCTCAAGCACAGGCTCGTCTTCTTCGGGGTCGAAAGCATCGCCCTGGGGGTTCATTGGGGGAGGAATTGGACGGAACAGGTTCTTGCTGAACATTTCAACGACTCTGGGGTACATGGGTTCGGAAATGACCTGGCGGTTTTGGGCGACGTAATCGAGCAGTTCGTGAAGAGCCAGACGCTTGATCTCTTTGGACTTCATGTCGGCGCTTGCGTCGTTGAAGTCGAAAATGATGTTGCATTGGTCGAGTTTCTGCATGAAGAGCTCTTGACGGCGGTTTGGAGGAACCTCGTGGAAGCCCGGCAGCTTTTCCAGCTCGCGCTGTCTCTGGTCTGAAATGTCGAATCTTGAGGAATGTTGGCGCTTGGGTGTGCGGACGCCCTCAGGGACGGTGTCTTTGGGAGTGGCCTGCAGTCTATCAAACAGCAGCGACTTTTGGCCGGCCTTGGGAGGAGCTAGGTCGTGTGGCATGGTTTCGGCGGCACCGGGAGGAGGGACATGCTGGTTGTTGTCAGTTGAAAGAGTCAAAGAGGGTATTCAGATTGCTTTGACTTACGGGAGCGCTCGGGCTAATGACGACACTGGGAGCTACACCTTGCTGATTATAGCGATTGGGGCTTTGAGTGCCATTAGCACCTTGATGCTGCTGAAGGTATTGATGTTGCGAGGTCGGTGGTTGTGGCTGGGCGTCATTGGCGGGTTTGCGAGTGTCGGCCAGGTTCTGGGTCGAGGACGAGGGCGTGGCTGCGGGCGACTGGGCGGCGGGGCCAGGAGAGGCGGTGCCTGATGGCTGGTCCTTGTTCTTGTTTTTTGAAATCTTGTTGCTATCCTTGGCTCGTGAGAGCTGCTCATGCTGAGGTCGTTAGCCACGATACGTCTTGGCGGCGGAGGTGATGGGTGGCTAGGGGATTGCCTACCACGCGCTGTCTGAAGCCCTTCATCATGGGTAGAGTTGACGGAGGCAAGACTGTCGTTTGTCTGATGACGGCGAAGCAGGAGCGATCGTCCGACGGCTGAGTGCTGATGCAGAGGTCGGAAGGGGATGATGATACGGCTTGATGGATCTGGGGACACGGTGCAAGTCGACGAGATGAGGCGACCGTCTCCAGGAGCTGAGGGTGGCACGGCCGAGACGATTGGCGTGCTAGTAGGAGAGAGCGATGGCCGCGAACAATGGCACAGTCGTGTGGAGCAATGCAACAATAGCTACCTGTTGTGTTGATGTGATGCTTCCCGGAGCCCTACAACCACCGCCCGTTGGCCTTGGCACGAAGCCCCGCCGCCCGCCGCATCCAATTGGCAATAATCACCCATCAGCCACCAAACCACTCTGCATCAATCTTCTAATCGCCTTCCGTCTCACTACTGCCGTCCGTCTGCCTCAAAAGACCCCTAAAAGTCTTTTTTGTCGCTTTCAGTTTTCGTCTCGATTTCTGTCTTTTTCACCCGCGAGTCAGGTCGACCCAAAACACAGACTGTTCAATCATGACCGATCAACGGCCACATCTGGCCGCCAATAGCCATCAACTGGCTGACTGGTTGTCTGTCTCGTCTGATAGAGTCGTTTCCGTAGAACACCCTTCCATTGTCAAGGATATTGACAAGGCTCTGCAATCTCTTGGCGGCGAACATCACATCAAACATGTAGGTCAATTGTCATTTCTTCAAATCCACTATACCATGTCATCTGATCAGCCTGTCGTGATAGCTGCTTGCTCTTGCCGGTCAGACTTTGTCTGTCGGACTGTCTCTGCGTCCTCATGATCCTCTTGCGAAGAAGCTCGTCTCTAAGGAGATGGCTGTCCAAAATGTCCTGCTGCGTGTGACTGTTCCCAAACGAACCGGTCGTAAAAGGAAGCGAGGCTCCAATGATCCCTTCGAGTATCCCAATTCCTCAGATGGGCACATAGAGCAGGATTCTACATCGCTCCCTTCAACAGCTGAGCAGCTACGGCGTCGACTGATGGACAATGTCAATACCTACTCCGTACAGCCTGTAGGCCTTATCAAACAAACTCATAGATTCAGAGCTCTGCCAGACTTCCAACTGCAAGCCTCTTCACAACCCGTCATGAATCAAGTTGGAAACAGTCTTGTAAATCCTACTCGCAAGTCGATCTGCCCGAATCTCCCTTGAAACAAAAGTTGACCCTGAACAGTATCGAGCATCAAGAAATTCCATCTCGACATGACCCCCGGCCGCCCAGCAAACGAGGAACTCATCGCCCCGCCAAACTTTACTTCATTCGAGCAATCTCTAAACTACCTCTACAAGCAAAACCCCGGTGTCACTCATCTCACAGACGAAAAAGGCCGCGTCAAGACCGTCAACACTCAAGCTCCAAAGAAACGCCAAGTCGTCTCGGTCCCCCACGATATCGAGAACGTGCCTACCGAACCACCCAAAGGACTCCCATCAATCGAGAAACAGTCCGAAGCTCTTCAGCAGTGCGTCAAGAATCTGCTGGAGCTACTCGAGACTAGACCTGCTGTGACCAGACGTGTGGCATGTAATCTCGTTGATTGGGGCAACGAAGCGCTGTTCAAAGAGGCTACACAGTACGTTGGCTACAGCTTCAAATCCGGCCCTTTTAGAGACACGTTGGTCAAATATGGTCTCGATCCTCGGACAGATCCAAAGTATCGCTGCTACCAGACCTTCTCCTTCCAGCTTATTGCAAAAGACAAGGTCATTGCTGCCGCAAAGAAGATGCGAGATGGCAAAAATCAATGGATCAGAAGCGACCGCTACAGAAAAGACGAAGAGCCTTCACACGTATTTGACGGCAAAAGCATGACGACAAACGGCAAAACATGGCAAGTCTGTGACATCAAAGAGCCCATACTCGCAAGCCTTCTCTCTACCGAAAACCTACGAACCGAATTCGATGTAAGTCTTCACCTATACTTTTTTCTAATCGTCTCCCAAATCCATCTGACTCGTGCAAGTTCGAAACCTACGGCTGGTACCGCAACGGCACGGTCGCAAAAGCACGTATAATCATGCGCGACATGATCGGCATGATGCTCTCAGGCCAAGCCCCCGACACCGCAGCCTACGAGACTGTAACAGCTGTACCTGACCAAGTAGACCAATCCTCCTATTCCGAATGCTATTTCGAGAGGGACAAGCATGGCGAAAAGGTCATGCAGCTTTCGATGGAGATCAGAAATCTCGTAAAGACGGACATTGCTTCTAGGGTCAGAGACAAGTTTAGAGAGGATGATGATGCTGTTGGCGAGAATGCGCAAGGTGGTGCAGAGGACGATGACGAAGGAGATGGATTGGAAGATGACGGGGATATCGAAGGTGATCTTGATGATTTCGGAGGCGAGACAGAAGCTCAGTGAGAAAAGACATGACCCACCACGGAAGGCACGAATGGTGAGGAAGAAGCGAATCTCAGCTGTCATCTTTTCCTACTAGTTTCATTCATCGATAATGGTTGCCCCCACCTCAACATACACGCAACTTCCATCGACATGAATACCGATATGAGGCTATCACTTGCAATTGTCTCTCATGATATGCGGAAAGCAGCATCAGAGACTACTTCACACCAATTTTATAGATTCCAGAGGCGACAGCGCAAAAGGAGCACAAAAAAAAAGGAATGGGATCGAGCGGCGTCTCGAACCGATGACTATAGTGAAACCAACGACCACGGTAGATCTCCGTGTGTTGGACGCAGATACCACTAGACTAATGAGACCGTAGTTATGGTGACACGCAACTTCCATCAATATGAACGCTAGAATGCTCAAACATGTCAGCAGTGAAGGCCCTGGCTTGTAGGTCATCACACTGACGACAGTGAGTTTAGCGACTATGGAGCTCATTTGGTACCGCAGGTCAAAGGTTTTCGAAGAAGGACACGTGCTTTGAATGAGCAAGTAGTACTAGGCAGTGATGGTGGAAGAGGCAGTGATGAAAGCTTTTCACTCATTTGGGAGTTTGCAGAAGCGTCATGGCACGAGCTTTGTCTATCAACGGCACGAGCTATTCCGATAGACAAAGCTCGCGCTCAAGAGAGCCTCACATGAACTGCGCCGTCAAATCCGGACTGGGTAGAGAGAATTCGCCACTCCAAGTCTTTCTAGTGGAGAGTTCATCGATCGACCTAAGTGCACCAGGATTTCTCGACAGTTGCTCTGTTCAAGTCTGACAGTTCAGTCACTATCATCAAAATGCGTAGTATGTTCCGCCGACTAGCGCGCAAGCCTACGGATCTTGAAATGACCGCAAGCGTCTTCGCGTGATTTTAAGTCTGTCAGCTCGAGCTGAAAGTCCTTTCTGCTGCTAAGCCCAGGCCTAATTGTTATTGTAGCGTACGCCCTAGACCCTAGCCCCTGAACCAGCACATCGGATGTTGGCTAAAGTCGATGTGCGGTTTTGAGGTCTGACCGCACAAGATGTTCTACGGCGGTCAACGCAGATTGTGTATTTGTGCCGGTTTCTGATGTTAGTAGCCTGGATGATATGTCTCTTCATGATCTGTAGCATCCGACACGGGCTTGGTTCTCGAGCCGGTTGACCATCATGGTAAATTTGATATTGACTGCACTCGTGTTGTATCAGCATAGAGGTTCAAGGGACACAGATCAAGAAGAGTACTGACCGTATTGGCTACATGGCCCTTTCCTCCCAAATCTGTGCTCTCAATGGCAACTTTTTCAACTCCAGCCGGCATCTGGCAATTTGGTAATCCTGCAACTTTAGAATGTAATGCATGAAAAAAGTGGTTGCTGCTCAGGTAAGCAAATCGGCAACTGTTTACATGTTAGCAGACGTTGGTCTGTCAAGCCTTTTTGTTTCTTGGAAACATACCGTTCATGGGCATCTCATCAATCTGAGTAGAGTAGTAAAGCTCGATGTCGCGAAGAATTCTAACATCCTCGCTAGTGACGAAGTTAATGGCAACGCCCTTGCGACCAAATCTTCCACTGCGACCAATTCTGTGGATGTAGTTTTCACGGTTGCTGGGCAAATCGTAGTTGATAACAAGCGAAACCTGTTGAACATCGATACCACGAGCCCAGACATCTGTTGAAATAAGGACTCTTGAGTTGCCCTGTCTGAAGTCTTGCATAATGCTGTCGCGCTCCTTCTGGGGCATCTCACCGTGCATAGAAGAAACGGTGAAGTTTGCCTCACGCATCTTGTCAGTCAGCCAGTCAACCTTGCGACGAGTGTTACAGAAGATGACTGCTTGAGTGATAGTCAGAGTGTCGTAGAGATCGCAAAGCGTGTCGAATTTCCATTCTTCCTTCTCAACGGCAATGAAGTATTGCTTGAGACCCTCGAGAGTCAACTCATCACGCTTGACCAGAATGCGTACGGGATCGGTCATGAATTTAGTCGTCATGTCCAGCACATCGTAAGGAAGGGTGGCTGACACAACCACGACCTGAGTGGCAGGAGGGAGGTAACGGTAGACGTCGTAGATTTGTTCACGGAAACCGCGATTGAGCAGCTCATCGGCTTCATCGAGAACGAGCATCTTGATGTTGCGGGTGCGCAAGTTGCGACGGCGGATCATATCAGCGACTCGTCCAGGAGTTCCAGACACGACATGTTGACCGTAGTCGAGCTTGCGGATGTCTTCGCCGACGTTAGTGCCACCGATACAAGCGTGGCATTGGACGTTCATGTAATCGCCGAGAGCCATGACGACGGACTGAATCTGAGTTGCCAATTCGCGGGTGGGAGACAAGACGAGAGCTAGGAAAGTCAGTATTTGAGCCAAAGTATTACAGCAAAGACAGATGACATACCTTGGGTCTCGCGCACAGCAGTATCGATGACCTGAAGGATGGAGATGGAGAAAGTGGCAGTTTTACCAGTACCGGACTGGGCTTGGGCGATGGTGTCTCGGCCTTTACAGATCTGAACGATGGCGCGCGACTGGACAGCCGAAGGAGACTCATATCCGTATGCGTAGATTCCACGAAGCAGGTTCTCTTTGAGGTGCATGGCCTCAAAGGTGGGCGCGACGCGCACTTCCTTGGATGTCGAAAACTCCATGCGCTCCTCCATCTTGCGGTCGATTCCTCCTTCCGCCATCTTGGATGATGTGTCTGACGATTCGCTAAAGACTGAAAATAGCAGGCGCGATGTCTGTATGGGTCTGGAAAGTACGCGTGGTGATGAAGATAAAAGTGGCAGTGACGGTCAAAGTGGAATAAAGCTCGAAAGGCAAGAACGACCCAACGCTTGGACCACTTCCATCTCTCGGACAAAGTATACCAGCCATGACCTTTCTTCTGATCACAATTTACACGCATCCACGACCATGTTGCTAGAAGACCTCCGTAATACACATGAGGACCTCGAGCGTCTCGAGCAGGCCATAGCCGAGCGCTCACTCGAAGATCCTAAGCATGTAAGTCATGAACCTTTGCAGTGCGCCTCTCTACATTCGCTGTCGCGCCTCTGTTCATATGAAGCTCTGTCCGACCTCATTGAGCCTGACTTGTTGCCCTGCATTGACTCGACCATATCTTCTTGCGGATCACAGTGCTGACAGAGACTCTTGTAGATTCGAGACCGCTTGTCAAGAGACCATCAAATCGCTGCTTTCCTCGATCGCATAAAGTCACAATCAAATCGCGCAGTCGACTTTTACAAGGACAAAGACGGCAGTCGCCTACGCGAGGTCCAGGCCATCTCGACCGGTGACACTTTCGACGAGTTCTACAAGCAATTGAACAACATCAAAGACTTTCATAAACGCTACCCGAACGAGCCTGTCGAAAACCTCGAGCGTGCATACAAGCGCAGAGCTGTCGGCCAAGATGCTCCTTTCCCTTCCGAGATCGATACCATGTTCACTGGAGAGGAGGCTTTTGGTCGCTACTTCGATATGAACGCCTTGCACGAAGACTACATCAACTTGCCGGGGTCAAAGAGGCGCATCACATATTTGCAATACCTGGACACATTCGACGAGTTTGAGGGTATGCCCAGACCGGACAAGTTGAAGGATCAATACTTCCAATACCTTGGAAACCTAGCAAGATACCTCGAAAGCTTCATCCGCCGGATCAAGCCCCTCGAGGATCTGGACAGGCTGTTCGCAGGATTTGACAAGGAGTTTTTGGAATCGTGGGACAAGGATGAAGTCACAGGCTGGCAACTCAACACAAAATCAACATCAGACGGTCCAGCCACCGAAGGTTCAGGCGAAGGAATCTGGTGTGCCGATTGCGAAAAGGAGTTCAAGAACGACAACGTCTACAAAGCCCATCTAACAGGAAAGAAGCACATCAAAAACGCAGAAGCAAGGAAGCAACGCAGCGCAGACGGAGCAGCATCAACAAACGGCAGCAACAGCGCAGCATCATCAGTCCACCGCCTAAAAGAAAAAGCCGTGGCCGAACGCGAACACCGCATCCGAAAACTCGCCTCTGCAATGCAGACCGAACGCTCCGACACACGCGCCAACGTCGAACGCAAACAAGGCATGACAGACAAAGAACGCCAGCAAGAACTCGCCGCCCTCTACGCCGAAGTCACCGACTCGCAGACTGCAGACGCGCAAGCCGGAGAAAACGAAGACGAGGACGAAGAAGGCAAAGTCTACAACCCGCTCAAATTGCCACTTGGCTGGGACGACAAGCCTATCCCCTTCTGGCTCTACAAATTGCACGGTCTGGGCGTCGAGTTCCCCTGCGAGATTTGCGGAAACTATGTATACATGGGCAGGAGAGCCTTTGACAAGCATTTCGGCGAAGCGAGACATTTGTATGGACTCAAGAGATTGGGAATCACAAACAGCAGCATGTTCAGAGATGTCACGGGGATTGAAGAGGCAACGGAGCTGTGGAAGAAGTTGCAGACGGATCGGAAGCAGGAGAGTACGGCTAGTGATCAGGTCGTGCAGATGGAGGATGGTGAGGGCAACGTCATGCCCGAAAAGGTCTATTATGATTTGCAGAAGCAGGGATTACTTTAATGACTTCATTTCACATTAGGGAAGAAAGAAATGTTGAGACAAAAGAGAATCACGATCATCCATGTTTCTAGGATTTGCTTTCCAAATGTGTTTGTGTCGTATATGATGCTGCGTCCAAATGTACAGAATCTTTCGTCTGCATGTCTCCAGTTGTATCAGACACGCAAAGACCTATATCTTGGGCTGAGCACTCAAAAAGCCCTTTTCGACAACAGCACTGATAAGCTGATTGGCAATAGCCGTCTGCGGCGGCAACCTCAGATCACCCTCTTTGTACTCGGGCTTCGGCCCCTCGTCTAAGCCAGAAGTCCCCACTCTCAAAGCCGTCCTGACCTCGTCAAACGTAAACCACTTTGCATCCTCCAACTCGGGGTCGTTGCCCAAATCGATCGTCTCACCCTCAGGCACAGACTGGCCGATAGCTCCAATCATGAGATTGGCGGGATAGGGCCACGGTTGCGTGCTGTGGATGATGACGCGGCCAAGATGGATACCGGCTTCTTCCCAGACTTCTCTGCGCGTGGCTTCTTCGATCGACTCTGCGGGCTCGCAGAAGCCTGCAAGTGTCGAGTACCAGTATTTGGGGAAGCGCTTGCTACGGCCGAGGAGCAGTTTGTCGCCTGCGTGGTTGACGACGGCGACGATGATGGTGGGATCGGTGCGGGGGAAGGAGAGGTTGGAGACGCCTTTTCTGGTTGCGCAGGCCGGGCGGTCAATGCTAGAGGCGGGTGTGTTGGAGGTGGAGAGTGCGGTGGCGGGCAAAGAGGCAGTGTCGGTGGGTGGGCAGGTGCGTTTGAAGCCGCCATTGACGGAGAGGGTAGGGTGGCCGCACTGGGCGCAGAAGGGGTTACGCAAGTTCCAGTCGAGGAGTTGGCGGGCTTCGGCGTAGATGGCTGCGTCGGCGGGAATGAGATCCATGGCGCGGCCTTGGGCGAAAGTCAGGCCTCTGTCTTCGCAGGACTTGATCAGGTCGTTGCATTGTTGCGTCAGAGGATCTTTGGGGGTGACGTCGATGGCAAAGTAAGGGGCACCCTTGTGGACGGCATTCTTTGCTTCGTAGGAGAAGGAGTTGTCCTTGACTGACTCGTCCAGGCCGAGGAAGATCATTTGAGGGATGAAGGTGTTTGAGTTGTAGGTCTCGATCATCTTGGCTTCGGGAACGGCGTAGGGGTCTTCGCCAATGATGGGCTGGACATCTCTGTATTGCACATAGGCGAGCTGGGTCTTGTCCTTGACCAATGGCTGTAGGCCGTTGCAGAGGAGGAAGGAAGTCGAAGGGTGCTTTAGAGCTCCAGAAAGGAAGACATTGTCGCTACGCAGGAAGCCAAAGCGGTTCAGAGGAGAGCCTGCGGAAAGTGAATCAGTACATCGCTTGAGACAGGAAGGAGCGAAGCTGTGGTTACCAGAAAAGTAATTGGCAACTTCCCTGCCAAACTTCCTCGTCAGCATCGAATCGAGTTCTGCGTGTGCGGGCTGCGGCAGATCAGGTGTAGGCATCTTTCTGCTGTCTCTTGCAAGCTAGACTTTACAACAAGAGAAGGACTCGATTGCACCAAGACTCGTCTCTTTGCTTTGCTCCATCCACAGACATGTCGTCACCGTGCCCTCGGCTATTGGTAATCCATATCGCGGAGATAGCCCCAGTCTATCTTATCTAATCCATCTGTATACCGACACTGACACCTTTTGCTTGCCGTCACCAACACTCTACATAGACCTTGAGACCGGCAATCATGAGTCGCTTCTATGTCCGTCTGGCCTAAACATCTTCTACTCCACATCACGCTGACCTCTCATCAATAGCTCCCAGACTCGACAGCAACAACAGCAACACCCTCCCCCCTCACCTCTCCACCATCCCCAAAATCAAATCCATTGGACCGCAAACCCTACTCCAACTACTCCACTTACTCAGACGACTCAGACGACGACCAAACACCTCTTCCCTTCCCAGAAGCTTTACCTCGGTCTGACTTCCTCACCCCCAACTTCACGCCAGAGGCCTACCTCTCTACCCTCTCCAACCGTCATCAAACCCTCGAAGATCTGCGCTCAGACCTACGCCAACGCTCCCAACTCCTCTCCAAAGAACTCCTCGATCTCGTCAATGCAAACTACGAAGAATTTCTCTCTCTGGGCGGCAAATTAAAAGGCGGAGAAGAGAAAATCGAACAAGTGCGTGTGGGCGTACTTGGTTTCAACAGAGAAGTCGGCGCAGTGCGAGATGTCGTCGCCAAACGCACAGAAGAAGTCGGTAGCCTTCTAGAAGAAAAGATGCGTATCAGAAAACATGTCATGATGGGAAGGAGATTGCTAGACATTGAAGAACGACTGGAAGATCTGGAAGCGAGATTGATGGTCGAACCTGCCGACTCGCTAGCTGCTGGCAACCCTTCTGCCAACGATTCAGACTCGGATGACGAAGATGACGGGGATGAGGATGGGGGTGGCGCTACGAGTACCACTCTGGCTCGTTTGCGCAAGCACGCGCAGAGTTACCTTTTGCTCACGCATTTGATGCAAAAGGCTCTTGATCATCCGTTTGTCACAGCTCAGCAATCCCGTCTCTTACGCGTCCGGAATACTTTGCTGTTGGATCTGCGGACGGCGGTCAAGCAGGCACAGGCGGCTGGTATCGGCGGAAAACAATTGCTCGATTTCCTCGTCATATACAGAGAGCTGGGAGAAGCGGAAGAAGGCGTCGCCGCTCTGAAAGGCACATAATAGACCATAGACAGTGAGGCCAACAGCGTCTTTGTTTCCGAAGCCCGGTGCTTGATCAAAACCACAAACTCAAAAGGTCAGACACTTGATTTCACGTCCAGCATTTTTTTTGCATCCAAAACGTCAATGTAGAGTCTGTGTTCTTCGATATATACAAGTCTACTACCACAACGAACAATCCAAAGATGTTTTGCCTTATAATGCTGGTCTTTTTATCATGGCGGAAAAACGGAATGGAAAAAAGGTCACTGTTTTGGAACAGCTTGATGGGATGGTTGAGAGTGAGGATCTGATCTGTTGGTACATGTTCGAAATCTGGTCTGTCACTTTACCAAATGTCGGTGCATTCGGTTACTGTGCATGGTCTCCTGTCATCGTTTCTCCCGCTCTATGTTTCTCCTTTGTTTGTTCCATTTCTTCCTCATATGTCTTTCCTCCATCTACGTTCCTCTGAGTGATTGCCATATGCTTCATCCTTTGGAGATTCGCTGAACGGCAGTCAATCGACGCATCAACTGTTCATGTCAATCTCGCTAATCTCTTTCTCGACTTCGGCTTGTCTCATCTACATTCCTCTCCGCTTCTCATTCAGACCGTCGAGCTGCTGCTTCGCAATCGCAGTCCCACTCTGCAACTCCCGATATGCGAGTTCCATGCGAAAGATTTGTTCCGCTAGTGGACCCTCTGCGTCTTTTAGATGTTGCAACTCCTCTTGCAGTGCCATTGCCCTCTTTCTGTTTGTTATCTCGACCTGGGTTCGTAAGATCTTGCGCTGGATTTCTGCCATTTCGGCCTGGGCTTGTAAGTACATGTCTTGAAGCTTGTTGAGTTCGGGGTCTGTAGTTTCAGAGGGTAAGGGTGCAAGAGTCTGCTCTGATGATGATCTGTTGCCGCTATCTGATTGTAAAATTGCTTGCAATCTGTCCTTTTGGACGATTTTGAAATTGACAATCAACGACTCTTGTGGTTCACGAGACAAGGAGTTCTCGCACTGCTCGATCGTCGTAACTGGACCCGAGTCGACGCTTGTTGGCATCTGTTGATGGTTCGCAGGATGACTGGGACTGCTGGGCGTGGTCCAAGTGTAGTCATTATCCAAATGATTCTTTTCGGTCTTGCTGCGTTTAGCAGCAGAGTCAGATGCCCCTGACTTGGATGCAGGTACGTCTTCGCGCTCACGCTTCTGGCTCTGCTTTGACGCCATCTTTGTGATTTGTTCCGAGATAATGTTATATGCTTGGATTATTGTTAGAGTACATTTGGGAGGTGAAAACGCTGGAGATCTTACTACCCTGAACTCGATGTATGTTATGATGTATTGTAGCTGCTTCGCAAGGAAGATTTAGAAGATATCGGGAGCCTAGAGCAGAGAATGGCGTGATCTACAGAGATAATCGAGTCTGTGGCAGAATCTCTAAAGGATTAGGTGGATAGTGAAGCTGAAGACGACGTGTTGGATGTTGTGGTCGAATACCGAGGCAGAAGTGAATTCGCTTCACAAAGTGTTGGTCGAGAGTCGACTCGTTATGCTGTCATTGTGAACGTATTTAGACGCACCGAATGTACGCTAAAACAGATCTAAAAGGGTGTCAGTGATTGATGGCCAGAGCTGTGGAGTTGCATAACGTTTGTTAATGTGTTCAGCTGATCGACGACTTGCAATAATAGAATGGGGAGCGGTGGAATGGATTGTAAATATTCTCACGATGGAAGAATAAAGCAAGCTGGCGGAAGGTGTGCAGACCAAGCAACTGCAGACATGCCCTCTTCATCACAAAGCAACTTCCCAAAAGTAAAGGGCTTGAGTAATGTTGGACTTTGATCGTAACTTATTGAAATGCTTTTGAGAGTCAAAGTATTGATACAAAAGTTGTACAGAAGATGAAGGGGCACACGAGCAGGTGGGTATATTTACAATGTTTTTAGCCTGCTTGCTTTTCTCACATGGCAGTTGAGAGGTCCTTGGTGGGTATTGAGTCAGGACCTCTAAGATCGCCATTCAAACTAAGACCGGGTCCATTGGTAGAAGAGAGAACCTGCACTTCATGTTAGTCTGTCAATCGTGCAGCATGTGTCGCTTCCGGTGAGAAAAGAGAGGACAGCAACTCACCACCTCGTGAATGTCCTTGGCGATTCTGTCGCTCATACCAGCCATGTCCTTCTTGACGTTCTCAATGAAAGACCTGATATTCCTCGAGAGCTCCTCGGGCGTCATGCCCAACTGACCGATGGCCATTCTGATGACTCCCAGACGTTCTCTGTACTCGCTTGCACCAACCATGTCCTGCACACTCGCTGCAACATCCTTGACGACCGTTCCGGTCTTTGCACTGGGCATCAATCCTTTGGGACCAAGAATTCTTCCCAGAGCGGCCTTGTTCATCTTTGCCAGGGAATCTTGGTGGCAGAGACAGCGGTCAAACTCAATACGGCCTTCCTTGACTGCTTCGAAGATGGCTTCCTCGCCGACCAAACTTGCACCAGCCTTTCTTGCGGCGGCGGCAGCGGAAGAGTTGGGGTCACAGATAACAGCAATGCGCAAATCTGTCTTTACGGGATGTGGGAGGCGGATGCGGTTACGGACCACGGGGCCGTTCTTGAGCGATTTGAGGCGGAGGTGCAATTCGTATTTGGACGAGGTTGGTACGCGGCCGACTTCTGTTGCGCGAAGGTATCTGGATAGTGTCAGTCTTGCCATAATGCTTAGGGGGGAAGAATACGAGGCAAAAGGAGCGTACCGCATGGCGTCGACCAGGGGGAACTGGATGGCGTCTTTCAAGTCATGGTTGATAAAAGTGGTTCTGCTCTTCTTCTTGCGCTGCGATGTGGGCAATTCCTTGCGCTTGTACTTTTGGGCGTTGGCGCTCTGGGCAGCACCACGTTGTTGAAGTGAGATTGAGGGTGTGTAGAGAGTCGGCCGTGGTAGTGTTGATCTTGTCAGCTGTGACAGGCAAGTCCTTGTAGAGGCCATGGCGATGCTATGTGATGTCGATGTCCCGCTGCCCGTAAATTGTTCCCTCTCAACTTCAGAGCCCGGCCATGCCAAGATTTGCCGACGCTGAACATCGCGCGGTTGTTTCCGCAGTGCCAGTCTCTCTGGTCTCTCTGCCTCTTGTCTTGACAGCGACCATGCCTTTTCAGGGACCATTCGACACATTCACTTATTCCTACCCTTGCAAAGTGTGCTCTCTACCTAGACCTGTCATGCACATCACATTGGGTGTGGCTTTTGATGTATCCTTGCTTAGGTTTTGAAAAGATGATCCCTTGAATGTGAGGCTTCTCAGAGTCAATTGACATCGGACTGCTGCCTTTATGCATGACTTGCGAAACCGCTACTTACTGTATACGATTAGTTTTGGTAGCATCTTCTCGAGCAATGTCTTTAGAAGCTCTAATTGATGAACCATGTCATGTTAACCATTCTTCCGGCAGAGTCGTGTCCATCATGATGACCTCATGGAAGATCAATATACATATATGTATGCTTCGAGTGTGCTATGTTCTCAAGGACCTGCCCTCCAATACATTCGCATCTCAACCCAGTGATCCAAAGACATACCCGATACCAACCACGGTCAAAATGCTGTCCTTACGCAATTCTCTTTTGCGCACCACTCGCGTCGCCTCAATGCGCCCTCTGAGCACGACCTCTCGCCTCGCAAAGAACGATGCTCCACCACCAAACGTTCCTCCTGCCAGGCAGCAAAAGGGCCACAATTCATCGCCAGCTCACGACGACAAATCTTCTGCCTCTACCAAAGGTTCCGATCCGAACAAGTCTGGTGACGACCACCCAGCCAAGCAGCCCGATCCTCAGAAGCCTAGCAGCAGAAGCACCGGCTTCCAAGAAGTCGATGAAGTCAAGGGTGGAAAGGCTGGTCTAGGAGCTAGGGATGACAAGCAATAGACCGCACACTATGCTACCTATAAGAAAGAAAAAACTTCACGTACGAACCTGATGACGTTGATGGAAAATAACACAAGAGGATTTACTTGCCTCTACGACCATGCTCGCTTGAGCTTCTGTATCTATAACATGCATCGAACACGAAATTTACTACCTACACATACTGTCTGGCAACGACATGCTGCGTGCACCCACTGCTAGTCCCCTCTGTAATGCAAAAGCCACATACCTCACACGGTCAAAGATATTGATCCTAAACCAGGAAGATGGCTGTTCAACGTGATATAGCCGACTCAAGGCCTCGACCACGATAATGTCTGCCGGCCACCTTCTCAATCTGTTGAGGTGAGCGCGTCGAGCTACAGTTGACACGCCGTTTTGCTGCTCCACCAGATCCACCTGGGATGCCCGGACAGGGTGTCACATTCAGCCACCATTTCCAAGTGTTTTGTCGTCGACAGCATGCACGACGGCATATATTCCATATTTATCTAGTGCATACGATAGAGAGTGATATCCTCTAGCAGCTTCGTCATCCATGATAAAGCAAGGTCATTCGGTTGGCAAAGAAATTGTAAATCCAAGATTTACGATACTTGAATTAGAAGAACATACGAGTGCTTGTGGACCTAGCAGCTCAGTTTCTATCAGCGTTTTGGACCCTACTCATGTAACCAATTACATGGTGAACGAGCGATGTCAACCAATGAAAAATAGCATAAAGTAGCATATCATAATAGTGCCTGCCAAGGTTCGGCGCAGAAAGGACGTATCTATTCATGACCCCACGATTCTGCTCGAAACGAGCCCCAAACTTCCAAAGCACACGACCACCATCGACCTGTTCAACAGACGTAGAATCAAGAATCTCGTTAGCCTTTTCGTACGGCCTAGCCACTTATAGGCTATACATGCAAAAGTCTACAGTCTGCACCCCTCGTACGTCGTAAAGATGATAAGTAGTTGAGGGCAAGATTTTTAACTCCAAAGGATCTGCACGGGATGAGGAAAGGCCGGATCCAAATCTGCAGCTCGCTTGTACCGTTCGTAACTTCCGAGGCATTTGATTGGAGCATCACGACCACGACTCCAAGAAAATCGAACACCGCTAAAGATGGGCACGACATAGCGCGATCCTAATGACGCCCCTCGGAGGGGACTGTGGTTCTTATATCTTTCGACAGAAGACCACCTCTTTTCTCGTTCCGAATCTTGCTCGATTCTTGGACTATTGGGATACAAAACGATATGGCGATGGCGGAAGTGCTACAGGGTCTCGGTACCTCTCAGACGTTGGTAACCGCGGTATCCATTACGCTGGGTCTCTTTGCAGCCTATCTCTACTTGAACCACTCGCCTCCTGGAAATGCACCACCATTGGCAAAGGGCGATTGGCCTTTGATTGGCCCTCGCAGTTTCTGGACAAGACGATGGGACTTTTTCCAAGAAGCTGCAAAGCAATCCACTCACGGCCACTTTACCTTCCATGTTGGCAAGAATAATGTGATAGGTCTGACGGGCGATGAGGGCAGAAGAGTTTTCATGGAGAGCAAGCAGTTGGACATGACTTCTGGGTAAGTGCCGTACTAGGTACTGCCTGATTTGTTAGCAACCGCTGATACTTGCGAGCGCAGATATGCTACGCTGTTCGCTGGATCGCCAAGTATTCCCAAAGGACAAGATCCTGATCAACAGGAGCTAGAAAGTCAGCCATTCATGAAGCGTTTGATTGGACTGATGAAAAAAGAGAATTTTGTCAAAGGTAAAATTGACATGACTTCTCTGCTCTAGTAGGATGCTTACCCCAGCTCAGGTCTCCACCACTTGATCTCAGACACACGATCAAAATTGGACGAACTTGTGCAAGACCCCAAAGGCATAACCGATCCTTTCGAGAGCATTTATGCCATCGTCTACCAACTTACAATGAGGACGGTTGCATGCAACGAGATTGCCGACGATCGTGTCTTGCTGGACCAGACGCTCGATATGTTTGAGAAGATCGAGGCTTCGTCTTCACCTGAGCTCATCATCTTCCCCTGGTTCCCCTTCCCTGGAAAGCTGAGACGACTTTGGTATGGTGGCAAGCTGTACATGATCTTCAAGAACATCATCGAGCAACGCGCCAAGGATGGTCGCCGAGAAGAGGACCCCCTCCAGTACTTGATTGATCTTGGTGACAATGTCAAGGAGATTCTCACGTTTGTGCTCGGAGCGCTTTATGCAGGTCAATTGAACTCCGGCATCAACGCCGCCTGGGTCCTGCTTTACTTGGCCAAAGATGAGTATTGGCGTGGCAAGGTCTGGGAGGAAGTTAGATCTGTCGCAGAGAAATACGATGCCGACACATCCAAGTCGTTTGCTGAACGTCTGGCATCTGTTCCACTTGAGGCATGGGAGAATGAGCTGCCCACCATCGACTTGTGTCTACGAGACAGCATCCGTCTGAATGCTACCGGTTCCATGTTCCGCAAGAACGACAGCGATAGAGCTGTCAAGCTTTCCAACGGCCTTGAAATTCCATCAGGATCCTTCGCGGCTTACCCTATCGGCGACGTCCATCTCGATCCTGAGGTATATCCCGACCCTATGCGATGGGACCCATCACGATACATGCCAGAAAAGGCACAAGACCAAAAGAAGAAGCTTGCATTCGTAGGCTGGGGCGCAGGCAGACACCCATGTCTAGGCATGAAGTTTGCAAAACTCGAACAAAACATCATCCTCGCCTTCTTCCTCGCCTATTTTGACTTTGAGCTGGTGGACAAGAATGGCAAACCCGGCGCCGAACTGCCAATCAGCGACGCTAACAACTACGCTGCGGTCAAGCCCAAGGAGCGCGTTTTTGTCAAGTACACACCCAGAGCATGAGGAGGAGGAGGGTCTAATGTTGGTACGTCGCAGTAGCAATACTTGTAACAAAAGGTCAAACCCTGTGGCTTCACCCCGATGTATCCAAACCGAAAATGCCGATGCCGTGTCAGTGTGTCACCGTGAAACCTGTTGGCGGCCGAGGTCCCTGCCAATCAGCGAGCGGGGTCTGTATATTAGTAGGGGCAGTGCAGATGAACGCCAGGGGAACCAACCGCCCGTTGTGAAGGGAGTATGGTACGGGATCATGTGGAATCGATTGCATCGACGGAGAGCCTCCCTCGATTGACAACAGCAACTACGTCATGGTACGAAGCAGTTGCTCTGGAATCTGATTTGTGTTAGGTCTCTTGACACGAAACGATCTTCGTGTCGAGGGATAAAAATGGCAGGATGCACAAAGGGGTGACCAAGAGCAGGCCATGGCCTTTGTGATCGTATGGGGATCGCCACCTATTCCCCGTAGAATGGTTCCGACATCCAGGCTTGGCCAAAAGAATGGTCGCTTGACTGTTGTTGCATAAGGGGTTGCACTTGGATGCAAACCCGGTAGAGATTCTGGATTTGAACGGTGTGGGCAAATGTTTATCGATTGTAATTGCGGTCTCTAGGGTATACAATGAAAGGAGATCCAACCCGCGCTGTGCCGCGCTTGTACAAGACGCCCAGTGGCTGCCACGTATTGGCAATGAGCATGGCCTCGTCACTGCAAGATTGCGCTCAATAATGCACATCGACGGCGTGGTCGATTCATGCGAACCGTGTCATGTGCGCCTGTCAAAGAATGTGAGCAAAGTAAGGGGTGCGTAATAACAAAAAGAGTTTTTGTCGCGGTTACTGTTGCTGTGGAGGAGGTATCGTTGCGTTTAGTAGACGTTTCATTCGTTGCAATCATATCCCACACAACAGAAGGGGATGACACGCATGTCCTTTTGTGTGTGTTTTGTGTGATGCCGCTCTCCCTTCTGCCGCCGGGTGGCCGTTGGCGGGCTAAGCTTTGAGGCTTGCCGCAAAACCAAAAGTTGAGACCTGTTGTGACTTCGTCCTTTGCGGTGTCAACAACCAACTCGCTCGACTGTTTGACAAGCCTCATTTCCCACATGCAGATCGGTATCCCAAGAATACCTGATGATCACTGCTGTCCAGAGGGCCCTGATCTGCGGAACATGGAAGCAGGTTGCAGAGCACAATCTGCGCTTCGACACGAGGGCCGCTGTCCCGGACGGCGAGCGGCCGTGATGTGAGGATACATACACGACAAGCAAAGCAGCGAGCAATCGATAGGACCGGACTCAAGGCAAGGCAATAACACGGTTCTGAACGCAGAAGCCGCAGAGCGCATCGGGGGCACTGCAAACGTGAAACGTCCTAAATTGTGGCGGCGCGTGTAGGAGCACCGTGCCCCTTTTAGAAACAGCTTCATTTCCTTAAACACCCTGCCCCCTCTGTCTCCCCTGCACGCCTTGGTCACCTCACTTTCGTCTGTTGTTTCTGTTGCTGCTTCAATTTACCGTCACTCTTTTCACCTGGCCTCCCTTCGGTCAGAAAAATCATTCTTTATCTACCTGCATCCGCTGCAGCCCAAATCTTGGCACCATCTTTTACACTCGTTACCCACGCTCTCTCCCACATTCCTTAGTCGCAGCAGCAAAACAACTCGAGTCGTTCGTGGCTTGCGTATTCCTTCCAATCTCTCACCTGACAATCGACCGGCCTTGCAGTCTGTCTTGTCAAGCTTTCCACCCCTACATCTTCAATCGATAAAAACATCACCTTCAATATGGTGAACAAGGCTTCCGCGCTGTCTCTGGCAGTCAGCGCTCTGTCGCTTGCTGGCAGTGCCGATGCTTTCTGGCGTCTCCCTTGCCGTGGCCGCACTGGTGTCGGTCGTCTCGACCCCATCATGGACCCCGGCAAGGTCTCTGACCACGTCCACGTTATCCACGGTGGTAGCAGTATGTGTTTGATATTGTTGTGGTGACACTTCCAACGCTGACCATTGCCCCAGACTTTGGCATTGACAACACTCCTCAGGACCTTGTCGACTCTGACTGCACCTCATGTGCTGTTACCCAGGACAAGTCTGCCTACTGGACTCCTCCTCTTTACTTCCTCCACGCCAACGGTACTTCCGAGATGGTCCAGCAGGTTGGAGGCATGCTTGCATACTACCTTCTCTACACCGACTCTGCCAACCCCAATGGCAAGATCACTGCCTTCCCCGAGGGCTTCCAGATGATCTCTGGTGACAAGCGTCAGCGCAGCTTCGCTTACCCCATCCCTGACAATGACAAGTCGACCTGGACTGCTTCTCAGAAGACCCAGAGCGCTCTCTCCCAGAAGGCTCTTGGTTTCAACTGCTTGAACTATGCAGCCACCCCCGAGGCTTCGCTCTACCGCCACTTCTTGCCTGACAAGGACTACCTCGATGCCAACTGCGTTGATGGTATCCGTCTCGAGCTCATGTTCCCCTCGTGCTGGAACGGCAAGGACCTCGACTCTGATGACCACAGATCACACGTGGCCTTCCCCGACCTTGTCATGAGCGGTTCGTGTCCCGAGGGCTTCGGCACCAAGCTCCCCTCGCTCTTCTTCGAGACCATCTTCAACACCTACGCTTTCAAGGGCATGGATGGTCAATTCGTCCTCTCCAATGGTGACCCTACCGGCTACGGTTACCACGGTGACTTCCAGATGGGTTGGGACAGCTCCGACTTCCTCCAGTCTGCCGTCGACACCTGCACCAACGCCTCTGGCCAGATCGAGGACTGCCCTCTCTTCAACATCCAGACCGAGGCTCAGGAGCAGCAGTGCACTTTCAAGCCCGTTGACGCTGTCAAGGATGACAACCCTCTTGGTCCCCGCGACGGCCTCCCCATTGCTGTCCCTATCCAGTCCGGTCCTTCTTACGCCACAAACTACCCCGTCGTTCTTGCCGGTGACGAGACCCAGGCTGCTGCCACCTCGACCAAGGCTTCCTCGCACAGCACCACTCAGGCTCCTTCTGCCGTTGTCCCCACCTTGAGCTACACTCCCGGTACCTCTTCCGTCACCGACAAGTACGGTGGCGGTATCCTCCTCGCCAACACTGCTTCGTCGTACGTCCAGACCGAGTCGGCCTCCACCGTCACCGCCCCTGCCTCGCTTTCCGACGCAGAGACTGACTCTGAGGGCAACATCATCGCTACTTCCTGGTACACCTCTGGCAACCAGGTCATGCAGATGATGATCGAGGAGGTTGATGTCACCGTCACCGCCACCGCCGTCGAGACCGCCAACGCCCACGCCCGTCGCCACATTGGCAAGGAGCACCGTCGTGTCCGTGGTCACCCTCGCCGCTGAGCGATCTAGGGGGTTTGAGCAAGCCTTTGTTTTTTTCTGTCTCGATTTTGTTTGGACGTAGCAAAAACTTTCTCTTTTTTTTTTGATACCTTTTTATGACCCACCTTGTGCTTTATGGAGAAGATTTCTGCCATCAGTTATTCCCCCATTTTTGTTTTACTTCTACAAACTCTACATTTTGATTCTTTTTCTTGTTTGTTGTTTGCTTTTTTTTTCTTGGTCTTTCTTTTTTGATATACAAAATCCTGCAGCTCTTTTGCAAAGCAACCCTTCCCCCCATCACCCCGAGTTTTATGATTTCTCACGATCTTGCGCGCGCGCGCCTGCTCTCAGAACCTCACCGATATCATCACCTTTTTTATTGCGGGCAGGTTCCTGCAGTTTTGTATAAAAAAAAAGAGAATTCAAATTTTTCCCATCCAGTTACATCTTTTTTTTTGATCCTAGTGGTTTGTTTTGCTTCTTCTTTCCTCTTGTGATATTGCTTGTTGTTCATCTCGGGTCCGACTTTCAAAAATCTAGTGTTGCTGCAATTCCCCATCTTGTAAGTCGGGAGACATTTTTTTTTGTGATTGATCTCGTCTTCTTTATCGCTGGTTCGGTCTCTTTTTTCATTTGTCATGTGCGCCGTCGTGGTGGATCAATATCGCATGCTTCGGACAGTGCCCATCTTGCGCTCTTCTGAAACACCGTACAATTCTTTACAATCAACGTAAGCTTCTAAGCGATATACCGAAGCAGATCGAAAGCAAACGACTGACAACATGTTACAGAGAGACAAATGCTTGTTTACAGAGAATGAAAAACCCGCGATTGAGGGGCACACAAAATCAAGAAAGAGTGGGTTGGCAAGTCAGGAAGGAATGAAGAGAGACAACAGGCCAGGAAGGAGTCAAACTCGACCAAGCAGTTCAAGCACAAGATAGAAACAATCATGAGCTCACAAGCAATACAAACAAGGGCAAAGAATGTTGTCGACAAAACTTGAACGATTGTCATGAATCCATATCTACAAAAAAATCATTTTTGCATTTTCCTTCACCAGTGAACCCAATTAGAGCAAAATGATCGACATGTCAAAAAAATGCACAAACTCCAGCAATAATGTTGGAAACCCCCCAGCAAAACAAAAAAAAGAGAAACTCCTGAAACTATGCACATTCTTCTTTTCTTTTTCTCTTCTCCTCTTTTACATGTTGGCCAATTCGAAATCAATCTGCTGGTCCAAGAACGCTCTCTTTTGAGGGTCAAGTTGGACTTGCAAGCGTTGCTCTGTGAGCACCTTCAATTGCTTCTTTGTCACCGTGTCCAGGTCGACTTCTCTCAAGCAATCTCTGACGGCATCGACGATCTGACCGTCAGACACTCCTTGGGTCTGGAAGCCAGGAAGGCCGAATGTGCTGGCCGGACGAGATGCAGCTTGAGAAAGCGGGCTGCGAGAGCGAGGAGGGAAACCAGCGGATGGAGGAGGCGAGATCTTGGGTGACAGCAGATCAGGCTGGGATGAGAGATATTGGCCACTAGGATTGCGGGTGATGTGTGGCGATGCATCACTCATGTTGCCCATAGACATGAGACGCGAGTTCTCATTGGCACCAGACATAGTATCCGTGAAGCGTGAATAGCTCGACAGGCGGTTGTAAGCATTGTAAGGCCCAGGAGATTGAGTGGGAGGACGGTAGGGCATGTTGTTGTTGGGAAGGCCAGTAAGGATGGTGGAGGCAGGGTGAACAGATGAGTATACAGAGCGAATATCATCCATCTCATAACCACCGTTGTCCTGGAATGGCGAGAAGCCCATTTCCTTCTCCTGTGCAACCAGGCCACGGCGGCCGGGGAGTTGGTTGGCATACGCGTAGTCGTCCCAGCGCTGAAGAGGAATGCTGCGAGGATCAAACTCTTCAGAGTCGACAGCAATGACCTGCTTGGTACCAGTCTCTCCGATGACAACGCGAGTGTTACCCCACGAAAAGTCATCTTGCTTCCAGAAAGAGTAGACAGGCAGAACGAATGAGTAGAGAGGGTAAGCAGCCAGGTAGCAGATCATCCATCCGATGTGCTGCCACTGTCTCTTGGCAATGAAGATGACGGCTTGCAGACCGTACACACCAGCCAACATGATGATCGAGATAAGTGGGAATTGACCACCAGTCGATGCAGTGACAATGAGGTAGACGAGATAGACAACGGTGGCAGGGAGAATGACAGTACCGAACAGATCAATGAACACAACGAAGCGCATTGAGAAACAACAGAAACCACACATGTCCTTGATGAGCATGAGTTCAGCCAAGTTGTGAATGGTCGAGTTGATCCAGCGACGTCTTTGAGAGAGAAGAATACTCCACGTCTCAGGGGCAGCGGTTTGAGCGTATGCATCAGGGATGAACTTGAAGGACATCGAAGGGAAGTTCTTGGTCATGAGAGTCGTCAACCAACGATCTTCACCAAGAGACAACAAGTTCTTCTTGTGCAGAGTGTCGACGTTGCAGTCGCTGTACTCCTCAATGACGGCATCAGCGATGATGAGAGGCTTGCCCTTGTCTGCTGTTCTCAGACGGTACATAGTGAAACTTTGACATTATTAGTATTGCATGATACAGGCTCGTGCAAGTGTGTATGAACTCACCATCCAGGAAGACAGGTAACACTGCCGAACAAACTCTCAAAAGCTTTCGACAGATGATGCGAAATGTAGTACTCGTAAACTTGAATCATAGTAGTCCAGGACTGTTCTTCGTTTTCCAGACTGGTTTCACCGCAGATACCGGCAATCTTCGAGTCATTTGTACAAGCAGCAACGAGGCGGGTAAGAGCGTCTTCCTTGACCAGAGTATCGGCGTCGACCATGAGGAGATACTCATAGAGCTCAGGATCTACACCGATGACATTGTTGATCTGGTGGAACATTTCCAACTCGAGTGGTGACATGGGAGAGCGGTGGTGGACTCTATTGAGGAAGCTCATGAGCAAAATCTGCGAGTCGCGCTTACCACGGTTACCGGGCTTGGACTTGACCTGCTCGGACTCTTTGCCACACTTGACAACAACGATGTAAGGAACAACGTTGCCTTCGAACTCGTAGAGACCAGAGTAGACCTTGCCATAGTTCAGTTGTTCAGCACCAGCACCGATAGATTTGAATGGGAGAGCAGGAGGATCAATCTTAGGATCGACTCCAAGAATATCCAAAACGATCTTAGGTGTTGGGCGGTCATTACCCCCTCCAACAATCATACCGTCGCAAATAACACAGATGAGCTTTCTCTTGTTGTCGTACGCCAAAGACGTAAGCGAGTCGAGACCCTTTCTGAGATGGTCCTCACCCTCGGTATAGGCAGGGACTTGACAGATGACGAATTTGTCTTGCGGAGCTGGACGAGGCTTGGACCCAAATTGAAGAGCGGCAAGGAACTTGACCACGATGACACTACAAAGGATGATGGTGAACACCAGCAAAATGTAGTTGTTGACCTGACAGCGAGCAGATTTTCTGAAGTCGATTTTACCGGCGTAGAACATGTTGTCCAAGCACTGAGTAATCGCAGTCTGGTTTGATGGGAAGTTACCGTATTTCTCGTTAAACTCTTGTTTGATATTGAGACCAGGATTGCTTTGTACCATGGCACTGAAATCATCCGGGAAGAATTTGTAAGTATCAAGGTTGTTCATCAAGTCCAGAGTGTGGTAATAGTCTGTCATGTCGAAGATTCTATCGTCAAAGGTAAACCAATAACGATTGAGATCTTGACCTTGACTCTTGACGGTATTCCGCGTATAAACCAAGTCACCTTTGTAGAACTCCTTCATCTTGGGCAAGAAGTCATCCCTGTACCAATTGATGTTGTTCAGCTTTGAGTTCTTATCCGGTGCGGCGGTTGGTCCTGAGCTGTGTGTAGCTTGAGGGTACTCCAAGGTTGTATTCGAGGTGAGTGAAATAGTTGTCGAGGAACCGACCAATCCGGGGCAAGCAACAGAGAGAGGAGGTACAATGTATTCAGTGACATCAGTGCCACCGAATGGCTCCATGTTGGCAGTAGTCGTCGAAATGGTCGAGTCGCTGTGTTGGGTCTTGTGGAATTTGGTGAGGTCGTAGACTCTGCCTCGGTAACTGACATAGTAATCGTTGGATCCCGAGTGATAGCCAACCTCTTTGTTGTTCCATGCCTTGTCAAAGTTAGGGCACAGCAGACGTCCAAATGCGACAATGTAGAAAACAACGGTGGCGTTGATGACGAAGATGATAATCATCAGGGCGAACTTCTCTCTCCATGCTTGACGAACATCGGGTCTCTTCATACGACCAACCCAGCGAAGGAGAGGTGAAGGAATGTAAAAAGTCAAAGCCCATACGGCCCAGATCCAAGCTTTACGACTGAAGGTGATGGGTACCTCGGTGATGACCTTGGCATCGCCATCTTCGACCTCGCCATAATAAGTTACGCCATATTTGTCGTCACCCTTTGGGCCGAGGCCGTAGTCTCCTGGACGACCCTGCATGGTTGGTGCTTTTGAGGGTGCGATGGACTTGGCTCCAAGCTGACTTCTGCTGGCAAAGCTCTGATTACGACTGAGGAAGGGATTGCTTGGGTTGTCGTGATAAGGCTGCTGGTAAAAGCCATCCTCAATCATGGGGGTAGTAACCTGGTACTGACCGCCAAATGGTCCTGAGGCGTCCATAGACGGATCCATGGGCTTGAGATCGAGCATGCTCTCGGCCTCCCACCAAGGGGCTTCACGGATCCAGATTCTCTCATGTCCAATGACAACCTCGCCATTGCTCCAGCCACGTTCCATGATCCAGCTCTCTACACCGTCATGCCCCATCTGACATCCGAGGCGTGCGTAGCGTTCCTGGAACTCATTAATCTCAAAATCGGCTGTGAAGTCGAGCTTCTTGTTGCGGTGGTTGGCCCATTCGGGAAGTCTCCAGGAACGGATCTGGCTAGACACAGATCCTGCAGACCATGGGAAAGTGTTTGGTGAGTGGTTTGCCAGAGATGCTGGCGACTCGTCGGTGGGATGAAGTGCAAGTTGGAACCACACGCGACTGCTTCCCAGCAGGGTAGCGAGGCTGAATCTACCACCTTTACCAAGTTGGATGCCCTCGCCCTCGATTGGATACAGCAGACGCCTCAAGAAGCTGTCAGCTTCTGTCTCGACACCGACCTTCTCCAGAAGTGCCTCTCGGCGATCAAGCACTTCTTCGCGCTCCCTTGTTGCGACTGAATTTGGTATTTCGAGCTCGGCCTCATTTTCGGCAATAGCGTTGTTCATCTCCTTGATGACAGAGGAACCAGCCTGGTAGGATGGGACGCCGTCCTCTTTCATTTCGGCATTGATACCGATGGAATCGTCAAAAACTGTACGCAGAGCCAAAGCCTTTCCCACTGCGACATTTGGCAGGTCCAGAATGGTCAGACTGACAGAATCTGCACCCTCCTCGGCAGGAGGTGTTAGAATGCCTCCAGAGTTTTCTGTGTCGCTGCCACTGGAAGAGTTTACAACGCCTCCATTGCGGAGTTCCATACGGATGGCCTCATTGGCACGAGCAATGACCCAATCGACCAGAGCCTCGTAGATGGCAGCCATTAGTGTTTGACGTTCCATGGTGTCGCACTTCTTGGTCAAAACTTCCGAGTCCAGGTCAAGCAAGTCAGCCACCTCTTCACAAACATTGTCGAGGACTTCCTCATCAACAAGAAAACTCATGGTCTCTCCCAGCTTGAGAACTGCCGCAAGAACAGAAAGCATGTTTCTAAGAGCAGCGCCCTTGATGCCAAGCTCTCTGAGTGAGGCGCGGAAATCGTCTGCGGCAGCAGCATCGTCGGCTGTAGGAAGGTACAATGGAGGTGTGTATGTGTCGGTCTTTTTCAAGAGGGCGTAGTTCTTGGCCTCTTGCAGGTTCAAGAACTCCTTTTCAGCGGACGAGGCGCTCGAAAGCAGGTAGTAGAACACGTCAAATGCACGGTAGCCAATCTCCGCGGGGACATCGGTGAGGCCTCGTGCAACGTTGATGCCAGAAGAAGATAGGCTGAGAGAGGCGCCTATCAGCTCGCCCTCTAGATTGAGATTAAGCACAGCTGCAAGGCCATTGTGTTGGGCCGCAGAAGGGTTGCGTGGGGTGACTGAGTTCAGGAAGGGGCGGATAGCATTCAGGGCGGTGTACAGAGTCGAAGGTACTGCTATGGGTAGCGATGAAAGAAAGGGAACGAGCAACGAAGGTGTAGATTCGTGGAGAGACCTATGAAATGGATATCAGCAGCTGCGCAATTGAAGCCTAATGGCACGTCGGCTCACCCTAAAACGACACATCCATCCTCAGCTCGTCGTCTGGCGTGTTCCCATGCACGTCTGCCTAGCTCAGCATCCACAGTGCCACCCTGGCGGCCATCAGGGCCGACAATGAGGCTAGTGACCCATGTGTTGACGACCAAACTAGTGCTGGACTCGAGTGCGTATGGCTGACTACCGGTCCAGACAGAGTGCAGCGCATTGAGCAGTGTTGTTGTTGAGACTTGTGCAGATGGCTGAGCTGGTCGAGGGGTGTTTGAGTGGTTCGAGTAGACCGACATGCGGCTACCAGGTCCCGCCATGGTGAAGTCGGGGGCAGAGGTGTGGCCTCTATCTCCGAAATTTGGTTGGAACGAGTGCTAGAAGCGTGGCAAGGAGGAGGTCGTCCTGGCTGTGAGTAAATACACAGGAGCCTATTGATCCAGGAGTCGGATTTGGCAGGAACGAGTCGTGTATGTGCAGTGCAAGCGAATGTCGAGAAAAGAGTATAAAGCACAGTATACGACACCAGCACAATGGGAGAGCAGAAAAGATGTGAGGCAACAAAAGTCACTACGCAACACGAGAGGACCTTTAGGAGGAGCAGGCGCGGCCGGCGGAATGCCCTTGTCTGTGCACCGGCAGCTAGCATGACCATTCGAAACGACCGCAAAAAGCGCATCGCCACTCTACGACGACATTAACAAGGGCTTGTGACAACAGTGCTTCCAGACAGTTCCAGCCGCACCGACTCGCCCATGTTCTCACAATCAATCAATTGCCAGAGTTGCTGGTGAGAATCTGAAAATTTGCGGTGGCTACTGCCATGTTGATGTTTACGACACTAAATCGGGAGGGGAACACGGGACTCTATTTTTGGGGGCTGGAACTGGGAGGAACGGCTGGCCGGCGGGAAGACTGGTGACCTGCAGCACAACAAAAATCCATCATTATCGTGCTCTAACAAGACGCGTTGGATTGGTATCAGTCAAGGGACTGTCAGACTGTCACATTCGTTGCAAGAGTTGCGCACTCTTTGGAGTTGGTTCTGCGGAACGTTTCTCACACCGCGAAACGTCTGTTTTCAAGGTTCCACCACTCTCGGCGAAACTCTTCAAGATTCAGGGGAGTGGACGAACCCCCCACATCTGGAGACGTGCATCTCACACGCTTTCGATGACAGCAGGATCGCCTTCTCGAGCGCCTGTCGATGCAGGAGTGAGATGTCATATGATGATGATGATATTCGCCAGACACGCGTTCTCTCCCCAGCAGCAAAAAGAGAAAAGCATCAAGCAAAACGCCACCGTGTAAAAATGGCTGGGTTTAAGTTAGGGACTCGGATACGGTAAGTTCGCGCATGCCCCGCGTTTGACCGTGCTGACCGTGACTTCTTGTTTTGTATTTTGTTGAACACACACCAATGGCAGAAATGAGGTTCCTGAATCTTCCTGAAGGCTGGTCAAGCGGGAGGAAGAGGAGCATCAATGGTTCCAACTAGAGCTCGTCCATAGTAAAGGAAGAGGAGATCAAACAGCAGATCTATCAGATTATTATCATTGGGTCGAGGACTGCTGAAACGAGCGTGCAAGAACGGGTCGCGGCTTCCTAAAATAAGTACTAGCGTCCGGAGGCAAGGCTTCTTCCTACACCCGTCGTGGTCCCTAACGAGAGAACATTGCACCATCATTTCCATTCGTGCTCTCCGCCACTGTGACTTTTCCTGTCGCGGCAATATTCGCTCTGGAGCTTCTGCTGTACTCCTAGTGTCTGCAACAATCAACTCTTCCAATCCACAGTCGCCAGATTCTGTGTACTGGTCTTTCGTCCAAAGGGGTCAATCAACATTCGACAAGCAGTCTGCTAGAAACAGGAGAGTGAAGCGAGGCCAGCATGGCCGGAATACCTGCTCACGCTCAGGCTTCGCTGCCTGCGCTTCCTGCGCATCTTCAGGATGATACGCACTTGACAGCTCACCTGGCCAGCAGATTTCACGTCTCGCTGCCCACCGCCCAGTTGTCGTCCCACGCCATCATCGCCCTCAACACATACACCTCTTCCGCCAAAGGTCCGGATGGCTCCAAAGAGGGCAGCGCTATGGGCGCTGCTGAGGATCTTGCCTCAAGAGCCTGGACTCGTCTAGGCTCAAGACAGGAGAATCAGGCCGTCGTCTTTCTGTATGTGTCCTTCCGTCGTTGTGTTACCAACGCCCACGTTCTTCTCTAATCGCTCGACAGTGGTGAAACCGGCTCAGGCAAAACTACTCTTCGCTCGCACCTTCTGTCTGCATTGCTGAACTACACTTCAACGCCCTTGTCCAACAAGCTGTCCTACGCCGCATTCGTTTTCGACACTTTAACCACCACAAAATCCGTCACCACTCCCACCGCTTCCAAGGCTGGCCTCTTTTTCGAACTCCAGTACGATACATCTTCGACTCTTCACCCGACTTTGGTAGGTGGAAAACTTCTCGATCATCGTCTCGAACGCAGCAGAGTTGCTACAATCCCCCCGGGCGAGCGCAACTTTCACGTTCTTTACTATCTTCTGGCCGGTACTAGTGCTGCGGAGAAAGAACATCTGGGTCTCGATCAGGCAGGATCTGCTACCCACAGACATTCGCTTGGTGCGAATGGTGCGAAGAGATGGAGATATCTAGGACACCCAAGTCAACTCAAGGTCGGAATCAATGACGCCGAAGGATTCCAACACTTGAAGACTGCTCTGCGCAAACTCGAATTCCCGCGAGATGAGATTGCTCACATGTGTGAAATGCTTGCTTGTATTTTGCACATTGGCCAGCTTGAGTTTGTCACAACTCAATCGACCACCCCCTCTGCCGATGACAGTGGCGGTTACTCACACGAGGGAGGTGAAGACGTCACCTCCGTCAAGAACAGAGAAACTCTCCATATTGTGGCGGCTTTCCTCGGTGTTTCTGAGAGACATCTGGAGGAGAGTCTTGGGTACCGCACTAAGAAGCTGCATCGCGAGCGCGTCACTGTCATGCTGGACCCTAAAGGCGCTAGAGATAATGCTGATGAGCTTGCACGCACTTTGTATTCGCTTTTTGTGGCGTATATTATCGAGCGCATCAACCAGAAGATCTGCTCGTCAGAGGAGGCCATCGCCAACACCATCTCTATCGTGGATTTCCCAGGCTTCGCACAATCCTCTTCGACAGGTTCCGTTCTTGATCAACTGCTGAACAATGCGGCCTCCGAATCTCTCTACAATTTCTGTTTGCAAAGCTTCTTCGAGCGAAAGGCGGATCTTCTTGAGACCGAGGAGGTGAGCGTCCCTGCGACTAGCTACTTCGACAACACCGATGCCGTCAAGGGCTTGCTCAAGTCTGGTAATGGTCTTTTGAGTATTCTGGACGATCAGATGCGCCGTGGCAAGACGGACCAGCAATTCCTCGAGAGCATCAGAAAGCGTTTCGAGGGAAAGAACCCTGCTATCGAGGTTGGTGCAGCCACCCAGACCCTCCCTGGCAACAACTTTGCCACTCGTAATGTCAACGCTGCTTTCACGGTCAGACACTACGCTGGTGAAGTCGATTACCCCGTCGAGAACCTCATTGAGGCCAACGGTGAAATCATTTCTGGCGATCTGATGAACCTTATCAACTCTACTTCAAACTCGTTCGTTAGCGACCTGTTTGGTCAAGAGGCCTTGAGTAAGGTTGTCCATCCCAAGGATCGTTCTGCAGTCGTGCAGGCCTCTGTTGCTTCTAAACCTTCGAGGATGCCTAGCATGGCCAAGCGTACCGGCGAGCGTCCCGCCAGACTTGGTGCCATGAGACAAGACAGCGATAATGGCAAGAGAAACGTGTCCCGCTCTCGCAAAGGTGAGCCTGAGCAACAACAAGGTGCTGCTGCTCAGTTCTTATCCTCCTTGGACAATATCACCAAGTCTCTCTCGGATCCTCGTACAAACCCTTATTTTGTATTCTGTCTCAAGCCTAATGATCGCAGAATTGCCAACCAGTTTGACAGCAAATGCGTCCGAACACAGATGCAAACTCTTGGTATCGCCGAAATCAGTCAGCGCCTACGCAATGCCGACTTCAGCGTGTTCATGCCATTCAGTGAATTCCTCGGAGTCGCTGAAGGCGACGTCTCCGTTGTAGGTACTGACAAGGAGAAGGCCGAGATGATCTTAGACGAGAAGGTCTGGCCTGGCAATGAGGCAAGAGTTGGCAGCACCGGAGTTTTCCTCAGCGAACGTTGCTGGCGTCAAATCGCAAGAGTCAGTGATCTTGATGTTGCTCCCATGGGCATGCACGATCAAACGCCTTATGGAGAGCAAGAGGGCATGCTATCTCCCGATCATGCGCGTAATGGTCGCAACGATTCGAACCTCAATCTACTTGGAGGTGTCACTCCCTCTCCTGGTGCCTTCTATCACGATGACAAGGTGGCTGGTTACTTTGGAAGTCGCGACCTCGATGCCAAGTCAGAAGCTGGCGCTTCGGCTTTCCATGGAGGTGACATGTTTCAGAACCTCGAAACTCGATCTCAGCTTGCTGAAAAGGGCAACGAAGCCAAGGTGGCAGCAATCGATGAGGTCCCTGTCACGGGCGCCAGAAAAAGATGGCTTTTCCTTGTCTATCTCTTCACCTGGTGGATCCCTGATGTGTTTGTTCGCATTATCGGCCGCATGCCTCGTCCCGACATCCGCATGGCCTGGAGAGAAAAGGTGGCCATCAACTTCATGATTTGGCTTGCCTGTGGCAGTTTCTTGTTCCTCATGATCGGTTTCCCTGCGCTTATCTGTCCTACACAACACGTTTACTCGGCTGCGGAATTGCAATCGCACAACGGAAAAAACGGCCATTCCTCTTACATCGCGATTCGTGGTGTCGTCTTTGATCTTGGAAATTTTGAGTCGATTCATTACCCTAACATTGTTCCGACATCTGCCCTTGAGAAGTATGCCGGCACTGATGCAACCGCTCTCTTCCCTGTTCAAGTTTCTGCCCTCTGTCCTGGCACGGATGAGAATGGCATTGATCCTGCGGTCCAACTTAATTACAAGAGCACCAACTATACCGGACAAGCTTCCGCTGTCAGCGGTACTGACGCTCATGCTGTATATCATGACTTCCGCTGGGCCACCAATGATTCTCGTCCAGACTGGTTTGCGCAGCAGATGAAGTTCTTGAACCAGAATTATAGAAAGGGTGCTCTTGGCTACACTTCCAAGTATGTCAAATCTCAAGGCAAGAAGCAACAATCAATCGCCATTCTCAACGGCAAAGTCTATGATTTTACCGAATACATTGTCGGTGGTCGTGCGCCCAAATATCCTGCTGGATATGACGTGCCCGATACTCCTCCGAACTCCAACTTCATAGATCAGCGTGTGGTCAGTCTCTGGCAGCAACATGCTGGTAGCGATGTTACCGAGCGATGGAACAATCTCGGTATGACTGTCGATCTTAAGAATCGCATGCAGCTCTGTCTCGACAACCTCTTCTATGTGGCCGACGTCGACACCAGAAACTCGACAAAGTGTCTGTTCGCTACCTATCTCTTGCTTGGAATTTCCATGTTCTTGATCGCTGTCATTGGAGTCAAGTTCCTTGCTGCTCTGCAGTTCGGCGGCAAAAATGTCCCCGAAAACCTTGACAAGTTCATTATCTGTACTGTGCCAGCTTACACCGAAGACGAAGATTCTCTACGTCGTGCTATCGATTCGGCCGCCAGGATGAAGTATGACGACAAGCGCAAACTTTTGTTGATCGTTTGTGATGGTATGATTATCGGACAGGGCAACGATCGCCCTACCCCTCGCATCGTCCTTGACATTCTTGGTGTTCCCGAGACTGTTGATCCAGAGCCATTGAGTTTCGAGTCCTTGGGCGAGGGTCTCAAACAGCACAATATGGGCAAGATTTACTCTGGTCTCTACGAGGTTCAGGGTCATATCGTTCCCTTCATGGTCATTGTCAAGATTGGTCGACCTGCCGAAGTAGGCAGACCTGGTAACCGTGGTAAACGTGATTCTCAGATGGTCTTGATGAGATTCTTGAACAGAATTCATTACAACTTGCCAATGGCTCCTATGGAACTCGAGATGTATCATCATATTCGAAACATCATCGGTGTCAATCCGACGTTCTACGAATTCCTGCTACAGATTGATGCAGATACCGTCGTCGCTCCGGATTCGGCCACACGATTCGTCGCTGCTTTTCTCCACGATACGCGCCTTATCGGCGTTTGTGGTGAGACTGCTCTTACCAACGCCAAATCTTCGATTGTCACCATGATGCAGGTCTACGAGTACTACATCTCGCATAACTTGATCAAGGCTTTCGAATCGCTCTTTGGGTCAGTCACCTGTTTGCCTGGTTGTTTCTCCATGTACCGCATCCGTGATTCGGTCTCTGGCAAGCCTCTTTTCGTGTCCAAGGAGGTTGTTGAAATGTATGCAGAAATCCGTGTTGACACTCTGCATACAAAGAATTTGCTGCACCTTGGAGAAGACAGATATCTGACGACTTTGCTGATGAAATGGCACCCTTCGTACAAAACCAAGTTTATCATGCGCGCCCATGCCTGGACTATTGCGCCTGACAGCTGGACCGTCTTCATGTCACAGCGTCGTCGCTGGATCAACTCTACTGTCCACAATCTTGTCGAGCTTACATCTCTGTCTCAGCTTTGTGGTTTCTGTTGTTTCAGTATGCGATTTGTTGTCTTCCTCGACTTGCTTTCGACCATTGTTCAACCCGTCTTGGTTGGTTACTTGGTCTACATCTTCGTCCGTATTGGTCAGAACCCTGGCGGTGTTTCGACGATTGCAATCATCATGTTGGTTGCTGTTTACGGTATGCAAGCATTGGTCTTCATCATTCGTCGCAAGTGGGAAATGGTTGGTTGGATGATCATCTACCTCATCGCTACACCAGTCTTTTCCATGGCACTTCCTCTCTACTCGTTCTGGCACATGGACGATTTCTCATGGGGTAATACCCGTGTCGTCACTGGAGAGAAGGGCAAGCAACTCATTGTTTCTGACGAGGGCAAGTTCGACCCTGCCAGCATTCCCAAGAAGAAGTGGGAAGAGTACCAGGCCGAGCTCTGGGACGCCCAAACCACGCGTGACGACGATGCTCGTTCCGCCATCTCTGGTGCCACTGGTGTTTCATACGCAACCAAGTCAGCTTATCCTGGTATGGGCGGCTCCGTGTATGATTACCCCCCTTCGCGTCCCATGTCAACCTTGGGTGTGCCTCAGGGCCCCTTTGCCAACCAATCGCGCCTCAGTCTTGCGCCAAGCGAGATGGGCCTCATGACTGGTGGCTATAATCCGAACTCGGTGGAGATGACAGACATGCCTCTTCCTAGCGACGATGCCATTCTTGCCGAGATTCGTGATATTCTGGGCACAGCCGACTTGATGACAATCACGAAGAAGAGCGTGAAGCTCGAATTGGAAAGACGTTTCGGTGTACCGCTGGATGCTAAGAGAGCATACATCGGCTCCGCCACAGAAGCCATTCTCAGCGGACAATTGTAACAAGGAGAGATGTGGTGATAAAATTGCATTTGGCGGCGTTTTGCATATTGGCATCTCTTGAGTTCATTCGTTGTAAAGAATCATCTTTCAGTTAGCCTGGGTTTGTGGGCGCTTTGTTATATATAAAACGATCGATTGTCTTTCTCTCAATTCAAGTCAGAATCGTGATATGCCCACCTTGAAGGTGTGTGTGAGTCGACTACTTATTCGGCTTGTTGGCTCGCGCAGTGTCCGGAACACCCGCCAATCGAACATGGGCGACAATCAAGAATCAAATCTAGAGTGTATGCATGATATCGCCGTATCTGGAATTTGGATTAGATACTACTGAAAGGCATCACCAGGGTTATAAAGTCCCAGAAACGCCTTTATCTAGCACCGCCTACTGATTACGACATTCGCATGACGACCAAAGGGAAAAAATCCTGAGCATTCGTCACTTTCGCTTCACATTTGGTTGTTGCTCCGGGAGTTTTTCAACGTCGTTCGTGCCTCCGCAACCAACGTTGATCCAACAGCCAGCGCAACGCTCACAGACCCTTCCTTGGATTTCTATATCACTCGTCCACGCTCACTGTCCGCTCTCTTCCTCTTCTTTCCACCTCATTGTGCTCTTACTTTCTGTCCGACTTCTCCATTCATCTCTGTCAAAATCACATTCGCTATCGCACAATGAAGTCCACCACTGTTTCACTCCTCGCGTTGACCGCTGGAAGTGCTTCTGCACAATTCTTTGTTCTTTACGGCAGAGATACCGTAGTCTCGCGCATCGATCCCATCATCACTCCCGGAGGCATTGGCATGCATGCACACGAGTTCATGGGCGCGGGCAATATCGACCAAAACACTGACTATGATTCGCTTCAGAAATCGACCTGCTCAAGTGTGGGACGTGCCAACGGCAATCCCATCATCGAAGACAAGAGCGCCTACTGGCACCCTACCCTCTATGTCAAGGCCACCAATGGCACCTACCTCAGAGTTCCCGTACGCCATTAAATTCCGTGTGTGACGAGACGTTTGCTGACGGACATTGCAGACCAACGGACACCAGATCTACTACATCAATGCTGGCACTGGCCAGATGCGCGAGCCCTTCGAGTTCCCCAAGGGCTTTCGCATGACAGCAGGAAACGCCTACATCCGTGCCGCACAAGAGCACACGCCTACCAACATGGACGACATCACCCAGTGGATCTGTCACAAGTCTCCTGCATGGAACCAGGGCACGCAGGGAGGTTTCCCCACTGGCGTCACTTCTTGCGACCAGTATCCCTATTTCAACGGTGCCATCGAGTTCCCTCACTGCTGGAACGGCAAGGACTTCAACGTCAACTCTCCCTACTCGCACGTCGCTTATCCTGTCGGCGATGTCAGAAATGGAGCTTGCCCTGATACTCATCCCATCAGAATTCCTCATCTCTTCATGGAGAACAACTATGATTTGTCAAGCCTGCAGGGAGAGTTTGAAGTGGACTCGTTCGTGCTGTCCAACGGAGACCCCACTGGTTATGGTTTCCACGCCGACTTCGTGAGTGAATGACAAGACAACATGCCAATCAATCGCATACTGACGTTCGGATAGTTCAACGGTTGGCAAGAAGGCGTCCTGCCCAATCTCCTTACTGGATCCAACGCCTGCGCTTCCCATGATGTCGGCGACTGCTCTGGTGTCACATTCGACTCCAGCATGAACTGGGCTCAATGCACCACTACTAACCCATTCCCTGAAGATCTCAATGGCCCTCTCTCTGCCCTGCCTGGCTGCAACCCCATCACCACTGTCAACCCTGCCCAGCAGTGTAAAGCTTGTGCCGTTGGTGTGGTCGGTGGACAGTGCAATGCTGTAGGCAGTTCCGTGACCACAAGCACCAAGACTACTTCAGCCAAGCAGACAAGCACCTATCAGATTCCCTCGACCATGCAGACCAAGCAATCAACCACAACCACGACCCGCACCGTGACCTCAACAACCACTCAACAATCAACCATCACTGTGACCGGTAGCGCCCCCACGAGCACTGAGTGCGACGACTAAGGCCGCCACTGTTGGATCCACTGACAGTGTCATAATTGGATGATGAACCTGGCCGCTGGACGGACAGGTGAGTAACACGCGTTGCATTCGCTAATTTTCTCTTCACTAGGCCCTTGAGACTGCGTCCCAAGTAAGAGCCCATACACCATTACCTTTTTTATTCCATACATAATGCAAGACGTCGCTTGCCGTCGAGCCGATCGCCCACGAACGCCTTCGGAGCCGCATCGAAACCGACGCCGATCACGAACGAGTGTTACACACAAACAGAACGAGACTGCAGCACAACCAACAGGAGCGATGATTACGACCGAGAGGTTCAAGGGGCTGGCAGACAGAGAATTGCTTTTAATGTCAAATGAATTGCAGAGCAATGTTTTTTCTCTTCCACACGTCATATTCGATCGTTTCTCAATTCAAACAAGACCTTACAACACACAAGACTCATTTTACACTTTATCGTCTTAACATAGACTTTCACATGCAGCGTTCTCTGTTACCCATACCAATTCGTAGTCGTCAAAGCTTGTGTATGAGTACACCCTAGCTCGATCAAGCCTCGTCAGATGCTGAGTGTGAGCTAATTTGATTTTCTCCTTGTACAAATCGTGATATCTACTGTGTAATCTCACCTCTTGTTTCAATCCACACTTTGCAGTCTCTTGTTTTGTGCAGTCGCGAGACAGCTGGGATCAAAGTGCTACTCTCCTTTTCGAGAAGCAGAATTTCAAGCAAAATAAGCCGTCTGGCCGACGCATGTTTGGCAGCAGTTCATCTAAACTTACGTTTTGCCATTCTTGTGCATCATATTACCCACCTGCGCACACAAAATCTATTAAGAGCAAAAGTTGAAAGGTAAATAGCGATATCATTCTCGTCAGGCATCGATGGGAGTGTAACCCTGACCTTAATCTGACTCTACCGATCCTAGGATGGAGAATTCCCAGAAACTCGACGGAAAAGCAGCGTAAAGCTAATCGATCCATCCCAAGTAGATCAATGTCCTTAAACATGTATCAGACTATCATTCTTGATTTATTGTATGTGTGCTGACTGATGCTGCTTGAGAGAGAGGATATCGGATATTGCGGAGATAATCCCGAGGGGCAGGTGATGGCCGACCCGATTCAAGAGACCACATGATTCATCACGCAATCTGACACGCTCCCTATCTTAATCTCCTAGGACAACATCGTGAAAGACAAATCGCAATTTGGAGTCAAATGATGGAGCTTGCTCAACAGCAGTTGACTCCGCCGCCAGAGAAGGGCAATCTGTTAGAACAGGCACGGCAGCACCCCGCAGTGTCCCAGCCACCGGATACAAGCAGCTGCCAATCACCTATGTTATCAGCCATCTCCCACTTCGATCAACTTCCCTTGGAACTTTTGACACTCATAGTTCTGGCCGTCGATGAATCTAGTCATGATACGACCAAGTCTTTGAGGTGTGTTTCCAAGAGATGTGCCGACATCTGTACCAGTCTGGTGTTCCGCAGCTCAACTCTCTTGCTGCGACGAAAGAGCATCGATCATCTCGGAAGCCTACTCGACAATCCAGATCTCTGCTCTGTTGTGACACAGATTACGGTTGATACAGCAGAGTATACGGACACGTGTATGGATACGTACGACTGGGAGTATCGGGACGAAGAGCTATTACAATCCTTCTTGGCTGTCCTGAGAAAACTAGGTCGACTCCCAAACCTAAGATCAGTAAATTTGAAGTGCAGCAGTGAGTGTGTTGGACCACAACAGCGACGGCACTGGTGGGCTCGAAACGTACCAGAAAGTATCAAGTTTCGGACGGATGTGCTGCAAAGTCTCTTCGCTGGCCTGAACGCTGCTCATGCAACACCAAAGCTGGGCCATCTCTGCATCGAGAATCTGCAAGGTTGTGGTAACGATGTAGTGGTTCGCTCCAGAAATTTTCGAGCGGTCATATCACGTATCGAAAAGCTAGAACTCCAGATCACGACCGAGGATGTTGATGGCGATGGCTCTTTGCCTGCGAATCTCGGCAAGAAAGAACTCCATTCATTCTTCGAAACACAGCTCGCTCAAGGCTGGCTTGAGCCGACCTGTGCAAGCTTGAAACACTTGAGACTCTATTCGAGAAATTTGTATTTCGGATACCTTCCAAAGTGTCAGCTTCCTACCTTCCCAGCTTTGCGATCTTTAGTGCTCGGAGGAATGAGTTTCAGTCATGACGACCAGCTGAGGTGGATACTAGCACACAAAGATACCCTCGAAGAACTCATTCTCGACAACTGTCCCATTATCATCGGTGTACGGATACCGTCGACCCTGGACTCAAACAACTACCCGATAGAACCGCTGTTCAACTCGAGTACAACAGGATCAATCCTCGCACCTTCAAGCTTTCTGTATTCGGCACGATGGCATGACTATTTCTCCCAATTTGCAGCCGGACTCCACAAGCTTCGGTCCATTCAATGTGGCTTTGGCGACTGGTACGACAATAGCGCATTTCCGAAATCAAGAACTCTCGGTGTTGGGCTCTGGGCACAGAGATATAGAGTCCTTGATGATGGCCAATGGAGAAGGCCACCGTTCGAGGAAGGATCCTATGATGGCGATTGGAGCAATCCGCCGACATATCCTGACTGTACAGACGAAGACTGGATTGCACTGTGTGAGGTCAAAGCTGCTATAGCCTCACGGGCTGGAATCTGATGCTGCATTTCTGTACCTTTCGTTACTTTAATTGTTCGAAAGAGGATAGGGCCTCGTCAAACATTCATGATGAGAGCACAGCAGTCAAGTATAGATGCTGTGATGAGTGAGGGCTTCCCATTCTTGTTTGTCAGTATCACTATGCTCGATTTGGCGATCGTAGGCCGGGTTGACCAGACACTCTTGACGGGCTTTGTTGTGACCCTCGTAACAATACGGAAAAGATTCACCTTTACCCGGCGCGACTAACTCATTGCGGTGAGCTCTTGAATCACAAACGACACTTGAGCTAACATCATGAGTATTGCCGACAACTTCACTCGGGAGGTCAAGTAGTTGGGATCTTGAAAGTGAACAAAGACCAAATGTTCGACTGCCTGAGCATCCTCGACAACCCATCAAGTACTGTTGCCTTCAGACATATCTCGTCGATTGGCTGAATGGTCGAGAGTGAATGACGACTGCGTCAATCACTCTTCACCAAGGTAGCCTTCTTACCAATTTTCGTCGAGTGATTAAGCGGTTGACTTGTCGAAAGCAAATAGCTTCTTGGTCAGTCGAGCATCGTCAACTACTCGACATATGATATATCATTTGTCTTCCGTTAGTCTTGGTTCACAAACCTTTCGTTAATTGGTTGAATTTGCGATTTGGTCGAACCTACGAGGAAACTGCAGTCGTCGAACATTGTCAATCACTCTTACCAGATATCTGTCGTCAAGCCGATCATTCGACACCAAGCCCTCGTTTGACGCGGTCTGCGGCCATACGCTACACTTTCATACACGAACATTCTTCACTCTCCCAACTCTCCGCTCTTATTCTCTTATTTCTTCGACTCTTCGACACTTCTGCGCTCCCACCCTTTCCTCAATACTATTTCGTCAACTCTACACAACTATCAACTCTCCTACTCTTCTTGATGTTCTAACAAGTTCACAAACCAACGGGACACGCAAGATGAGTGACTCCAAACCTGTCGCACCAATGATGAGCTTCAATGGTGCCAGTCATGACTCAAACGAAGGGTCTGCCCAGCCTGGAGAAGGTGTTGGTCTTGACAACCTCCCCGTCGACTTCGACTTTGATGCCGCCGCTCAAGAGTATGGGCCGCTTCCAGACTATGCTACACTGGGGCCTGGACTGATTGGGTATGATTACAGCAGCGGCATGATTCAGAACAATGACAACATCAACGACTACTACGAAGATGGTTACGAAGGAACCCACGATGTCAAAACTCCTGGCTACTTTCTCGGCAACGACTCGGCAGACCACACCCCTCCCGATCTTTTCTACCAGCATGCGGCTCCCAACCGAGACAACTTCCACTCCTATCCTACCCAGGACGAGCCCTCCCCTAGCGCAACTCATACTTTCGATATCGAAACCCCTTACGTGCCGCCCGCACCCTTGCCCTCTTCTGACGGTGACATTCCCGACCTCGACATCAATGACAGCACTGCAAACCAAGCAGAAGATTTTGTCGCACCCGAAAGCCCTTTCTCCACGAACTTCGCAGCTTCGGAGCCCCCCAGCTCGGCTTCAAAGGCAGGCCCCACCAAGAAAACACCTAAGAAGACCCCCGCTGCCCGAGGCAAGGGTAAGGGCAAGGGTAAAGCAAAGTCGAAGGCTGTGGTTGCTGAAGAGTATGAAGAAGATGATGACGAAGACGAGGAGGAGCCTTCTAGCTCTACTATGACCAGAGGCAAGAGGGGAAGGGCCGCCTCCAAGGCTAAGACTGCCACATCTTCAAAGAAGCCCAAGACTGCAAAATCGGCCAAGAAGCCAGCAAAGAAAGCTGCAGAAAAGATCCTGGATACCATGGGACATCAGCGTGTGCGTCAGGTAAGAAATCGCTGGTCATGGTTTATGAAAGGAGTTTACTGATGTTATCCAAGGCAGCCAAGAACGGCATATCTCAGACCAAGCCTATCCCCAACACCCTCGATGAGTGCGATGAGGCTGACAAGGCACTGATCACGATGCGTGATGTAAGCTTTTTCTTGCCCCAGTTGATGTTGTCGATCTCTAACAACCTCTCTTACAGAATGGTGCCGCTTGGCCGGAGATCAAGACCCGCTACGCCGAGCTCTCAGGTGTCACCCACGGAGACAGCACCCTCCCCAACCGATACGAGCGCCTCAAGACCGCCTTCATTGCCATGCGCGATGAAGACAACCTGCTCCTGTTCGAAGCCAAAAAGGAAGTCGAAGCCGACTTTGACAAGAAGAAATGGGCTCTGATCTCTGACGCAATCGAAGAGAAAGGCGGCAACCGCTACGATCCTACCGACCTGAAGCGCAGATTCAAGCAGCTGATGGGCAAGACTGGTTTCCCTGTGAACGAAGGACTTGCTAAGCTGGACGTGGACTTCAAGGATGTCGGCGAGGTCGAGGGAGAGGACATCACTGAGACTGTAGAGTTCGCTCGTACAGTTCCTGATATCCAGTGGGACGACGAAGACGTCCAAGGTGGTGCCGACCATGACCATGAGCAGTACGATGGACAGGATCAGATGGACGTCGATGCCGACGATGCCGACGAGGACAGTTTTGCCTGGTGATTTTTTTTTTCTTCTCTCTCTTTCTTTCGACGATATGCGCGCGAATGGCGGTGTAGTCGCCTATTGAACTCACCATGGAGATATGGTAGATGCAACAATGGATCGAACTTTTTTTTCAGAAACCTGTATTTGCTTGATACGATTGCCTACCCCGTGAACAAAGCATTTCCATCTCGACTCGAACGACAAAATTTTTTTGAGGCATGTGCACGAATGATGGCGCAGCGCTTTTGGGGAAAGTACACTTGTATTCGCTGAGAGTTTGAATCAATTGCAAGTTTCTTTGGAGGCAGTGATCAGCTGGAAAACAATCGTGCTTTGGGATAGGTATATATCGCAGCATCTGCTGGTAAGGAGAGCTTGCTCAATTTACCCTTTCAGTGCATGCAGAAACTATTCGGGAAACCCATCATGTCTTGCAACAGACACATATCGCAGCACCTGCTGGAGAAGAAACACCATAACGACACCAAAAGAAAAATACTGATGAGCAGTAGATCCCGCAAACACATGCCGAGCCTGCATTGGTCTATATTGCTTAATATATCATGCTCACCCCCATGACACCTGCCACACCAAGTCATATGGAGCAATTCCGCATGCATGTTACCCACCAAATAAGGCAGTCTCGAAAAGATCCAAGTCCTCTTTGGTGGTTTAAATGACGAGTTTGGGCGATGCTGCCGATGCTCGGGCGATAGGGTACGATGATGGCCCAAAAAAACAAATCTTGGTTTTGCTGATTGTCACATCACCGAAACCTTTCGCAGGTCCGGCTTTTGTTGGAAAAACGACCAGATATACCAAAGTCTTTGGGATGGGATGACAGGATAAGCCACAACAAAAAAGACTTCTCTTTTGCGTGGGCAGACGAGGAGCGACAAAAGATGCAGCAATAATAATGAGCCGTCGACGTTTTGCGCCGGCGCTGGCGCTGTCCGCTTTGCAGCCGAGCCGCCTTCCGCGCTCACCAGCGGAAAGAACAAAGATAAAAAGAAAGGGAGCAAGATGTTTCAAAAAAAAAAAAAAATGAAAAAGAACGAACAAACCAAAACCAAAAAAAAAGAAGGCTTGTTCCTGTCAGAAAACGTAGATGCTGCGGGAAAGAGCCAAAGCCAAGAGGGAGATATGCAGGTACAAATGTCAGCGGCGAGTCAAAGTATCGCCGAGCACATCCGACGACATGTCTTTTCATGGGGTATTTCCTTCCTACGCATCAAGCGAACGTCTTCCTTTTGGCGTTCGCAAGATGGCAAATTTTCCCGCTCCAGTAATGTCTGTAGCCTCTGTATTGCTCGCATGAACAAATTACTGCAAGATTGCCTGGTTTTCCTCATCTAAAGGTGTGGTGGTGGACAATCTGGTCAGTGTGGTTTCGTTTCTGACAGCAGAAAGGCACGGTCTTCTCCGGGCGAGAAAGGGCGAGCGAAGCATGAGTCGAGCAGCACCATGTCGATTCGTGGAAGCTCATCAACTGCCGGGTACGAAGACAACAATTTGCCCTTGCACAACAGAGTTTTTTCTCTTAAAGCAAGATTGCCGGTGTCTTGCGTGCGAGAAGGGGTGTGTGCTGTTTTTCGAGTGGGTGTGGAGAAGAGATCTTGAGGAGCTGGCGTAGAAGGAGATGTCGTCGAGTCTTGGGCACAAGAACCAGAGTGGATGACTTGAGTCAAGAGCTGTTTCAAGTCTGGAGTTTGTTTTCTGGATGCTAGACATAAATGACGGATAAGATGTGGTGCTATGATTCATCAGGTCTGTGTTCTACAGTGATCAGCTTCGTGCTATGCAAGGTAAAAGATACAAGGTCTAGGGCTACACATTATGAGCAACGTGAACCTCAGAGCCATAGAGTCAGGATTAATAGTCATCCTATAAGTATCTTCAGAGATGAGTATATAGCTCGATCTTTGATTGAGGGAGATGAGGTAAACATGCACAAGAAAGCCTACTTGAGAAGTTAGTGACTGTGAGCATCTGTTGTCGTCCAGAGGCCGTGACAGGAAGATCCTCGGAAGAGCAATCCACCCCTGATCCAACCCCCTCTTCTTGCCTAGATGTGACGCGTGCAAACGCGACAGTGATGATGTTATGAAGTGGATATCTTATCACGATATAGTGAGACAACATCGAGGCCATCACCTTCAAAGTCCGCCGGCCACACGAAGGATCAGGCTATAGGAAGTGGGTGGTTGGTTTGTTTTTATCCAAAGGCCGGTGATCACCTGGTCATCAGAATTGCACGGTGACTAGCTCAACGGTACACTGCCCTGCCATCCTGAGGCAGGAAGATGCATGTCTACCGACCGACCGAGCCAGGAGGCAGGTTAACCTTCTCCATCATGTCTAGAACATGTTACTCAGGTGCGACAACGTGGAGGTTTGATGGATATCGTCGTGAGTAGATGGAAGGGTTTCTGAGCGGGTAAGGATAGACAAACTCAAGCAGGGAGAGACATGCCAGACAGAGTTCAAGTGCATGTGCGAAAGAAGGCACATTACTCAAAGGGTTGCTCCCAGGTCTCACATACCGCGTGCGGACAAGCTGGCCGTGAGACCAAGACATACCTTCGCATCTAAGACAGATGTTCGCTCGTTGCAACTGATTGAGATTGTAACCCTTGGTGACCTCGAGCTGAAAACGGACCTTTGCTCTACGCGTATGAACAGACCTTCTCAACTACGCCCCCACTTGCACTGAGACAAAAGCGTTGCCTCGTAGGCTGTCTTTGGCTCGTCGTAGCGAAGTTTGACCGTTGGCGATCTCTTCAAGGATTTCCTCGCGATGGTCACGAGTGAGTATTGGCGAAAACGGTCGCTCGAAGAAAAGTATGGTAGATGTTCGGATATGCCGGGTGGCCCAACAGGCGCGACAACGGGAGGCACGGAGAGGGGGGACGAGTGGAATAGAGTTCTGGAAGAAGAGAGAAGAAGAAGCATGAGGCTCTTGATGGCTCCAACTCTGAGATGATCCAGATAAACCATCGCATTTTACGTGACTTACTGTTTGTGATATGCTCTCCGGGTGTAAGATTCCCGTCCGTCTTGTCCGAGATTTGAAGACGGCTCTACCCATCCACAAGTACCAAGATCGATACAACGAGTAGCATTACTTTTGCCAACTTACCGTTAAGGTAGATAACCAGCGATGATATCGCTGAGACAGAGACTCCGCCAGCAGGATCAAGACCAGTCGATCGGATGATTCGTCCAGGTACATGGGCACAGTCTTCGTGCTTCTGGAGTAGCCAACCTGATTCGGAAAGGTCTGTCCAGATGAGAATCGTTATGTGTATAGTGGAGCATTAACAGACTCCATTGGCCAGAAGTCAGTAGCTTGAATTATTCAACGCGTGACTGGTCGAGAATATTGTCACGTTTTTCCCGAGGTACTGCCAAGAATGCCATCCACTGTGTCGAAGGAGAGAGCTACTTTCTGAAAAGAGATCCAAAGTCCAAAAATTATTGTCGGATGATTTCAATGCGATATAGGTATTGAAGCAAACGTGTGCAGTGGATGCTGTGCAGGACGTCAATGATCCCGACTGTAGGGCTTTCGGCACCGTTAATGTCAGGCGTTGCGATAATGCCACAACGGTGGTATCGATATTGGCTTGCAGGTGGAAGAAGCTGCAGAAGAATGAACGAACCTATCACCAATATCGATAGAAGGGATTGCAACGGCGATTCTTTGGTGCTATCGAAGGCCGTTTGGCGCACACAATGACCGTTGTTTTTACGAAACAGTGGGCGCGATTCATGGAATGATGGCTTCAACTCGGTGTTTGCTAGGAAGCCTGACAACTCGCAAGAGTCAGCATCTGTTTGCGACTTGTTGTGCTTGGGAAATGAGGAAGGAAAATAAAAAGGAGAAATTCGTGTAAAGTTGCGATCGTCAGAGATGGCAGAGGAGCCCAGTGCGCCCTTTCTGCTTACGTTTGCAGGCACATTTCATCGAGGTTGACGGTTGAAATTTGGATTTGTGGAGATACCAGCTAGAAGAAACCGGTAGGACGAAGCGGTCGATCTCGTCCAAAACGGGACGCTATAAAGTAGATCGCCGCCGAAGCGGCAAAGCTACCGCTACACAGCCTCTAGCACCAAACCTCTTCCATCGACAATTCTCCTTGCTGTGCGCTTGGCCAGTGTCAGAGGCAAGGGTCAGAGAAAAAGCACCCAGGGTTCTTTGCGGCGGACGAACCGTGCAGATCGCCATGCAGGAACCAGCTCTTCTACAGCATCTCGTTCCCAGTTTTTCACCTGCTGCTGCTACTGCCGTCGCCGCTGTCGCAGCAGATCGATTTGTGCAGAAAATGCCTCCGGGGGCTGCGTCAAGCAAGGTCCACTCGAAATGTCAATTGCGCTTCAAGGGTAAGATGCTTCTTTGGCCAAGAGTAGGCCTTTACTTTGGGGTCCGACCAATGCCGTTTGTCCGCCGACGAACCACATCTGATATAGCTGGTGACCAGAGCGCGGCCGTTGACGCTCGCGTCCGAGAATGGCCGAGGACTATGTCAACCGCCAACGCGAAGGTCCTTTATTGTATTGCGAAAGCTCGCAGGCTGTTGAGCAGGACGTTGGAAGCCCACAACCGTCATGATAAAGTTGCTTAAGGTTTCTGTTTGAATGCAAGGGCAGACCGGCGCACCGGCGCGCGCGCAAAGCCCAAAACCCAGAATAGGCGGCGCCCACAGGAACCCGTGCTGCTTCTCCTCTCCTGGCTCTAGCGTTCCATCTGTCACCGGTTAGAACGATTTGCGGGAGCTGCTCCAAGCTCCCCGTCATCCACTCAGCGGCCGATGATGCGCTCCAATGGCTTCCACAAAATGCACTGATACCGTTCGGTGCCCTTCTTTTACATATCATTATCCCTCCTCTCCACCCGAGAAGCCCTTCTTTCTCTACCCGACTCGCTGCTTCATCCCCCCCTCTTGTGTGCAGCATCAACCTGGCAAAGGGAGGCACACTCACACTAACACAGCAGCGTCTCTGTCCACATACCTCAGAGAGTCACGCTCCCCTCGGCTGTCAACCAACCTTTTTTCGATTCACACCTACGTTTTGCAAGACCTGTTGAAACAGCTTGACTCAGATCCGGATCGCGGCTTCGCGCATAGCAACCCAACCATCTACTCTTCCAGCTACTTCCTACTTGGCTTTGCATATACTTGGATGGCCAACTTGTACCCAATAATTTATCAACCCAAGACATCAAACTAATACACCCACACCATCCACCACTGTCTTCCTTCTTGCGCATTACTGTCGCACCTAATACCAACGGACCGGATCCATTCAGCCTCTACTTGAAATAATGTGAGTGCTACCCTGGATGTCGGGACTTCGTTCTTCAAACCTCCTTGCATTCTCGCAACAGCCCGACATAATTGTTCAATTGTGCAAAGAGCTAATCGCAGGCAAGAATAGAATTTAATATTCGTCGCGCCATCCGGTTCACTCCAGCTCGACCACTTCTTTGTCCTTACGAAACGATAGTGAGTATCTTTCTCCGTCTAACCTGCTCGGACTCTTCCTCCATTACATGTGTTGTCTTGACTACATTGCCCAATATCGTCAAAGTCGTTCGGGAACTGACCTTAGCCGTGCATCCAGAACCTTGGGTCCATCTTCGGAAGACACCTGCAATCTCCTGCGAACGCCCTCCCCGAGTATCATCATCGACAATCCTTCCCACTTCAGCTGGACTGTCTCTACTAATAACTGCATCGCAAGACCTGGCTGGATTCGCGGGCTGTATCTTGTTTTGGCTTGTATATTCATTGATCATCAGCCATCGAATTTGTGGGTCGTAAGCCATCGACGGGTTCTTGCTTTATTACTCCAGCAAAAGCGTTCGTCAGGTTTCTAATTTCCAGCCCACCTGACGCAAGTTGACCTTCACCGCGGGTGTGTATTCTTGAGGTCGCTCCGTGCCTCATTTTGAATCTCTTCTCCGCTACTTTGCAAACCTGGCGGTCAGCACGTTTATGCGCCCTCAGGTTCGTCGACCTCCCTTCTTTCTCAAATATTCTTTCTCTAGCATTTTATCCTGACTTTCATTTTTTCCACGCAGACTCCTCCACAACTGAGTGCTGCTCCTGTCATCGTCGACGAAGAATCGGCCGTTCCAGAGTCCATTGTTGTTGCCTGTCAGGAGGCCCAAAAGGGAGGCCTCCTGGCCTCGTCGGATTACGGAAATCTGCTCGCATCAATGTCGGGATACGAAAAACCCCCTTCTTATGGCTACGGTATGTTGATGCGATTTGCGCTTCCAAAAGAGCCTCACTCGGCTGCTTAGCGAATCTACCCGAGGGCGCGAGGCATTCACATGGGCTCAGATGACTGACCAGTACCGAACTAGGCTACGGCATTGCCACACGACCTGATCAGGCACCCAGCTATCCAGCTTACAACCAATCAACATACGGTCTCTCCTACCCAACCGCACACGCGCAGGTCCCGTCCGGCCTCCCTGATGCTGCTCAAATCCCCCTTCTCACAGAAGAGTCATACCAGTCTCATGACTCTTCTTTTGCTCAACAAAATGCACCATCCTATCCTTCTTACATGGCCGCAGGATCACGTACCTTGCCTGATATCGTCTCGATTACGCCACAACGAGGCCCTGCAGGCGGTAGATTCATCATCTACATGAGCGCCACCGAGGACCTGGAAAGCAACGGAGTCTCTTTCATTGTGTCTTTCGGTACCAAGCGTTGCGAAGGCCGTCTTACCACGCTTCCCGGCTCTGGTCAACAACCCAACTTTGCCATTCTCGTTGACGTTCCCGCTTTCGAGTCCACCGCGTCGTCGAGCACTGCCGTTACCATCTACCTTGAGATGACAGATGCCAACAAGCAAGCCCTGAGCATGCCCGTCGAAGTTGGCCAATATACCTACACTGACGCGACCCCTTACGCCATCTCGAGCCCGTCGCAAAGCACGCGCAAGAGAAAGTTGTCAGAAGAAGCCCAGTCCCCATCAAAGCGGCCTTCGTCGCAGACTCTTCGCGACTCACCCCTGCACAATCCCGCCGAGGTCAAGTTCTCGCCGCCTTCGTCCATGGTGGACTCGTATGGCTCGCGTCCTCAGACAGCTTCCAGCGCCATGTCGTATGCTCGTACTTTCAATGCTCCTGCACCCACACACTATTCGCAGACCATGCAACAAGCTCCAGCATACAGACTGGCTCCTACGCCTATTGGTATGCCGCAGCCGCAGCCATTCAACTCTTACCCTTCAAGCTACATGAACGGCGATCGCGCAGCACCTACAGCGCAGGTCACAAACGTCTCGTCCAGCAGCGCAAACCCACCTTTGATCCGCACCACTGCTCTGCAGCCATCGCCTACTGGCATGTCACCGAGTCAGCCTTTCAATCCTTACGCCATGTATCCTTCCAACATCAAAGCTGTTCTCAAGCTGGAAGGCGATCTGAATGGCATGGCCAGTGATTGGAATGCTGACGAGGTTGCTGCAAGACGTCGCATCATTCGTTTCCGCCGCAGTCAGAATGGAAGTATCATCTCGGCATCATTCCAGCCAGTCACACCCGAGGAGCATGCACAAGCCCCAGGCTGCATCTACGTCAACTGCATTTGGTGGGAAGAGGAGAACGGTTGTTACATCACCAGTGTCGACACCATTCAGCTGCTTGAGTCTCTGGTTGCTGTCCGCTTCACTGTCGAGGAGAAGAACCGCATCCGTCGCAATCTTGAAGGGTTCAGACCCCAGACTGTGTCGAAGACGAAAGCTAAGTGCGAGGAGTTCTTCAAGATTATCATGGGCTTCCCAAGTCCTAAGCCGCGCAACATCGAGAAAGATGTCAAGGTCTTCCCTTGGAGAATTCTTGCAGGCGCCCTCAAGAAGATCATTGGCAAATACGTAAGTCTCATATTGACATTATCTACGTGCTCGCATCATGCTAACGTCCACTCAGTCTGCAAGCTATTCGTCAACTGCTGGCGCTTTGCCATCTCCAAGCTCTGTCGCACCACCCAGACATCAGCTGCACAGCTCATCCCCCCCTTCTGTCACCAGCAACACTTCCATGGCATTTCCTACCAGCATGACTGCGACAAGCATGCCCATGCATCAGTCAACTGCATCAGCAGGCATGAGCGCTATGTCAGCTGGACTCGGCGACTCGCGCCTTATGATGCAGCAGCAACAGCCGCATGCGCAGCAACAGCAACATCAATATGAACCGCAGCATCAATATCAGCATCGTAGTCAACACCCGCCGCCACCCCATCAGTCTCATGCTCAACAAGCACCCTCGATGTCATGGCATCAACCGTCGGCAAACTACACTACCGAACCTGTTGTGCCGAACCGTACTGGCAGCATAGACTTTGCTACTTTGTGGGAAACGACCAACCCACAAGCACCTCAGGGCCACCAACAGCAGCGTATTCCATCCATCAGTCAGTCGCTGCCTCACCTGTGGCCCCAGCAGGACTGGAAAGACTACCGCACCACACAAGCTTAGGCGGATTCAACTTGTGATTGGAGAGACTTCTTGCGACGCACGCCGTGAAGTTTCAAGTCTTGCATGCATGATGAACTGTCATGTGGTCAAGATGCGCTAATCTTTCCCGGTTTGCTCTACACTTATTCGCTACTCCTTTCCTTGGCGTCGTGCCCTGCTGTTGGTCACACTTGCAGATGATCGCCGAGCTTGTGACCGCTTTGGCAACCGCACGCCTTGACCATATCGTCCACCAATATTTTTCGTCGCCTTGCTCTGGCAAGCATCATCGACGAATCATCCCTTCTCTTCGTCACATCCATCACATTTTTCCTGGCGTTTCAGCTTTTGTCCACTGGGAAATAAAACTTGCGATTAGATTCCGAAGACATGTCTCTCGCGAGACCACGGGCGGGCGTTTGATACCACTTTGTTTTTTGCTCTCTTTTTGTTTTGCGGCATGCCCACCTTACACCATCAACTACACCGCACAAGCCTATCTTAATCCATCATCAACACCATTTTACTCATTACACCTAATTTCCAGGAGAAAGAAACATCCAACAAGACAAACAGGCTTTGGCTGGGAAGGTTGCATCTGGGCGTTTTCCTTTTTCCTTTTCCTGTTTTCGTTTTTTTTTTCTCATCCTTTCTTCACAAAAGGGTTTTCTTCGTTTCGGCTCTTTACTGAGAAGAGATGGGATTTGCGCATCTTTTCTTTTTGTTTTGTCGGTTGAGATACCCCCTTTTTATCTATTCCAAGTGCAACGCTCGTTCAAGCTCTTTATTCTCATATCCATTTTAGGTAGCCACATCACAATTCATCAGAGATCCTTTGGAGAAGGTTCTGTCACTTTACTCTTTTTTTTTTTCGTGCCGTTTCGTCCTGTGACATGTCCTTTTTTCTCCTGCCATGTCTGCGACAAGAGTCAGTAAGCCCCAAACTCCTGTCCAACACTTGTCAAAGTTGTTTTTTTCGAGACATGTAGTCGCTTTTAAAACTGCCTGGTCCGCGTTTCTCCCTGGCAACCCAACTAATGCACAGCAGGGAAAGGCCCGTACCGAAGCAAAAAAGGGATGAACCTAGAAAACCCCAGTCCCTTATCTCGTGGTTCGACGATTTCTCCGTTGCCTGCTGAGTTCTGGAACGAGGCTTTTTTTTGTTTCTCTTTTTGCCCCTTCATGCAGTGTTCGGGAACGCGGGCCGCACCCGAACTCTCTTTTGTCCAATCTGTTGGTGGTGTGTTGGTTTCAAAAGTGTTTTGGGAAAGGAAAAGCGAGAGGCAGGTTTTCGGATAAGAGACAAGAAGGAAAATGAGAGGCAGAGTCCGAATAAGAAATAGAAGGACAGAGAGATGAGATAGGAAAGAAACATTCGTGCACTCTACATGTTCATGCAGAGAAACTTTCTATTCCGGTGAATTGTACAGATATCAAAGATTAGAATGAGATAAAACATAAATAGAGAATACAAGAACACTGAAAATATAAAATGATGAGGTAGTAAATGTGAATCGAGAGTGAGAACATGTAGAGAGGGTACGAAAACATTCAGAGAAGATATACAGACGTTGCGGCTACTGTGACCGCCAAAAGGAAAACATTGCAATATGCTACATTGCTTCGAAAAGTGGTAAGTATGAATCTGTGTCGAAAAGGTGGTAGATGTCGATTTTCAGAGTGAGCGAGAAGTTTTGATGAGCCAACCTGAGCCAGGATCTTCGACTTCTGACCCATCGAATTGTTATATGGTGACGTGCTCGTAAGCAGCAAGCAGCGCACCGTGTCTGTTCTTGTTCATTTCTATGGAACCTCCTTGACGTTGCAGAAGGTCGATCATCTGGCGTACAGCCTCCTTGCACTTTGCATAAAGAGGATCCCTCGAGTTCACCTCGTTGGCTGATAGTGTGGCGAGTAAATCGGTCATGGTAAGCTAGAAAAGCATGTCAGTACGTCCGCAGAATAGGAAATCGATTAAAACATACCGCCTCTTCGAAAGCTCGATGCTGAAACACCCACCACACGCCAGCATCACCCTCGAAAAAGTCGTTGAGTCTGAAGTATGTCCAAATAGCTTCATGAGCAGCCTCTAGCGCACCACGAATATTGAGCTCGACACCAGCCTCAGCATCTTCGAAGGCTTGAATGATCATGAGACTGTGGTAGTAATTACTCGTGAAGAACAGATTCTGGCGAACTGCTCTACCACTACTTTGGGCCATCTGACGTAGTGTTTCGTAGTCTGAGGTCGTGAGGAAATCGGGTGCAGATTTCCAGATCTCGCGGAATGAGTTTACGAGGGCAGTCTTAGCTCGAGCGTTCTTGGCTATCGGCAGAGACAGAGAAACTGGTGAACAAAGATTCTCTTGTACTTTGAGCGCCAGTCGCCATAGTGATTTTACGTATAGAACATCGGCTTTGTCCACGTCTTCGGTGATCCTCTGGTGAGGCAAGATAGGCGGTTCGGGCTGCTTAGGTAAGTCTTGAGGAGGTGCAATCACGCTGATGCTCATCAGGTTCTCAATGCGAGCGCTGCTGCCTGTATATCTCGTCGAATCTTGCGCTTGAGCCTCTGTCTCATTAGCCAGCGAGTCAATAGATACGTCGCTATGAGTGGCTGTTGGCGGCAATTTCAGAAGTACGGTGAGGAATGTATCCTGGTGCAGGATAGCTTGCCAGAACCTCCGTCGAGTGTGCTTTTCAACTGGTGAAATGTTTGGTAGGATGATATCAGGGTCACGATGAAGCCTGAGTGCGTAAGCTTGTCGAACAATGATTCCAGACCAGGCATAAGCGTCTGATGCGTGGTTGTCGTTCATCAGAAAGTAACATAGCAGAATCTGAGCTCCCAAGGCTCTGAGTGAAGATCTGTTGAGGTAAGAATAGATGCGAAGTGCCTGGTTGGCAGCAGATGCTTTTTGTTGTGTTAGCAATGGCATATTGTATCCCCAAGAGAATTTGACTGACCCAGAAATTCGGCACTCGAGCTCTTGGTTTCATACGCTGGGAATTGCATGAACTGAGTACCCATAGCATAGAGCGCAAAATGCAACGCGATGAGATCAGCATCAGCATTTGCTCTTTCCCTTTCCGGCAGGGCCCAGAACCTTTCGTATGCTACATAGAAAGTTCGGCGATGCAGGAAAGGATAAACAGGAGCGACACATTCGAAGTATTTGGCGATCAAGATATCAGCTTGCTGTTTGCTTGGCAACACCGCTAGCACTTCAGGTAGACCGCCCTGACATGTCCAATAGTTCGTAAAAGGATGAGAGGAGCCAATGCCGAAAATGTTCGAGGGAGTCTGTTTAGAAAACGGAACCTGTGACTGCATGAAAGGCGAGCCGAAGCCAACAGAAGTCTCGCGTGGAGAGCGATGGTGAAACTTCGAGAAGAGATCTGTCCTCACTTGCTTGATACCAGGAGCGCTGGATGGTGAAGATGAAGAGCCATCAAAAGAGCCATTGAGTTTTCTGATCTTGGCTGGAGGTGGCTTTACAATATGTTTTTGCTTGTCAGACCCGCCGTCCTTCTGGCTTTAGACACTGTTAGCACCACCGAATATACTCAATCTTACGAAAAGTAATATACCTAGCATCAGCAATCAGATTGGCAACATGGGTGTATTTGCACGTCGACTGCCTTTTGATGCAAGCCAAGCATCCTGGGCGTCCTCGATCGCACTGTCACAGCTTGTCAGTATTTTTGATACTCATCGAGAGTTTTGATAGCCAAGCAGATATTGCGTGTGAGACCCACAAAATCATGATGACAGTGAATGGAGAGGAACGTAAGTAATCAAAAACTGACCTTGGTCTTGCGCTCGACACACTCCTCACAACTCAAGGTGGGCTTGTTTCGTTTTTGCTTGGGTTTCGTGCGTTCACCATCAGGCGTGTACGTACCCCGATCCTGACCAGGTGATTGACTGGCCGTGGCACTAGTCGTAAGTGGTGGAAGTTGTGGCGCAAACGCATTCACAGGCGTCGCGGGCATTGATCCGTACGTCGCGGCATGATACGGCGATTGCTGAGCAAACTGCTGCACAGGAGGGAGTTGTCCTGACTGATGTGGTGGAAACACTGACGATTCAGAGGTAGGCAACCCCAACATTCTTGCCGACTCGCGGGTTCCTGCAGCGTCCAGCGGCCGAGATGCTTGGATTTCTAACCCCACGTTGTCGCACGTTCTTTGGGGATGAGGGTGGAGGTGGTGTGTCGATCAGCGTGCCTCTAAACCTGCTTCTTGGTGGGAATAATCTGATATGAGCAGCAGCCGCCGGGAATAGAGGATGAAGGCGAAATCAAGAGACATCCGGGGCGGCCGGGGATGTCATGACTTGACGAAAAAAAGCCAAGTCTTTTTGTCCCAACACCGACGGAGCCGTTTCTCTTATGTCGTTGAATCAAGCTAAACACTAACAAACCTAATGATGGCTAGCTTCCAATCAACCGGATGTATTTTGAAGATGTATCATCATGACACTATGAAGAAATGAGAGCAGCAGTGCAAACAGTGAGGCGATTGTGACCCTGAAAGGGCCGAGACTGTAAGCCGAGTCTGCGATATTGAGAAGCTGGGGAAAATATGAGGGCCGAGACCGGCGTGTGGACAAGCATATACAATAGTCCCGCGGAGCATGGCTTGTGTAAACGAATATGAGAAGTGTTGGACTTGTCTAGTTGTATGTTATACTTTTCGAAGCTAACTTATGATGCTGCACTGGTCAAGCGAACTACTTGGAGAGACCAGCCTCTCTCTCCTTCTTGGTCTCTTGCGTAGCAGGGCGAGCCATGAGTCTCTGCCACCAAGCCCAGTAGGAAGGCAATTCCTTCTCAATCTCAGCATGGAAAGCATCGCTCTTATCCCCGAAGATGAAGGGGAGGAGCATGTTCCAGGGAATGAAAGCCAGGTCTGCATAGGTGTATTTGTTACCAACGAGGTAGTCGGTTCCCTGCTCTTTCAGGTGCTTGTCCAAGACTCCAAGCACACGCTTGATCTCCTTGTCGTATCTCTCAATTGCAGAGTCGATCTTGGTCTCGTGGTAGTTGTTAAACCAAACACGTTGGCCAAAATACGGGCCCTGTCCGGAGGCTTGGAAGTGAAGCCTTGAAAGTTGTTAGTGAAATATGTACAAATGTCTCTAGCTTCTTTGACTTGCCATTGCTTCAAGAGGTACTTCTCAGGGGTAGAAGTGTATGTAAACTTGTTTTCCTTGTCGTACTGCTCGATTAGGTACTCCAATATGGCACCGGACTCCCACAGAGTGACACCAGTGTTAGGATCCTCAATAGTAGGTGTTCTTCCGTTCACACAAAGCTTCTCGTACTCGGGCTTCTTGAGATCAGTGAAGTCCCAGAGCTTATGTTCGTAGGGGATAGAAAGTTCCTTAAGGAGGAGGACCACCTTGAAAGGGTTAGGACCTGCAGCGTGTCCATGAAGAAGAATGGGCTTGAGAGACATGATAATATGCGGTGGTGGTTGTGGTGTAAGTATGGGAGGCAAAAAGTCAATTGGACCAGAACAACAACAACCAAGCTCGCCCCTGGGCATCAAGGTGCTTTTTATACACTCCCAGATCTCAAATAGAATACGTTAACCTCATTGCCCCACATATCTGCCGTTCCATCGAAGGTTCCATGATGTCGATATTGGAGCAAAGTTTCGGCATTAGGTGTTAAGCGTTTTGGCTGGTATGCTGCTTATAAACTCATGCCTATATCCCTCAGCTCCTGTCACCAGCTGCTGAATCATCGCACTGGACTGTCAAATAAGCGGTGTGAAAATACTGAGGCGCGTAAACCACATTGATGGTCGTACCTGATCCTGCCAGGCACAAGATCGTAATGTGGCATTTGATAGCTTTCAGGGAAATGCGCGGGGTAATGTTTGTTAAGAATCGAGAAAAGACAGTTAATTAAGTATCATTAAACGACTAGTAGATGTTTCGGAACTGGGTATCTCGCAAGAAAAAGAAAACCAAACGACAAAAGCAAGACCAGTGTCCCTACGTGCACTGCTCGACACGAAACGTAAATCATCAATCATCATTTCACCCCCATGGCAATATTGTTCCAGTAATCCCAGAGACCGCGTGATTCAAGCTGGCCTCTATCTTTTCGGCGACGGAGGGCCTCCACGTATGACAAGCTTCTTTGGCTTCTTTCGTGAGGGACTCTCTGCGTCTCCGTTGATGTGGTTTGATTCGACTCTTTCTCCTGTGACCGGACTCTTGGCAATAGTTCTGCTGGTTCCGTTGAATCGTCGGACTCCGTATCCGTTGTCTCGTCGAGTGGAGTCTGGAGGGGTGGGTGGTCCTGACTGTCGTTCTCCATCGGGTGATTGCTCGGCGCCTGCACTGGCAGAGGATGATCTTCGTCGTCTAGGAGAAGTTGGCGTCAACTTTGATGCAGAACCTTGAACCCTGGGTTATTCGAGTTCCCATGACTGGAAGAAAGAAAGAAGGATTGGGTTGGGGCAGGGAGAGGTTAGGGGCTAAATACCTTTGCCTTTGCCATGCTGGCGTGGAGTTGTGTCTTCGTGGTACGCAGCTTCATCGCCATCGGTGGGATCGTCGAAAAGCATGCCTCCAGTACCAGTCTTGATTGCATTGATCATATCGACAGCAAAATCTGGATTGTCCACAAAGCAGTTGCGATAGCTATCCGCATTCTTTTCACTGTCGGGGTCCATGATCTGTCGAGCAGCTATTTGCGCCATGAGCTTCCGAAAGGGTGATCCCACGGGTGAGCTACGATAAATGTCGTTGATTTCGTCGGCGTCGGGAACAAGTTGGGCTTCGAGTAAACCCTGCCTGTAGCGATCGATGGATTCATTCTTAAGAAGAGGGAGATCGAACTTGTTGCATAGCAAGTACAATTTGTGACAAGCGACTGAATAGTCGTATTTCTTCTCGTCCGTCATATCGGACGTATCGTCCAGCGTTCCCTGGTACAGCCATTTTACAAGTAATTCGAAACCGGCAGGATCTTGGTCTGGAAGTTCGAGTTCGGTTCTTTTGGAGGATTTCGGCGCGTCATTGGGTAGAAACTCTGACTCGAAGTATGGCGAATGGTGACATAGTAGGTTGCGGTGCAGCGACCAATGCCGACGCTCAGAACCGACGTAAAAGTCGATTGTTGGGCCAGAGAGGAGCCTTTTCCACAAGGTCTTAGCTTCGTCGGGCATTTGCGCCAGCAGAAAACAAGCGGACAGAGCTCAGGTAGAAGCAGTACTGTGCAGTGTAACGTACTCGGCAAAGGTCTTTGCAGTGATTTCGCTAACGTTAGCTCTGGCCATGCGAAGTATCACAGGCGCGTTGTTGGCATACGCAAAGTCGCGCGAGTAGACTGGTGGCAGGTATCGATAGGCTTGCTGATACAGTCTTTCAGACCATGAACCCATGCGACAAAGCGTGTGTTAAGTAGAGAGGGTAAAAGGCAAGGGAGCAAATCATGGCATTCCTGAGAAGATGATCAGAGGGAAAGGGGGGTTGGAAAGGGCGGCGCGCAAAGAGGAGCAACTCGATGGTGGGTTCCGTCATCGTTGAGGGATGACAAGGTTTCGGTTCGTCCTGCTCGAGCTCCCGCCTGTCAAAAGCCATCACACTCCCCCTTTCGGCAAGAATCTTCTTGCATCGCTGACACAGACAAACCACTTAACGCGTGACTACTCGCCAACATCTATGTACAGACATGAGCAAGCAAAGACCATGAAGATACACAGATCCTGGAGTCACAAGCATCTTGTGAGCTTTCGTGGTGATCGTGGCACATAATAGATAGCCCTTATAGTCGCAATCATGGGCTAAAGCGAGTAATCCCTCGTCTCCAAATTTTTGTGGGCTTGTTAGGGCTGAAATGCAAATCGCGAAACCGACTCCTAGCGGCATTGCAATCCAGAACTTGTAATGAACTTGTGATGAAAAACTCGTAATAGACTCGTGGACGTAGAGTGGACTTGTAGAACGGGATCATAACAGACGCGACAGACTTACAGTTCCACAGACTCTGCTTGATTTCCGTCTTCATAATCATTACCTTTCGCTGGCGAAAATAAGATGATATACTGAAACCTGGTTTTGGCAGAAGATATAGTAACCCTGGACAGTGTCAGATTCATCAGAAAACCTATGTGAAGGTCGATTTGCAGGGATGCACTGGGAGATGCAGAAAACTGATGTGAGGAAATGCTCTCTTTAGCCGACGATCGTCTTTGGTCGATGTGACGCGTGATCTTGGCACGGCTTTTCAAGTCTGCTGCCTGCGACGAAACCCGACCATCCATCTCTCTTCCCTTCACAACCTCTTTCATGACTATGCCCGCGACATATGAGTGCTCTTTATCCATTTGGTCCTGAGCATCCGATTCTTGGTCTGTTTTCTGGCTGTTCGTCTGCCTCTGCCCTTGTATACATGTCAGTCGCTCATACGCAGGCTTAGGTACTGTTCTGTCTTTCTTTGCAAGCGGTCAACATCAGAGTCACCTTAGCGTAAATCAACAAGATGGCAGATTTCGAAGGCAGGCCAACTTTCATTCGCTTATGCGTTTGGGGTCTGTAGGGTCCGTGGTCACCGTTCGTGAATTCTAACATCAGCCCTTTGGGCTGCATGCAGCGTTCACGAGCAGGTCAGCTGGTCTGTTCTGTAGGGACCGTAAGGATACCGGCGGCTGATTCTAACCATCTTGTTGGTCCGCTTTGGCTCGTTTGGCCGAGTCAGGGCTGCTCTATACAAAAGCCCGGGTGGGAGGGTTCTACGCTCTCGAGCGTAGGGTTCTCGTTCTTACTAACTCATGTTGAACATCTAGCTGACGGATATGATTTATATAGTCGTACAAATGGAAACGAATGTCATTTCTCTCAAATCTCTCGTTCATGTTTGCGCACAATACCAAGAGGGACCGTTGTCGGCTCAATGTCATCTCGACCTCGCCTTTGATGGGGACACATTCGTGTGCAAGCTCAGTACTCCTGCACGGCTACTGAAGTCTGATAAAAGAGTGTTTCTCTATCTCGTGCTGGACGCAAGCCATGTTGAGAGTTTGAGTATATGCGACAAGGATAATGATATTCCATCCAAGGTCACGAACGGATTTATCAAAAATTCACACTGCAGCGGATCATCCGACATAACGTGCATACAATTCACTCTCAAAAAGGGCGCGCCTCTCATTTCTTCCGACTCGGCATTGCGAAAGAAGAAGTCTACGTGCAGAGAAGCAGAGATCCTTCTGAGACTGGGCCAATGTGAGAGATTCAAAACCTATCTCCCATCCCAAGTTCTCAAGCCACAAAGTCTTTCAGGTCTCTGTACCGCACTGGCAAGGGGCAATCTGAGGCCAGCTGCTGGGTACATCAAGACTCTGTATGCAGGTACCGGCAGCAGGATCATCACTGACCTGGACGAGCTTTGGTCTTCGACCTCTGATCGGCTGGGTAACCCACCCCCTTACGACGCATCGACCGCCCCCGGAGCGAGCAATCATGAGACGAAAGGTCGCCATGACATTGAACATCAGGGCTATCCCACATCTCCCAGGAAGCGACGAAAAACATCACCTGATGTGCATCAGGACCATGAAAAACGACAACTGTGTACGGAAGATGCCATTACTGGCCCAGAACCCTGGCAGCTGGCCTTTGCCGCCCAACAAGCCCAATTAGCTACCTTCGGCGCCGAGCTTCTAAAGATGCGCGAAGAAATGCAGCAGCTCCGTCGCCCGCCCATGGTGGATGCTGAGACTCAGACTGACGAGGCTGTTGAGCCACAGTCAGAACCCGAGGCTCAATCAATCGCGGTTCATGGGTCACAAGCCAGCACAGTCGAAATCTCAGTCGAGGAGCGTCTAATCATGGTCGAAGATGATGTGATTCACGAGCAGAAACAGCGTGCATTGTTAGAGGAAAAGGTAGACAAGAACGACGAGCAATTGAGACAGACGCTGGATTTGGATTGCAATGGGTTGCATGAAGCGATTGGTGATTTTGAGTCTCGTGTACAAGAGCTGGGAAACGACTTTCGAGAAAGTCTGGATGAAAAAGCTTTGGAGCTACAGGTCAAGCTGGAGGAATTCATTGAGCAACGGCTTGAGGATGTCGAGGAGGCCGTCAAGCACGATGTCCGAATGGCAATGGAGAATGCTTCGTTCAAGTTTAAGATGGAACTCGGTTGGACGGGATAACGTAACTGGGCTAGCATAAAGGATGCTCTCCAGGGTCAGTGACAGAGATTGGCGATGGTTCGTCCCAACCGTAAATGCGTCTACAATCTCAGTTGTATGATCAACATCAGATATAACGACTTCCTGCCTCGTGTCGCTCTAGAGATGCCTGTGATTTCGTGGACCTGGCTCCCTGGATGGCCAGGCACGATTATCATCCAAGCGGGAGCAGTATCCTGAGAGTTCATGTCGGATGGTCACCCTTGGTTGTGCAAATGTGCAAAATTATGAAAGTGTCAATCAAACGCGCTCGGCGCGCGTCGCGTCCACTTTCAGAGCAGCATCTCATGATTGACAGACAGTCCACACCATGAGCAAATGAATCAATGAACAGTGATATTGAAGAGCCAACATTCTCAGATGACATAGCAGCTCTTTACGAACAAGAAGCCGAGATACGAGCAGACAACAGACGACGAGGCATCGTCATACAGCATCGAAGCTGGCCGCTAGGCGACGCTTTTCGCAGCGACGACGATCGTTCGAACTGTATGCTGCACACTTGAACCCGGAAGCACCCACTCTTACTGAGCAATAGACATCCCTTCGAGTCAGCCTCGGTACAACCGCAAACACGATCCTCGGTCCTCTCCGCCAGCAATGCCCTTCATGTCTTCGGCCGTCGCTCCTCGACCTGTCTCTTTGTCGCCCAAGAGGAAAGACACGGCCAGCAACATCTTTGTCGAAGACTCGGACAGCGATCATGACATGCAATCACCACACGACTCGACTCCGAAACGAAGTCAGCCTCAAGAGCAACCACCTTCTCGCATCCACCTTTCTCCCAATCTCCCAGCACCTACACAATCTCAAAGCGGCCAACAACCGACCGGCCAGAGTCAGCTTCAGTCTCAAAATCTGGGTCTCTCGCTGTTTGCCAAAAGCATCGTCCACAGCCCCTTGATTTCCTCGAACAATACACCTTCCACAACAAGAGTCGCTATCCGCACATCCTCCGGAAAATCATTCTCGGTCGGAAAGAAACAAACCACCGAGTCCCTGTCAACAGAAAGACTTGCAGCCTCACGCTCAGAAGTCATCGAAGGGAGAGCCCAACGGAGTTACTATGGCGTCGACATACATAACCTGGTCAAAGAAGCCAAAGCCCAAAAAGTCATCGACCAAGCAGAAGCAGAGAGAAAGGCTGCTTTGCCCTCTGTCGAGCCAGACCACTCGACATGCGGGGCAAGCAATCAACGAACATTGATGTGGACGGAGAAATACAGAGCTCGCAAGTTTACCGATCTTGTGGGCGACGACCGTACACATCGTTCTGTCATGCATTGGTTGAAGCGGTGGGATGCGATTGTCTTCCCCGGATCAAACAGAAAACCCAAGCATCGCAAAAATGGAGACAATCCTGTTGAAGAACGACCGCACCGAAAAGTCTTGCTTCTCACCGGTCCTCCTGGTCTTGGAAAGACTACGCTGGCTCATGTATGCGCCAAACAAGCTGGCTACGAAGTACAAGAGATCAACGCTAGCGATGAAAGAAGCAGAGATGTCGTCAAAGGTCGAATCAGAGACATGGTTGGCACCGAGAACGTCAGAGGTGTCGATCAAAAGACCGCTGCTGGCAAAGTTCGCAAGGCTGGTCGTCCTGTCTGCGTCATCGTCGACGAGGTCGATGGTGTAGTCGGCGGAAGCAGCGGTGGAGGTGAAGGTGGTTTCATCAAGGCTCTACTCGACTTGGTCGCACTCGACTCAAGAAACTCAAACAAAACTCCCTCGCAACAGCCATCTGGCAAGAAGAAGGGCGACAACTTCCGATTACTACGACCACTGATCTTGATCTGCAACGATGTCTATCATCCCTCTTTACGGCCGCTTCGACAAAGTACGGCCGCCGAGATCATTCATGTCCGAAAACCAGCCATCAACTCTGTCGTCTTGAGAATGCAGGCCATTTTTGAAAAAGAGAATATCCCTCATGACAGTGATGGTGTACGGAAACTCTGCGAGGCCTCTTGGGGCATGACCAACCGTAAAGAAGGAGGCTCAGGCAGCAGCACAGGCGAAGGTGATATCCGTGGTATCCTTGTCGTAGGCGAATGGATAGCTGGCAGATTACGAGCCACTCTCGATCCAGTCAACAACTCGACACAAAGACTGACTCGAAGATGGATCGAGGCCAACATACTGGCAGACTTGTCACACGGTGGAGGCTCGGCAAGAGGTGTAGGCAGAGGCGGACCGAAGGAGGTAGTCGAGCGGGTCTTCAAAGAAGGCGCCGGCTTCTCCAAACCATCAATGCTAGCAGCGCCAACAGCAGACGCCTCAATCACCGGCATAAAAGGTGTGGCCGAAGCAGGCAAACGACAGGCCATGGATCGACTTGGAGAAATGGTCAATACGTCCGGCGACATCGATCGCATCATGACAGACTGTTTCTCTACTTACCCAGCCCAACCATATCAAGACGACAACTACCTCAGCAAACCAGACGAAGCATACGAATGGCTTTACTTCCACGACCGTCTGGCTTCGGCCGTCTTCAGCCACAGCGAGTGGGAATTGGCAAGTTATCTCAGCCAACCCATCCTCGCTTTCCACCATCTCTTTGCAACACCAACTCGCTCTCAAAATGCCAACAAATGGAACGACGAGCAAACCAACCAAGACGATACAGAACCCACCCCTTTCACCGGTCCGCAAGCCTCCTTCCAAGCCCACGAAGCCCAAAAATCCAACCTCGAGATACTGCAAACACTGCAATCCAGTCTTTCCTTGGCTCTATTACGCATGTTCCCAGCACCCGCAGCCATGATAACAGATTTCATCCCTTACCTCACACGCATGCTCAGTCCACACATCAACCCGACAATCGTGCACAACAGCGGCGCCTCGACGGCCTCTGTCCGCAAAGCCAGCGAAAAACTCCTCGTCTCTCGCGCCGTCACCGCCATGACGGCAACGGGCATCCGCTTCGACCGCTTACGTCTCGACGCCGAGACCTTGTCGTCGTCTTCGGCGCCTCTTGCTGCTCCGGCGAGCTGGATCTATCGCATGCGGCCCGGCATCGACGAGCTCGCCGTTTACCAGACTTTGGACTGCAGAGCCGCCGGTATTGGCGCTGCGGGTGACAAGACGCGGTTTGCGGTCCGGCAGGTGCTGGAGCAGGAGTTTGAGAGGGAGTGCAAGAAAACTTCAGAGGCTGCTAGGCTGGCCAGGGGTGGTGGTGGTGGTGGTGTGGTTTCTTCGCTTGTTGATGCCGTTGGCGGTGCTTCTGCTGCTGTCGAAGATGGTGCTGCGGGTACAAAAGGGAAATTGAAACGTGACTTTTTCGGGAGGGTCATTGTACAGGATGATGATGAAGAGGAAGAAGAGGGAGAGCAAGGCAGGCAGAGGAAAAAAGCGAGGGTTGAACTCTCAGAGGAAAAAGAGAGAAAAGTGTGGGTTACTTTCCACGAAGGCTATTCGAATGCCGTCAGGAAACCGATTTCCATGAGAGAGCTGCTAGGGGCCATGTAGTTTTTAAGGATGTTTTTTTTTTTCTTTCTGTAAAAAATTGTTAGAAAAATAGAGAGTCTTCCTGCTCTCCCAATCATTTTTGTCCGAAATCACAAATCTCTATTGCATGCATCTGAGGCAGCTTTGTCTCTTTTCTGTTTTCACAATCAAAAGTGTTTTGTGTAAAATTTGGTGCATAAAAAGGCGTGAGCTAATATCATGTACAATGTAAGAAAAACAAAAAAGCAAATCATCAATAAGCCAACCCCACCAAGTCTAGAAACAGACGACTCCTTTTTCATTCGGCTTTCCTTCGTATTTTCTTCAAAGCTTGCTCTTGAACTTGTTGCTATCGTTGGTCTTGAACAGCACATCACTATTCGGGTACGGATCCACCGTGATGGCGTTGAGGGGATTCAACTCGCTGGCACGGTAAAACATGTCTTCGTAAACTCTGCCGTCGTATCTGCCCAATGAGGAATCGAGCTGCCAGTCCGGGAACGCCCACGCGTCGACCAGTCTCACGGCGTGAGGTCTGATGTCGGCCAAAAGCTTCATGACGGCATTCGTGCGCGCGAGCTGGATCTGGCGCACGGTGACGGCGGCCGAGGTGTAGAATTCAGAGGCTTCCGACTCGAGCGTGTGCAGGGCGTAGAGGCGGAACAGCTTGTGCATGAGTTCGCGGGTCGCAGGGTCGAGTTCCGAGTTGACCGAGGAGCTGTTCAGGGCTTCGTAAAAGTTCTTGACGACCATGTACTGCGAGTGTGCGCGCGACAGGCGGTAAAAGTCGACGAGCAGGTCGTTCCAAGCCTTTTTGTTCTCGTCTCTGTGCTTGAGCGCCTCGAAGGTGAGGAAAGCAGATCGCCAGGCAAAGGCGGCAACCAGGTCTTCGTCCTTGTCCATGATGTTGAAGGCGGCGCCGGTTTCTGATTTGGCGAGGAAGTTTGCGAGAATGGCGGTTGTGTCGTTGGTGGGCTCGTTGCCCTTGAGCACGCTGCGGGCGGATTTGAGCAGGTAGCGGGCGACTTGTTGGGTCAGCATGTAGTTGTCGCCCTCCCAGGTGGCGGTGGGCAGGTAGTCGGCGTACCAAGGGCCGATACCCGAGAAGTTGCTGTAGCCGTGGCCACCGCAGGCACGACGACAGACTTCGAGGCCGTCGACGGCGGTGGACGAGGCGAGGGACTTGAGACCGCACGATGTGGCGTGGAGGTCGGCGAGAAGGTCGCTGCCAGCGTTGACTTCTTCGGGACCTGCGCCGCGCTTTGCAGTGCTGGCCTTGCCGGCATCTTGACTCATCTTTCTCTGGTTGGCCTCGTACAGCTGCATCATGCCGCGACCGGTAAAGTGGAGGGCGTAGCAGGTGGCCAGCAGAGTCAAGAGTCTGATCTGCACAGTGGTGTAGTTGAGAACTTGGTTCTCGGCAGACTTGGGGTCTTGAGCGTCACGGTCCTGGAACTGGCGACGGACGGCGGCGTAACGGGTGGCAATGGTGACACCACGGGCCAGCACGCTACCAGACTGCAAGACGATGGTGCTACGGACCCAGGTGAGGGTTCCGTAGATGAGCGAGGGCGAGGCCGGACGCAGGTACTTGCTGGTGCTGGGGTCGACGCTGGAGAAGCGGGCCAGCATGCTAATGTGCGGCACCTTGACCTTGTTGAAGAGCAAGAAGCCGTTGTCCATGGTGTTGTAGCCAAACTTGGGACCAATGTCGCCAATGTGGATGTTCTCGAGGGGCAGATGTGTCTTGAGATCGCGGATCTGCACGACGAAGGGATGGGGGCCGTAGGGCTTGTTGTTGATGTACAGCTGTGCCATGACAACGGCATGGTTGGCAGTGCGGCCCAGAGAGCCGATCCACCACTTGCTGGCGGTCAAGGTGGGCGAGTTGATGATGAAGGTCTTGTCGTCGGCGTTCCAGGTTGCCGTTGTCTCGAGTCCTCGCACGTTGGAGCCGTGGCCGAGCTCGGTCTGAGCGTAACAACCGATGTATTCGTAGTTTCGTGCGGGCTTCAGGAACTTTTCGTGCTGCTCGGGCGTGCCTTGGTCGCGGAGGGTGATCTACAGGGCTTGTTAGCAGCTGCGGGTTCCGACAATTGAGGGACTGGCTCACCAAGAACATGCTCTCGTGGAGGCCATACGGGCCAGGCTCGCTGATGAGATCGTTGGCAACAGTCTTGTCCGTGTCGGTCCAGTTGTGCTTGACCTGGAGCTGTCGCAGTCTCTTTGCTCTTGCCAGCGCCGTCTCGAACCGATCAATGCGTCCGGCAAAGTAGTTTTGTGACTTGTCAAACACCTTTTCCTTTTGCAGAATCTCGAGGATTCTCTGCTTGCGGTCGAGTCCCTCTTGCGTGAACAGGAAGGTCGACAGTGCTTGGACATTGACATTGGACTTTGCTCGCTCTTGCGACAAGAGTTCGGTGCCTTGAGGGCCTGCAGGCTTGAGGTCCTTGACCCATTGAGGAGTGGGTGCCATGATGTGTGATGGGTGTATGTGTGGAGAAGTAGAAAGTGTGAAGAAACAATCAAGGTCATGATCGCTGCATTGTACTTATCATTGCGCCTTCGGTTGTTAGCCTTCGACCATCTCCCTCGGTGCCTCGGCAATATTGCATCTCGTTAGAGAACGCGAACTCAATCTGGACGGCGCTTAGAGAACGGTCGCTCACAGGCAGATGGACCAACACACGTCAGACTCGGCCTCTAGCAACTCGACGTAAGGTCGGCTCATTCGACGCCTGTCAGGCACTGTCGCTGCTCTTTCTGCTTGAGAAGTGCTTGTCGTAGCCGTCCTACCTCGCTGTCCACGTCCCGTCATGCCGACCACGTCCTCGAACTCTAACCCATCATGTTCGCTAACTAGACTTGGCGGCCCCATATTACTGTGGGGAACGCCCCTGTCTGGGGCAACCCACATCGTTCTTCGATGCTTGTGAAGATGCCGTTGCCGAATCGTTGATGAAATCAGAATCTTGCCCGTGAAAACGACAATGAGGTTTCGCTCCTTCCCTGACTGAGCACAGGACAGCCGTCGGCTTATCCTCACATTTCTTGGGCAGACACGAGTTGCTGTTCGTCTTGGCGTCTAGATACAGTCGTCATGTCTTTCCGACAAGACAACGCTACATGTTGGTTTCTCTTCCAATGTGCGAATTTCTCTGATAAAATGATCAAGGAATGTGTCTCGCAAGTGTCTCTTTGAGCTCTGGAAACACAAACTGTTATAGATTGCATCTCGTTGTGCCAAGTCCAACAGCCTGTACGTGTGAAAGCACAGCATCACACAAATTGGAGGTAGTGTTTTCAAGGTGGCTTAATCGTGAGCTTGGCCAGTCTATCAGATGACCACGTTCTTGAACTTGCCGCGAATGTCTTGATGACGGTTTGGAGGACAACAAGGTCAGGTATGTGAATCAAGGTCTTGGAACCTCATTCAGCATCTTGTATAGCTGTCAAATCCACATCGCTAAGTCGCCACATATACCACATGAAAAGGCTCCTAGAGAAGTAATCAGCTTATGGTCGACACAATGGCCTGTCCAATGTGAGAACGAATCACACGTACCTGTATGGAGAAAACTTCTCTGCAGCTTCAAGCATAGCCTTTTCGGATCCCATATACTTCCACTTACCTCCCCCCTTAGCTTTCAGTTTGCTGACGTCTTTGCCGAGATAAACTGCAAGGCCACGCCTGATATAAGATTTAGCATGCATCTCAGACACACTTTCTTATCAAGAACCTACTGTACGCCCAGATCTCCTGTTGAGAACACGTCCATTCTCTTCAAGTCGAAGCAGGCAAACATTTCAACACTCCACTTGCCTAATCCTCTGACTGCTATCAATTTCTCCATGACCTCTTCGTCTGAAGCTTTGGCGAGCATATCGGCATTAAGTTCGCCATGGGCAAACTTCTCGGCCAGACCTTGTATGTATTCGGCTTTCCTTTGACTCAATCCAGCTGTTCTGAGTGTGGGTATTGGCATTGCAGCTACTAGTGCAGGTGGAGGGAAGTGAGGCGGTCCAGCATAGTTGTGTGCTATTGATGGCGTGAATAGATTGATAAATTTGTTCTTGATACTGCTTGCCGCTGCACCAGACACTTGCTGTGCTATGATGCCAGAAGCCAGCGAACGGAAAGGATTGATCGGCTCAGCCAGACCTTCAGCATCAAAGACTTTGCAGTGGAATTTGGCAATAAATGGCGCTAAGCGTCCATTGTCGTCCATACGCTTGAGATGTGCTATAGCATCGTCCAGAATAGAACATGTCGTACCCGCAGGAGCTGGTCCAACTGTGTCGCCGCTCCAAGTTGAGTATGCCGTGACCACTTTGTTTGAGTCAGGAGATTTGATTGGAGCATTTGCAACATGAGGTTCTGCAGGCCTAGGCGATGGATTTTGAATCGACTTGGCAGGTTTGTTCTTTTTTGCTGAGCCATTCAGAAGAGGAGTTTTGGCCGTCATCAGGCCAACTGCTGCGGGTGTCGGCGTTACTGGTGGCAACTCATCGTCTGGTTTTTGACGTTTACGAGGCGTTTGTCCTTTCAGAGGTGTGATTATTTCAGTGTCGCCATTGCCATTTGCTGCCAAATTGGTCATCATGGCCAATTCTGGTGGACTCGGTTTGATAGCAGATGCCTTTCGCTTGGTCACTTTGAGCTGAGTAGTAATGGTCGCTGCATTGCTCGAGAGCGCACGCACGCGGTCAGAACGTCGGAGAGACATTTTGAGGAGTATTGTCGGTATCGAAGTTGAAGAAGCCAGCCTTGGAATCTCCTTGAAGATTTAATCAGGAGGAGAGGTCGTTGGTCTGATGGTAAAGGTCGAGGAATGGCAGAAGCTGACGCAATGACGCATTCGAGGATGCGAGTTCAGTAGCACCAAGCGTAGGTTATCCAACACGACTTTTCGAGCGACTGTCTTGCAGGCAGCCAGAATTGTACAAATGCTTATCGGTCATTGATCAACCAATGCAGATACATCACAGTCAAGCATAGAAGTCAAATCAGATAGTCACGAAAGAAGCACAGACCATGCATACACGCGTGAGGCAAACTGGTTCGCCAGGCTCATTTGACCATGCATACGCAAGCACTGGGGATTGAAAACTCTCTGCAGCCAGCAAGAGAAAACACGGTGTAGTGATTCCCGGTATAGACTCTGCGGTTCGTAGGACCTTTGGCTATCACGTAGATGTCCAGCGAGAATCGCACTGGCCAAACCTCCAATAATGCAGGAAAGTCCGTCGAGTCAGGATGGGGATATAATTCAGTCGAGACAAGGAAAAGGCGATTTTGGACATTCTAAAGGTATAGAGTACATGAAGATGGCGACTCGAGGAATGCGAGAAGGAGTAGGTGTGGAGGCGATTATTTCTTGATGACCATGGCGTCGAGGTCCATTCTCTCTCTCTTCTCGGCCTCAATCTCTCTGATGATAGGGCTCAAGTATGGGATATCCTGGTTTGTGTGTAAGCGACTGGCTGGTAGAGGAAGAAGGGTGTTGGAAGAAGGCGTACGTCTTCGGGCTTGGTCTGCTCATTCTTGGGAAGAAGCTGGTGTGCAATGGAGCACTGCAAGAGCAAGTCAGCGCCGCTGTCAGAACGTTTGGGGGATCAATTGGACAGGTCGAACCTGGAAAGCGCGGCGCATGCGGAAGACACGGTCGTAGGCCTCCTTGGGTGGGAGACGCTTGAGGGCGGCGAGAACGGTCTCGGACTCCTCAGGGATAAGGTCGTCGGCTCTGCACAGCACAAGCGACGTCAGCAATTGTCTCCAGCTTGGACGAGGATCAGTAGGGCAGGGGCGGACCTCAATCCCAACTTTCTGTAGCCGGCGGCGTCGGTGTACCAGTTGGCGAGCGGGGTCATCCAGCGCTTCAACCAGGGGCGCTTGACGATGAAGTTGGTGAGCGAAGGCTGCGACATGGTGGCGATGTGGATTGAACAGAAAGAGCGATCTTCAATGTCGACAGTCTCGTCGTTGGATGGTCGTGAACCAACTTGCTTGAAGACGCCAAGGCTGGCAGTCCGCTGATTGGCTGCTTACCTAGGCTGCTCATTGGCCAAACAGACTCCCCGCCTTCTGCCGACTTGGCCGACGACCGACCCGGCGGCTTGCTGGTCTGGCAGGAGGCAGGAGCGCCATGTGGGAGCAAGTGCGAGTGCCAGGTTGTTGCCCTTTTCAGAACAGAACAGATCAGGTCGGGCTACTACTCGGATCGTCGCCAACACACACACACACACACACACACACAACCAGACACGACCTGCTCCGCTGCGTTCTGTCACTCTCGTTGTTTGTTCGCAGATTCATGGAGACGTGCAATCGCTAATCCATCCACTTTGGCGGTGCCGGGCCGCGCGCATACGCCCTCGCACAACTACCATCTCTCACCCATCTTGATCATTACCGTTCAGCCACAGCTCGTCGCTCCCGCCTCTGGCCTGAATATGCGCAGCTATTGAGGCAATACCCCTCGATATAATGTCAGCCCCGGCACCCGACTCCCCCGATCTAGTCATCCCGAAACCCCCACCTTCGACCGCTGCCCTTCTGGCTCAAAAACTCCCCAAGGCATACATTAACAGCTTCTGTGGTGCTTCCGCTGGTGTTGCCTCGGGAATCGTGACTTGCCCGCTCGACGTTATCAAGACCAAGTTGCAGGCACAAGGCTCCTTCCGCCATCAACAGCACCAACAAGGCAGCCCCTCCACATCTCACGTCTACCGTGGCCTTGTCGGTACCGCAAAGACAATCATCCGTCAAGATGGTCTCAAGGGCATGTATAGAGGTCTTGGGCCAATGATTCTTGGTTATCTGCCCACTTGGGCTGTCTACATGAGCGTCTACGATATAGCAAAGACTTCTTACTCAGATCGTATTGGTGTGTTTTTCTCGCTGGATTCCATCTGCTTGTGCTGACATTATCAAAGAGCCACAATGGTTCGCCCACGTTTGCTCATCCGTCACGGCCGGCGCGTGCTCCACGCTTGCTACCAACCCCATCTGGGTCATCAAGACCCGTCTCATGTCTCAAATATCTGCAAGCGCAGTTGAAGGTCATCGCACTCCTTGGCACTACAACAACACCTGGGATGCTGCTCGTCAGATGTACAGGGGCGAGGGCATCAAAGCCTTCTATTCAGGTCTGGCTCCTGCCCTGCTTGGTCTTACACACGTCGCCATTCAATTTCCTCTATACGAATACCTGAAACTCAAATTTACTGGCGTAGAAATGGGCGCCGCTCCACCAAGTCAAGGAACAAACTCAGTCGGCGTTCTTGCCGCTACTTGCATCAGCAAAATCTGCGCCACTACTGCAACATATCCCCACGAAGTCTTACGGACTCGTCTGCAGACACAGCAACGAGGAATCCCTAGTTCTGACGGCATGATCAATAAGCCTCGTTATCAGGGCGTGCTCAAAACCTGCAAACTTATCCTCTACGAAGAGGGCTGGACGGCCTTCTACAGCGGCATGGGAACCAACCTTATCCGCGCCGTTCCTGCAGCCATGACGACAATGCTGACCTTTGAAACCCTCAAGAGCGTCATTGTTCGCATGCAGACTGATGATGAAGACGAGCACACTCGATCTATCTAGACAAAACTTACATCCCACGGAGTTTTTCTCATCTTTCACCTTACGAGCTTATGCCCAACAATGTATAGAAGCTTCTTCACGTCTTGCTCTCCGGATTTGATATCTGCGTTTCGCTCCGCCGACTCAACTTTGGGAGTTGTCATCCCAAACTCTGTTATCACGGCATTTGCTTGCATTCAAGACCCCGGCTAGGGTGTACACAGCAAGGCGTTCTGGCGTTTCTTATCATCCTCGCAATCTGGTGGTGCATCTTTTGCATCCACATCATTGTCTTGTACCTTTTCTTTTTCTCTAGTGCTGCCAAAAAGAAAAAGAAACAAATGAAAATTCACGTTAAATTTCAAGTTGCCTGCTCTGGTTGTTGCAGCATCGCATCCGACCTATCTCGTCTTATGTTGTCGTGTTCTTGTCAAGGTTGGCGAAACTTCATAATTCCGCGGTTCCAGTATTCAGAGAAAACGAATCTTTGTGTGATTTGTCTGGTCACGAGGCGCTATCTGTTTGATCTACCTCAGTAGACTGATCTCGTTATTCCGCATCTCATGTGAGCGACCGTGTGGTAAGATGGATCTGCACGGCGACATCTTCGACAGTAAGTCGTTTTTGAGGGCCGTGGTGTTAACGCTTTATTCGCGCGTTGTTTGATGATGTTATCAAGAGCGGTAGTCTCTAGGTAGGTTGAAGGAGGGTCAGAAACTAGAGAGTAGACAACACGATGGACTGGACGTCCGCCATATGGAGACAAGTTGCACTGAAGAGACACGGGCAGTCAGAAAGAACGAAGGATGATGAGGCAAGAAAAACACGATTCGGCCATCAAAAAAAAAAAAGGTCACGTTCGAGACCAACCTGGCAGGGTAGGAGCGAAGTCACCACTGAGCGATAGGGCAAAACAAGATTGGCACCGCAAACTGAAGATGGCGGCTTTCAAGGAGAGACGAGCAAGATCTAGATGCGGTGATCTGGTCTGACTTTGACCCTTGTAGACAAGACAGCAAAAACAGGATATCAGACGACCAAAACGTACGGCAGCAGGGATTCCCGTATCGTCACCGACTACAGTGCTAATCTGCCGTTCAACTGCTTATGTATGGCAGAGCGGACGGGATGCCCAGTTTTCAGCTGACTGTGGCCGGACGTGCTAGGAATGTGATATTTTGCGTATACAGCTGCTGCAAATTTGCACGTCACGGCCAACCTGGGTTTTTGAGAGGTATCGATGAGTCATGAGATGTTGTCGATTAGGGGGACAAACCGGTCTGTAATTGCGAGCGACGGTGGCAATTCAGAGTCGGTGTGCGCCAATGGATCTTCGAGTCGGAAATACGTGAGTGCTTGAGCATGAGAAATACTCGTAGCGGCCGGTCGAGTGTTGTCCATTGAGAGTCTATAAAATACAGTGAGAGCCATGATGGGTAGCTTGGCAGCATTGTCAGTCGGCTCGAGAGCAGGATGCTTATGACCTTGCATTGTGCGAGAATGGCATATTGGCCCGGTAGCTGGTCTTCTGGAGATTGTTGATCGCGGCGGTGCTCATTTGCACTTATATCGTTTCGAGCCGCTGAGACCTCAAATGATGATGAGTGGCAGCCGAGCGTCATGATTGCTTTTTCTACTTTGGGCTCGGATAATAGTGGTGTATTTATAAAATCACTCTATCGATAGTGTCAACATGAAACAAAGCTTCAAGTCATGAGTCTTGCTTGAATGATTCAGAAAAGCCATGAGCCAAGAACACCATCATCCGAAGACATGACTCTCGGAAATGCTTTCATCACTTGTCAAGTTGCTTGGCTCGTCATAACAAAGTCTTGTCCTCTGCGAGTATGACGAGCTTTGTTGGTCTGTGGTGGAAAAGAAAAATCCACAAATTTTTGGTGATCATGGAGTTGAGGTTGCGGATGATCTGCTGGACAGGCAATTTCGGAGTTAGTGACATTTTGCTTCTTGAGAACTCGTTGTCAGATGTCTATACAAGTCTTCTCGATGTAGACTTGTACTAAGTCCGATGGTGACATGTTCGACTCGCAATCATGTCCGAAGACTGCGGAGTAGTTTATATGAAGTGCGACGTACACCCAGTGAACAATCACAGCTAGTCGATCTCCATCGCCTACAACATACAGCATGAAGCCGCATGCATGGGAGGCTGATACTTGTGTGCTTCAAAGCGTCACACAACTTATGTCGGCTGGGACACACGAGGGCGCAGATTCGTTGCTTCTCACAGCCTCACAGGCAAGGACAGTTAAGCACGTCGGCTTCCAATATTCCGACTAGAATTGTGATGAGCAACTAACGTTTCTGCGCGGTAGAGTAGAATCATGCATCAAATCTGCTGAAAACACCGGACAATCAAGCTATCAACTGGATACTGATCGCTGCCAAGCATATATTGAATTGTGTTGGACCTGGAGAGAAGACGAGCTTTGCGCTCTGAAACATAAACCCTGAACAGAAAAGTACACCGAGCAGTTGTCGTTTGACTTTTTCAAAGGATGCAGCACTGTTTCCTGCCACGGAATCTGAAGTTGATCTTTTCGTGAGACAGCCGCAAGATGTGCCAAGTCGGACGTTCACATCGAGCGACCGAGGAAGCAGCCACATCTTCATGACGATCATGCGTGTTTCCAAAGGCTCTGACAACGGGTATTACGGGACCCGCTGAGCTTGAGTAGAAGAGATATCAGTAGCCGAAAGCATGATTGTGAATTATACGACACACTTCGTGTTGCCGGAACCTTGACGCGACATTCAGTACAAGAGGCTGGTCATCAACCTCCTCAAAGCTGGGACAGAGCTGCAAGTCTGGTCGATAGGGCAACTTCTCAGCAAAGATGGAATGGTTGGTGTGCTCCACAACAATCGCGAGCTCGCCACCGCAACCAAACCTCGAAGTGGTTTAGGGCAAATCTTGTTTTGTTTGGGGACGGGAAGGCATCCCGGCCGTTGATCTGAGCCACGACGGGGGAAGAAAAATAGAACAGAAGAATCTCCTCCTGATACAAAAAGAAATAGATAGCTTTCGAGATTGGAAGCAGCACGAGAGCAATTTGAGGAGTTTTAGGTGAGCAATCAAATCGTTGCTGATAACGGACATATAATCGACATAAAGGACTGATGCGAAATTGCGGTGGCTGCAGGGATGACATCCAGCCGAAACAGTTCGAGCAACGGGACATGTCAAAGCGCCTGACCAGCAACAGAGCCAAAGCAAAATGATCGACCATTCAAGTCGCGGACGATAAAGTGTGTAGTTATCTGCGTCGGTATCAGAGTTGTGTTGAAGGCTTGGAGCATTGGGTCTGGGTGGAGCGACACGCCCACCAAGACACGTTTGCCACGCAGTCTGGGTTGCTAAAGAAAGAGAAGAGTTTCCATTCCGCGGCGCTATCAGTGGCCAGAGCCTGGGGAAAGACGTGGGAAACCTGATGTCTGGCGGTGGTGAATTGTGTTTGTGCAGGAAATAGCCGCGTAACGATGTTCGCCACTAAAATGGCACTAAGGACTTGGCTTGAGCTCAACCCAGGGCGGACATCTTTCAAAACAACCCCCTGCCCGGCCCTCTCTTTTCGCAAGCACCTTCGCACCTTCCTCTCGTTGACTCCCTTACGAGTGCTCTTATACCGCAAAAGGCCGCTTCACCTTTCTCACATTCGCTCTCCATTTCTGTTGCATCTGGTCCTTTCCATTTGCACTACACTTATCCCAGCGCTTTCTCTCCTGCAACAGTTTATACACTTTCCAAGGTATGTTTACCATCTGATTTTTCTCACAATCTACCCGTCTGTCCACGACCATTCTTGCCTTTCTCCGTCTGGTCACTGTAATTCTGTGTCACTCTCGCCTTGAGCGATCTCTTCGGTTGCACATCAACCCCTCTTCCGCATAAACGACAACAAGCCATCCCATTCATACTGACGCGCGGCCTCTCAGTTAATTCCCTCTCACAATGTCCATGAAGTACCTCATGCCGGCACTCGCCGCTGTTGGCGGTGCCTACGCCCAGAGCTCTTGCAGCGTTTCTGGCACCACCACCATCAACGCCGCTGCTGATGCCTCGGCTCTCTCTGGCTGCTCCACCTTCTCAGGTTCCATTGCCATTGCCACCGGTCTCGCCGAGGCTGTCTCGATCCCTGGTGTTAGAAGAATCACGGGTGACCTCGTCGCAACTAACAACTCCTTGATTCCTTCCATCTCGGCCGACAGCCTTCAAATCATTGGTGGTGCCTTCAAGCTCGACGACCTCCAGGTCCTCTCGACCCTTTCTTTCCCCCAGCTCACCCAGGTCGACGCCATCCAATGGAACGCCCTTGCCGGTCTTCAGCTGCTCTCCTTCACCACTGGTGTCCAGCAGGCCAACGAGCTCAACATCCAGAACACCCAGCTCCAGACCCTTGATGGCATTAACCTTGCTGTTGTCGATACCGTCTTCATCACCAACAACAACTGGTTGAACGACATCTCCATGCAGCTTGGCAACATTAGCACTTCGCTGACCATCGAGTCCAACGGTGGCAACGTTTCTGCCATCTTCCCCAACCTGATCTGGGCCAACAACATGACCTTCCGCAACGTCTCCCAGATTGCCCTCAACTCGCTCGTTTCGGTCAACGGTTCTCTCGGTTTCTACTCCAACGAGTTCTCGTCGCTGCAGTGCGCCAACCTTACCAACGTCGGTACCAACAAGGGTGACTTGACCATCGTCTCCAACCAGAACCTCAACAACGTCTCCTTCCCCCAGCTCAAGAAGGTCGGTGGTGGTTTCTCCATCCAGAACAACACCGAGCTCATGACCGTCAACGGATTCCCTAAGCTCGCCACTATCACTGGTGCTTTCGATCTGTACGGTGACTTCGAGAAGTAAGTACAAGACATTGGGATTCTCGATCTGCATGACACTAACAATCTATCTCAGCGTTACCATGCCCGCCCTGAACGAGGTTGACGGTGCTTTCAACATTCAGTCTTCCGCCCAGCTCGGCGGCTGTGATGCTTTCTCTAAGCTGAAGTCTGGTGGTCAGATCCGCGGCAAGTACTTCTGCAACGGTACCGTCGCCAAACCCTCTGGTGTTGGCTCCAACCCCAGCGTCACTGGCTCCGGCTCGGGCTCCAAGTCCACTAGCACTGGTGCTGCTAGCGCCATGTACGTCCCCACCGCCGCTGCTGGTGTCATGGGTCTCGTCGCTGCTCTCTTCGGTCTTCTGTAAACGGGTCGTTCCTTGACTTGGTGTTGATCAAATTGCATGGCGTTCGATTTCATTTTCCTTGTCTTGCGTAGACTAATTGACGGGACATTCTCAATCTATTCAAAATCACCCAATGGTTGATTCTACTCACATACCAGCTCTGGGTTCCCCTTCTCCTTGAGCGAAAGCATTCTTTTGAAAATACAGGATAGCGTGCATCGAATGGTTCCTTTTTTTTCTCACAAAACTTTATTTCCTTTTTTCTTCTAATGGCTTTTAACGAGTTAGGCGGATGGGGTTTATTGTAATAACTCTTTATCGTATGAGATTCTTCATGTTCATACTTTTCTCTTTTTCAAAAACAAATTGTTCATCATATATCACTTCTGCAAGTAACCGTGACATTTGCACAAACGAGTTGCCTTGTTTGCAAAACTTCTATAAGACTTTGGATGCCAACTGTGTCGCGTGCGAGCAACTTTTGAGTTTGACGATCCGAGTTCTCCTGAACGTCACTCTGTGTCATGTAGGAGAGGCTGGAGTTTGCATCCTCCTGCCTTTGCAGTCAAAACCTACTGGCAATCTCACACAAACATCGGTCATGGTCCGCCGGTACGAGATCGAACACCTCTTGTCGGCGACTATCAAGGCGAGGTCGGCGAAGTCTTGCCTCTGCAACAACTTGTTGCAATAAGGGCGGCGAGTAAATCGTCGGCTCATGACAACATGCATCAGTTGTGAGGTCTACCGCGCGGAAGCATGTTTCACTAATCTTCGGCACCTTGCGCAACCACTGTGCTGGCATGCTTGACCGCGCTTGCTGAAATTGTTGTTGTGCGGCTTGCCAGTCTGCGCATGAGCTCGATTACCAGCAGGTGGGTCTTTGACCTGCATGAGGAGAACGCCCCTCTGCAAAAGAGCGCCTGCGAACCAGTCGGGGCTGTCGGATGAGTGTATGCTGTGCCGCATCCCAAGGTCGATGCTCATCATCCAACAGCCGCACTTGCAGACCGACCATTGACTTCCGGCACTTGAAGCTTTCACTCTTCTTTGACCAATCTTAGTTCGCGATCAGAGCAGCCATATCTGCAACGTTCAGAGGAGTAAGCGACACACATCGGGGATCAACTTGATGGCTCTCGCTCGACCAACGCGCGAATCAGTCGACCGTGATCTATCAATCTGGTCAGGCAGCTGCTGCATCTGTCCTGAGTCCTGACTCATTTCAGGCTTTCTATCTCAGTCTCTTAGCATAACAACGCCTCAGGAGGTTCGAATATTTATAGGATATCGATCGAGAGTCTGCTCGCCTGGCACATCGAAAGTGATGCATGCAGCCGTAGTAGGAGAAAAATCTGGTCTCCATCTCCGCTTGCACATGGGAGCTCGACATCGACGCCAGCAACTACCCGATGAACATTCAAAATGTCAGAGGGGCAGCATGTGGAGTATGCATCTTGCTCACTATGGCATTTGCTAGACAAGGGACAATCGGATGCACATACATATGTCCTTCTGAAGCTTCAGGTGTCAACGCTCACGGAACAATTTCCGATCTTTGCGGCGCAGAAACTCCACTCTAGCATCGACAAAAGCGGCTCTCGGATCTGGCCCGCGACGGCAAGGGACTGAGAACCCGGATGCCGGACCCTCACGTCAACTGCTATCTGAGCATGAGCTTTTGTGGACCTGACCAGACATCTCAAAATGGCGCTCGTTCTTTTCCCAAGCCACCAGATCAGGCCCCTTCTTCAGCCTTCCTTAATCCTTCGTGAATTTGATATATCATTTTCTCCCCACAGCTGCTCGTGTCCGGGTAATATGTTTTGATCAGTGACAGACGAATCATGAAAGCAGGTCTGCTCGTGGTATGGTTTTGGACCCGCTACATTTGCCGCCACACGCCCGGATGCTTCTTGCCCGTTACTAGTTGCATCTACAGACACGACATACCCCTTGACACTTTGCATCCACAATCAGCATGCAGAGGGTGCCTCACATTGATCTTCATGTCTTCTTCTGCAACATCCACCGTCATCTGAATGGCAGTAAACTGTTCAAGAAGCAGCGGTGAAGGGTGTGACGCATGCTCTCAAGCCCCAAACCGGAAGGCTTTGACGGTTCGCGTGACTGAAAGAAGATCTGGAAGGAGAGCTGACCAGGTTTTGGAACTTTGTCCCTGCAGAGAGGCTCAAGCGTCCAACGCTCGCACTGTATCTCTCTGTTGGACATAACCTGTAACTGCCCCGAGCGGCAATGGCTGCACTGCTAACACTAGCGTGTCAGTTTGTGTCACTTTCTGTCGAATGGACGGAGAGATGCCATGATCAGAGATTCGATGCTGGTCAGGTCCTGAGATCTCGTGGGTATATCAGGTCGGCGGATACCTTCCTTCAGAGACTCGTTCTTCATCATCTCAGTTCATGGACGCAGTGCATTCATTGGGTTGGCTTTTTTTGTTCATGTATTAGTCGAATTCTTGCTTTGTTTCATTACATTTACCATTACATCGGATCGACAAAAGTCAGCAAGAAGCATTGCCAATTCATAGCACCAAACAGAAACTGAGACTCGACATTTACATCTGGTGTTCTTTTTTTTCGAATCACTACAGCACCTTGGTCCCCAACTCGACTATCCTTTCTTTGAGCTTTCGAGAAAGGCAAAATGGTTCTTGGATCGTATGTCTTCTCTCCTGGTTGCTTTTTATATACAACGACTGACCGGATACAGATACGACCTACAGTCTGTGACAGACAGAGCGTTCCACCGTCTGAACCAGTTCAGCGATCACTTAATCCTTCATGCCATGCCAGCTTCAGAAATCGCTGCTACATCGGACGCACAGATGTCCGATGCACCATCAAAAGTCCGTCATGAAAGCTTGTCATCGACGTCAATTGCACAAACACCTCAGCAGAGGTTCACTCCCATGACCGGGTGTCTTCCAGGCTTTGAGCAGTTGGCCAGAGTTGCTGGTCTTGCTCGAACGGATGAGCCTCAGGACTTGCAGTACATGCGTGCTCCATCAGTCGGGCACGAGTACATCCCAGTGCCGCTCTTCAAGATGGAGTCGGCATCCGCCCCGCCCGCAGAGTTCACACGTTCCCCTGATCCCTCTACGTCAGCATCACCCACTTTGTCAGCATCTTCTCTACCCAGCACGAAGGCTGCGACCAGACAAAGTCCGTCATGCAGAGTCGAGAAAAAGACCAAGGCAAAGTCAAGAAACTTGTCGATCGCAGCCGAAGCGTTTGATCAGAAGCTCAACCTGCAGATCGACGAAATCCAACGTCCATACAGAGATGGAGAGCCAAAGCGCTTCAGGGGTGGCGAAAGTCAACGCTTCCCTCGCCTCGATCGCAAAGGAGCGCCTCGAGGAGCCAAGCGTATCAAGACGGCAATAGGCAGCAGCGAGCCCAAGGTTCGACACAACAATGCGCAAACATTCTTGCGTGGTGAGAAGGGATCGTTCAAGATGCAGTTGCAACGTCTCTTGGTCAACGGACTCGGTTGGAGAGGCACGAAGCTGCAAACCAAAGTCAATGCTCGTAGCAGTGGTTTGTTGTACGAGGAGAGGGAACTACTGCAAGCAAACACGCAAGCCCTTGCACTCGGGCTTGTGTTTCTACAAGCATGTTTGGGGCCAGAAGGCATGCATCAGCTTGGCGGCCTCCTTAAGTACTTTGAGCCAGAGGATGTGCAAGCTCTACAGGTCGAGAGAGATGCAGAGGACGACGACGACATGCACAACTTCAAGTGTCAGGCTGCAAGAGTGCAGGTGATTGCAGAGGCTTCGCAGCCGCTGGGCCTGAAGAATGTAGACAACGAGGAAGATTTCTTGGGCTTGATTGGCAGACTAATGCCCATTGCCAATTCGACTGGCAAAATTGTACTGCAGAAGATCTGCCAAGACGTCAGAGGGCCTCAGAGCAATCTCTGAGCAGCTGCATGGGAGGTAGCATGGATTTGGATGGATGGCTGAACGATTTTCACGAATAATTACCCTCTCCTTTGTTTTGGACGGGCTGAAGCGTTGCGAAAAGTTGATTATCGACAGGAGGAACAGATGACGATCTCGGCAGCATATCTAGACACTCTACAGCATATATTGTATGATTTGTATAATGAGCGAAGCATGAAGAACAAAGTTTGAATCGAGATGGCACGGTCTACCGCAGTGGTGACATGTAGATGGGCGAGTCAGTTGAATGAGGTGGTACTAGGGGGCTTTGCAGGATGCTGGGGTTGGTACAGTAGCAAATCACTGCCGGATGGGGAAAGCACGACTGTGTGGCAGAGACCAGAGGCCCAGCCGTCGTCGCAACAGAAACACCAAGTCGCAGACAAGACACGCAATTGCTTGACAGGCCAGGCAGGAGCACCTTCTCCCCTTTCGCAACCGACCAAACAATCATCTCTCTTGGCAAGCCAAGCGCCACGAGCAACCGTCGCTCCTCCACTTGTTCACACGAGTAGCGCCGACGAGGTCGCTGTCATCTCGAACGTCCCGCGCACCGTCAGATTGCTTCACAGGGCCGCCTGGCGTGAACTGGTCATAGGTTGCACATCGCCATGCTGTTGCCCAAGAGCGGCGTCTCATGGAAGTCGGCAAAGGCCAGGCTGCCCCCGACCAGAGCTGTATGGACTTTTCTCACGCGCACCCGCTTCCTGCTGGTCGTCGCCATAGTCGGCCTCGTCATCTTATTATGGAGGGGTGTCACGGGTACTGCAGAAGACCTGCAAAAGTAACCTCTCCTTGCCTCTCTTGTCAAGCCATGGACAATGCTGACCCCTCAGATTCTACTGCTTCGGTCCCGCCAAATCCCCCATGCAAATGACTCCCAATGAGCAGATGCTGTGGACGGGCAGCCTGCAGACTCCCGTCATCTTCAACCACCACGCTCCCGTCGAGGTCAACCACACCACCATCACCACCGTCGACCTCAACCCTATCAAGAGTACGAGACAAGCTCTCGACAACAAAGAGCACGTCCTCCTGCTCACCCCCTTGCGCGACGCCGCTCCTTACATCAACGACTACTTTGATCTGATCTCGCAATTGACCTACCCCCACGAGCTGATCGACCTCGCATTCCTCGTTGGCGACAGCACCGACGACACCCTGGCCGTTCTCGCAAAAGAACTCGAGCGCATCCAGACCCGCTCCGACTCAATCCCCTTCCGCAGTGCCACCGTCGTTCAGAAAGATTTCGGCGTTCATTTGAGCCAGAATGTCGAGGATAGACATGGTTTCGCTGCTCAGGGCCCTCGCAGGAAGGCCATGGGTAAGGCCAGAAACTACCTTCTCAGTGCAGCAATGAAGCCTGAGCACAGCTGGGTTTACTGGCGCGATGTCGACATCAAGGACAGTCCTTCGAAGATCATCGAGGACTTTATCGCTCATGATCGCGATGTCCTTGTTCCTAGTATGTTTGCACTTGGACTCTTGAGTCTGCTCACGACTTTGCTAACCGCCTGCAGACGTCTGGTTCCACCGTTACGAGAATGGTCGCGACATCGAGGGAAGATTTGACTACAACTCATGGCAAGAGTCCGAAAAGGGTCTCAAGCTGGCCGCTGGCCTCGACAAAGACACCGTCCTGGCAGAAGGTACGTCTTTTCAGGATGCTCTGCCATTCCCGCAGCACTAACACAATCCTGCAGGCTACAAAGAATACGACACGGGCCGCACCTACATGGCCAAAATGGGCGACTGGCGCGAAGACAAGGACGTCGAGATCCCACTAGACGGCATCGGTGGCGTCAACATCCTCGTCAAAGCCGATGTCCACCGCTCCGGCATCAATTTCCCCGCTTACGCATTTGAAAACCAAGCCGAGACAGAAGGGTTTGCTAAGATGGCAAAGAGGGCGGGATATGGTGTTTATGGATTGCCGAATTATATCGTGTGGCATATTGATACGGACGAGAAGCCTGGAAACGCTTAGAAAGAAGGAAAATTACTGTTATTCTTTTCTTTTTGTCTCTGCGTCTTGTATGAGGAATTATCACTTTTTCTTTTCCTGAACGCTGTTGTCCCGGTTTTTTTCTTCTTTGTTTTGTCCTGTTGTCTTTTATGCTCATGATTCTTATGGGTTTTGTTTTGTTTTGATCAGCCAAATGATCAAAACTTGAAAGTTTTTTCTACAAGGGCAAAGTTGAATGGGAAAGAAAAAAAAACTTTGGGTCGCATTTACAAGTGCCAAAATGAGGCATCTTCGAGGAGATAAAACAAAAAAAAGAAAACAGAATACAACAACACTTGATAAAAATTCAACACAAGCCCGCCCTTGTTCAAATCAATTTATGCTCCCTGCTTCTGCTTTTTTGTTTTTCTTTTCGATTCAACCTGGTCAAGATTACCGTGACATATTTGCTGCTTCTCCCCTTCACGTCAGTTGGTCACCACTAGTGTAGATGACAAGTTGGAAAAGTTTTGACTCTCGGTCAGAACATGAAACGTCAGATATGGTTGGTCAAAGATTGGGTCTTAGAAGGTACAACTGCTGTATCGTATAATGTCAAGGAGTCACAAGAAATACCTTGTTTGAACAATGGTACAAGGTAATTTTAACAAAGCCAGGGTTATATCTCTGGCAAGGATGACTTGGTTTGTTATTGCGCTAACTGCACCAAGCAGCAAAGACCGATAAAAAGATCGAATAACGAAATGCCACGCATTTCGCTTATTGTGCAGTTGATATACGTTAGATTATGACAGGTTCAAGATGCAAGACCAATTCGCCGGCACCTGCCTTCTAAAAAGGACAAAAAAAAAAGAAAAAAAGAAAAACACTTCGAAGCAAAGGAAAAGTTTCATTAATGCGGTTTAAATGATAATTGTCTTCCCTGATTCTTCTTGGTTCGTTCTAGCGGTCCTCCGTAGCCATCTCAATCCTTAAAAATGTTGTGGTTGACAAGTGCTGCGATAGGAAGCCATTTCGAGCTTCTCACTCGTAGTCATCATCGCTCCCGTCATCTGCGTAGTTGATCGTCTTCGTACTGCGTCCTGCCCTGGTCTTACTCGGAAAACCCTTCTTGATTGCCTTCTTCTTCGCCTCGGCATCATCCAGAGCCTTGAAGATATTCTCATGAACCTTCTTCCAGAAGTCGTCGTGAGATTTCTTTGCCTTCTCGCATCTCTCCATTGTGTTAGATCGGAACATTCCATGCTCGTCACACCACTCCCTGCACCAAGTCGACATTTTCAGGATGCCAACTGCATCAGCGCGGCTTCTACCTTCATGACACATGGCCTGTATCAACGGGATCGAAATCTTCAGCCAGTCCGCGTCGTGCATGAAGGTTGCAGGGCAACGGGTTGACATGTCAAAGGTCGTCAGTGCTGTGGCAGGTGCTAGCATTTTGAATGCTTTCTTCATCGACGTGCGATACTGCTTGCCCAGAGAGATCGAGACCAGTGACTTGACACGCTCCGGACCGATGTGTTCAAGAAATCTGTGCATCATCGTACTGTCGGAAAAATCAATTCTATGACGACTGAACAGATAGGGAGAGGATTCCACACTGATTTGCTTGTTTACGCGAATCAGAGCAGAGCTGTAGGGGGCCGTTCGGGGGGTCCAGAAGGATTTGATTGTTCCAGATTGCTTGCCGAAGATGTGAACAATGCAGTTTGGACGTTCAAGAACGTGAGAGTAGATCATGTTGCGGATCTCAGCGGGAAGCTCCAGAAAAGGGAACATCTCGTTCTGTGTAGGCTCCGGTTGTGGGACGAGAACGTGACAACCGGCATAGGGACCTGACTTCATCAAGACGGGCTTCAAGGAGAAGGGCTTGACTGAGACAAGCTCGATCGTCTGGGTGTAGCCGCTCTTTGTGGGCTGAAATTTGTTAGGAAACTGGTAGTATCAGAAGAGCAGCAAGACTTACGACGGCACTAGGACCTTTGTGGAAGATACATTCGATATCTCTGACCATGCGATCGCTCTTCGCCGTCAGATCAACAGAATGCGAGTCGTATAGATGAGAATTGTCGTCGGAAAGATCGTCTCCGACGCCACTGTCAGACGAGTGAATGGAGGCGGTTCCTGAGGCTTTCTTGATTGCTTTCTTTGTCGCTGAAATCTTGTCCTTTTGGCACTTTGCCTCAGTCAGTGTTATCTCAGGGTTCAGCCGGACAGACATACTTTGGGCGTGCTTGCAGCAGCAATGCTGCGTGTTGAGCGACGAGGCATGATGCAACTGTTTGGGATGGGCAGAAAGATCAAGGGCAACGGAATCGGAAGTGGAAGATTGAAGCGATGGAGAGCGTGGAGGGTTGGCTTCAGGAGGGTACGCGTTGTGAAAGTGCTTTGCGTCAGGTGTTGCAGCCTGGCTTTCAATGCTCCTTCCTTGTCTTCACATGCCTCTGAAGACCGCGACTGCGAGACTAACCTTGACGTGCCTGCCAGCAACAAGGACAATTCCACAGCACTCGCGATTTGGTCAGGAAAGATCTGGGATAGAGCAGTTCTTCGTACACGCATCTACTTTTGGCTTCTTCTTAATCCTCACCACCAAAAAGGCTTCTTCAACATCATAGCGCCATTCTACTCCAGAACACCATTTATACATATCCTACAGGTTTCAATGCTGCTGAAATCCAAAGGCCCAACACTAACGACTTCCTCTACTCGAGCGGCGTCCGCTGAAGAACGACCTGGCTGGACTGGCCGGCCCAGAGACTTTGCTGTGGTGAGCGAAAGTTTTGACGCCAAACTTGATTTCCGTGACTCGAGCCCAGAGGTATTGCACTGCACGCTGAAGCTCAGGACCCATGTCACGGTTCATGAGGCCAACTGCGAGAGGTGTGAAAGTGCTGGCATGTCTTTCAAAGTCCTCGGTCTGAAATCCGGTATATCCTTCAAGAACGTCCACCACAACAGGTCGCCAAGTCATGATGTTTCGCTGTTGAGTATCCTCATCAAGCTCGATGTAAGAGTTGACAATGTCCGCACACAGAGGTATGAGTGCCTGCTCTGTCTCTGCTCGAGAAGCTTTGCGCTCTTCGCCCTCATCTGAGAACATGCGTAGGAGGATACTGACATAGACCGAAGCCGAGCCAGACTCCTGCTTGAGCAGATTTGGGGGTTGGCGCATGAACCCTTCCCTGAACAGCTTTGTGCGCAGATCGCGATCTTCGTTGAAACGTTTGGCGAAGTGGTAGGACTTCTTCAGCAGCGACATCAAGCGCAGCAAGAGATGCGATGGTATCGCAGCGTAGACGGAGTCGTTGGAGAACAATTCACTGACCGTATCAATCATCAACAATTGCAATACACACTTGGTGATGATTTGATTGAAGAATCGGCGACGTGCTGCAGTGACGACAACCGGCGCGTTAGGTGTTTGCGATGTGTTGTTGAACGATTCAAGCTCCTCGCTATCCCCTATTTGGGCCTGCTTCGAAGGAGATGCACCACGATCAGACTGCATAGTAGTCGTAGTATTGTCACGAGCACGTCGAGGTGTTCCCTCACCGGGTGACTGTTCATCACCGTTGAGGTTGAGCGGACTCTCAGAAGGAATAGGTGCCGGGTCTGTAGATGGTGTTTCAGCCATCGATAGTCCATCCAGTGATGCAGATACAGCTTTGGAGCCATTTGACGCACTCGAGTCCTTTCTGTAAGACGAAGAAGTTGCTGCAGAGAAAAGAGCGGTAGCTTCGGTGCGCGCAAACAAATCAACGAAAGCACCGACAACTTTTTCCCAGTGCTCAGGCGTAAACTTGTGGACATTCTGGAGAATCAATTGTTGCAGGCAATTGCTGCCGATCCTAGCCAGAGTATCGTTCTCCTGACAAATACAGAGCGCTAGCAGGTCCAAAAATCTGTCTAGCATGTATTCGAGGGAGTCGAAGAAATGTGTAAAAAGACTGATCATGTTGCGGAGTGCTTGGATCATTGTCGTGGATAACCACACCGAAAGTTCTTCGTGATTCAAAGCCTTTGACATTTCCGACTTGGACTTGAGAACCATGAAGATGGGATAAAGCAACTGGCGCCACAGAGTGTCCCAGAACTCGCGAGGGAAATCACCGCCGTAGCGGGTAAGTGTCTCAAAGAGATAATTGAGCGCCCTGAAATGTTAGTCTTGTGCTATATGCCAAAACGTCTAGGGATTCGACATACCTAGATCGAACTTCAAGATCATCGCCAGTCATCAATACATCATGGAAAGCAAACAGAACAGGGAACCAGAATTGCTCTTCTTGAGTTTGTCTGGTGGGTTGCTTTGGCATACCCTCAGCGGTAGGAGCATCTTTGACGGTACTTGCCTTAACGCTTAGTGGACATTCAGGTGTACGCAGCATCTTCGCCACTGAAGACTTCAACATTTCAATAGCTTGCAGAGATTTCTTTTGGAACTTGTGGTTCTTGGAGAACTCGGTCAAGCAGACAATAAGATCAGCAAATGCACCTTGAGTGATGACCACGGCGAAACGGTCATTATAGACCTGCGTGACATTATCGTAGGCGAGATTGACGATCGATTCTACGAGCTGTTAGACAATGTTGATAGTACAAGGACAAGATACATACCATAAGGCTCACGAGCAGCAACAGTAAAGACACCAAACATTGTCTTCCAGCCGGAACGAATGTTGTCTCCTCTAGCTTGGATCATCTGTATCAGACAACGCAAGACCATATCCTTCACGGGAACTTGGGTGGCGTTGCTGAGAATGTGCTCAAAAGGCTTCAGGAAATCCTTCTGAAACTTGAAACCTGGCAGCTCTTCAATTTCCATGAAGCGCATGGACAACTGCCTCAATGAGTTGAGTGCGAAATACACAACATTCGTGTTGTTATGGCAGCCGACTTGGATAAAGTGTTCACCCAAGACCTGCCAGATGCTGGTCCATTCGAAGCGCACACGTGTCATGTTGTAGCCACTGATCTCGACAAGTTTTTGCAAACTGTAGGTTCTTGGAGATTCGCTGTTACCAGATGATTGAATCTCTTGCCAACTAACTTGAGTAAGGGCTCTGACGAAGTGTACAATCGCATCCCCAGAAAGATTGGCTGTGTTGGTAAAGATGCGATCAACACTTCGAACCATATCTGCAGATCTACTCTCCTCAGCAATGTCGGGTTGGTAGACAACCCCACTGACAGAGTTTCTGTTGCGGTGACGAGGAGGTACCCCAAGAGATTTGCGATTGGGATTGGATGCAGAAGAGTGCGATCTCAGCATATCAGGCACGTCGCCTTCGTTGACACCCGTAGAGATGAGCTGGAATCTGTCAAGCTGACTGATACACGTAAGAACATCTCGCCACGATTCTTTGAGCAAGTTGCCTTCGTTCTGCGCAACATCGAGAACAGCTCTGAGGGCCTCGATGTTCTTGGCTTTCATCTCGCTGAGGTTATAGAGATTGGTGAAACGAGTAAGAGATGCAATGAAAGCTTGGCGAGGATCTGTGAGGTCAAACAAGCAGCAAATGCGGATAGCGAGTTTCTGGCCTTCCATACAAAGCTTGATTCTTTCGATGTTATTCGTCTCTTGCGTACCGCCAGATAACGCAGTCAAAAAAGACATCCAAGTCACCTCGAACATCGGACCGACGTGCTTGAATGACGATGCAGGAATGAATTTCACCATCGATGATCTGACAGCTCCACGACGTTGCGCTTTCATGAGGTTCTTGAAAAGCTGCTCCGTCTTGGTAGCCATCTGGTCCGAAGCTTGTGCGTAGGCCTCCCTTTGCAGATCACGGCCAAAGTTGGCAACGGCTTGACCAATGTTCGCAGCCAGACTACCAGTAGCTTGTGGTAAGTAACCCAAGTTGGCAGCATTTTCACGTTCTGTATCGAGGACAATTTCGTTCTGAGCGATTTCCTCAAAGATCGATTTGAGATAGTCGTCCGGCAAACTCTGACCATCGTTGATGCCACGATTGTTCTTGATAAAGTCTTCAGGAGTCATGCGGACCTTGACTTGTGCACTGTGCTGGTCGGTATTGAGCATGACCACAGAATAAGCCAAGACATAGGCAGTATCGGCATTCGCAAACGCATTGGGATTACCCCCTGTGTATCTTTCGGCAAACTTCAGCATCAGACGATCAATTTTTTGTGCTTCTCCGGGAAGACGGAAACTCTGGAGGAAGCTTCGAAGGGCGTCAACGAATCTTGTCTTGTTGAAATTCATACTGTCCACGAAAGCATGCATGATTGCGATGTTTTCTGGTTCACCTTCTCCGAGATATTCGCCCAGAGCCTTCTTATCTAACCTGTCGTTGGTGAGAAGGAAACGAGCAATGTCTTGCGGCGAGTCCGATGGAATGAAGCCACCGGAAATCAGGACCTTGATACCCTTCTTAGGTTTGAAGTTGAATTGTTTGATGGCGTTGTTTAGAGCTGTCTTGTGCTGCTTTACTCTCTCGAGTTCAGCTGGATCATCTTCCGCTAATGGAGTACCAGGAACAGTGTTTGCTGAGGCCTCTACGCTCGGCACAATGGGTGATTGAGACACACCGTTCTCACGAGCATCAATCGAATCTCTAAGATCTTCGAGAGAATTGCGGGATTCAGGATTCGATATCGAGGCAGCAACATCGTTGAGACCTTGTTGAGACCAATTGACCATGGAGCGTAGCGTCTCAATCAAGCATTCAAGAGAATGTTGTTTCATGACATACTCAGGAGGTATATCTTGATTGGCATCGGGGACGCTGGCGATCGTGGACGTAGACAAAGATGGAGGCAACGTACTCTGTGCTAGCCACTCAGACATTGCATTGCCATGCTTTGATTGTTGCTCGATGTACAATAGTTCCTGCTGCGCCGTGACCTGCACAGGCGAACTGGCAATCCTGGAAAGATGTTCAATTATACGTTGATAGAAGTTGTCAAGTGCTGCTCGGTCGCAGTCGTAATTAAGGTAGATCTCGACCAGCGCTCTAGGATCCGAGGCCAATCTGGTCAGGACTGTGATAATACACTGCTTCTGGAAAGCTGGCGCCGTCCTCTTGTCCAGGATAGCAAGATAAACTTCTTTGAGGAAGACCTCGATTTCTCTCTTGAGCGTCACACGCAAGTAGCGGATCATAAGCCAAAATATCTCACAACCAATCTCGAACACCCTGTTGACTGAGCTAGCGCCATTTCGACTCAAACTCAAGCAAAGGTACTGCTTGATAGCCTGTGTGAAACTTGTGGGGTCGTTGTTTGAGCTGCTTCGAATAGTCGCGAAAGGCGAGGTGAAGATGGCGTGATGGTTGAAGATGATGGTCTGGATAATATGAAGAGACAACAACTTGGAGCGCATGCCTTGGGACCTGAGATCAACAGTCTCTTCAACGCGGAGTGTCTTTGTGCTCAGTTTGCACATTGCGCGGAACACAAGGAAAGCGTCCTTGATAAAGATTTCATCCTCCTCGTCCTCCTCGGTAATGTCAGAGCCATCGGGCTGGACGGTAATAGCAGGAACGCCATCGTTTCCGGAGGTTGTCCTGGCTGGCATTCTAGATTTCTTGAGACGAGTGACCATGGTTGGGGCGTTGTCACCTATCCGAGCGTCGTCGAAACTCTTCTTAGTCTCGAACGTCTGCAGAGTCATCCTGGTAGTATCGACGTCTTCTTCGTCCTCTTCTTGCACATCGGTAGAAGCACGCGGCAATTCAGAATCGGGACTGTCCGAGAGTGACTCAACATTCTCACCAGATCCATTGGCATTAGGAAACTTGGAGGACTCGGCTCTGGCAGCTCGGCCGGCTATGCGAGTCTTTACTCTTTCAAAAACGGTTCCAACCATTTGTGTCAAAGTACCCTGAGCAATCTGCTGATTCGAGCTGTTTTTTGATAGCAAGAAAATATTGTACGTTTGGCGAACACTCTTGAGCAGACCAGCACCATGTACCACAATCTTGTCATTTAGAATGGCAGCCAACAACGATTTGATGATCTGCATCTGCACCTCGGCAGGCGTAGCTTCGCCTTGGAAACAGTCGCATATCGTGTCGATGGCGCGTTCGATAAGAGGTACGGGTTGCTGGCTCTCATTGTTCGAGTCTGCGGGAACAGAAAAGTAGGAGTAGCTGATGAGCTTGCCTATACAGTCCAAGGCGGTTGTGACTATGGCGACAGTGTTTGCCTCGGTGGCCAGCTGTAAGGGAGCGAAAAGAATCTCAGGATCGGTCTGAGTTGGGTCTCCCTGGCTCTTGATTGTGGTCAAGGCACGCTGAGCAGCGTCGGCCAAGGGCTTTCTCTTGCGAGCGTCTTTGGAAGCGGCAATGGTTTCTAATGCACTGACTACAAAGACCATGGATGAACGAGTGGTAGAGCGTGATGTGGCGGTAGTGGATTGCGAGTCGGTACGCTGGCGATTGGCCTGGATCAAGCGTGGGTCGACGGCATGTTGAGGCGGGTCTTCGGACTGCGGCGTGGATGTCGCTTCTGGCGGAGGAGAGAGGATTGTCGGGTTGGCAGGTCGCTCGGGTTGTCCGGCAGGACTGGGTAATTGGGCTGCTGCCTGGGCTTCCGGATGTGATGTGTTGATGTCGGTGTCTTCATGTTGCGGCGTCGGAGCTGAGGGCTCATATGCAAGAGGAGGCGGGGTTTCTGCTCGTGACTCGGGTGCAGTGTCGAGAGGTACGTCTTGCATTTCCTGGCTTGATTCCATGTCGACTGGCTCTGCTGCATGGTCGTTCTGAGCAGCATCAGGCTCCGCGTGTTGAGGAGCAGGTGCCTCACTGTCTGCCATGCCTGCTTTTGCTCAATTGGTCTTGCACTATCTCGACATGTGACTTGCAGTTTCAATCAAGACAAGAAGCGTGGTCACAAAAGGCTCTCCGGAGCAACTTGTAGAATCAAACTGGACAGCTCTCAATGTAATACAACTATCTGGGGGCTGCAACGACCATGGCGCTCGGCCAATCAAGCCGAGATGGTGCCAAGCACAAGGGAATAAAGCAGCTCTTGACAAAGGACGAGTACGCATAAATGTTCGAGATGTCCGTGATCTGGCTTGACCTTGTAAACGTCTTATTCGAACAGCTGCTTTGTGTCAACACACCAAGATGGGACACGCGCCGGATTGTTGAGATGGGTCGGGTGCATACTGTACTGGACGCCGCCCGGAAGGTCAAATCTTATCAACTGCCTCCAAAGATGCAATCTCACAGTGTCTCCCTCCCTCGCGCCTTCCATGTGAGGACACATCGAGGTAGACCCACGCCTGGTGTTCTGCAACAATTATCCGCTGGACCATGAGGCAGTCATAGCCGCAACATCGTGACTATCGATTGTATAAGACCAAGACAGCGCATAAATCTACAAGCTTGGACCATCGGCCGGGATCCGGTCGGGAAGAGTGAGCCAAGACTCGGGTCAAGTCGACTTGGGAGTTGGGAAAAGTCCGAAGACACGGCCTTTGTTGAGAGCTTGACCAGAAACACCTTCTCCTCGCTCCTCACAGACAACCTCACGTTCGTTGTGCTCGGTGGCAGAGTATCTCGTCCCTCTGCAAATCCCTCCTTTCTCTTGATCTCCCCCTCACACAACCACCACAATGTCGGCCGCAGCTCTGCTTGCCCGCGCATCGGGAAGACTGTGTCTGCAATCACTGAGAGCCAGAGAGTCTGTCGCAACTCCTGCTCTCTTCGGTGCTCTCAGCAGATACTATGCCTCCAAGTGTATGTCTCGCTCTCCTCCTCTACGCGCCCAATCGCTAATTAGTCCGTGGCAGCCTTCCCCCCTCACACCGTCATCAGCATGCCCGCCCTTTCGCCTACCATGACTGCTGGCAACATCGGAACCTGGCAGAAGAAGGCCGGTGATGCTCTGGCTCCCGGTGACGTTTTGGTCGAGATCGAGACCGACAAGGCCCAGATGGACTTTGAATTCCAAGAGGAGGGTATTTTGGTGAAGGTCCTCAAGGACTCGGGCGCAAAGGATGTTGCTGTCGGAAACGTAAGCGGAATAACTCCTTCCTGCAGGGCTCAGCGCACGCTTTACTGACACTGCTTTAGCCCATTGCCGTCATGGCCGAGGAGGGTACCGATGTTTCAGCCTTCGACTCTTTCACCATCGAGGATGCCGGCGGTCAGAAGGAGGCCAAGGAGGGCAGTGGTCAGGAGGCCGCCAACGCCTCTGAGCCCCCATCCAACTCTTCCAACACCGCTCCCGCTCCTGCTCAGTCTTCGACCCCCGCTCCCCAGCCCGAGGAGACCGAGTCATCTGGCGAGCGTCTCCAGACTGCTCTCCAGCGCCAGCCCAAGATCAGCCCTGCTGCTCAGAAGCTCGCTCTTGAGAAGGGTGTCGCAATCAACAAGGTCAAGGGCAGCGGCCCCGGTGGCCGTGTCACCAAGGAGGACATTGAGAAGTTCAAGCCCGCTGCCACCACAGCCGCTGTTCCTGCTGGCGTCCCCACCTACGAGGATGTCCCCGCCTCATCCATGCGCAAGACCATTGCTGCTCGCCTGACCCAATCCATGAACGAGAACCCCCACTACTTCGTCGCCTCCTCCATCTCTGTCAGCAAGCTCATGAAGCTCCGCCAGGCCTTGAACTCGGCCGCGGACGCCAAGTACAAGCTTTCCGTCAACGACTTCCTCGTCAAGGCTCTCGCTGTCGCTGCCCGCAAGGTCCCCGCTGCCAACTCCAGCTGGCGCGAGGAGAACGGCAACGTCTTCATCCGTCAACACAACACTGTTGACGTTTCGGTCGCTGTCGCTACCCCCGTCGGTCTCATGACTCCCATCGTCAAGAACGTCAATGGTACCGGTCTCGAGTCCATCTCCAGCCAGATCAAGGAGCTCGGTAAGCGCGCTCGTGATGGCAAGCTGAAGCCCGAGGAGTACCAAGGCGGCTCCATCACCATCTCCAACATGGGTATGAACGCTGCCATTGACAGATTCACCGCTGTCATCAACCCTCCCCAGGCCTGCATCATTGCCGTTGGTGCCGTCAAGAAGGTTGCCATTCCCTCTGAGAACGAGGACGGCATTGAGTGGGACGAGCAGATTGTCATCACCGGTTCATTCGACCACAAGGTTGTTGATGGTGCCGTCGGTGGTGAGTTCATGAAGGAGCTCAAGGCTGCCATTGAGAACCCTCTCAACCTGATGCTGTAATTGCATCTTCGTAAAGAAAACTCTGCATTTGTAATCTAGTCATAAGGGGATACCAAGCTTTTTCATTTCCCAGGAAGAAGTCACGGCGCAATGATTGGTTTTTATTCGCAAAATATATCTTCTTTCCATCTCCCATCAGTCGCTAATTCTGGAGCTCATTCTCACTTTCTAAATCGCCCTCAAGCCATGAGATCTATCCCAGGTCGGTATCATGTACGTATTCTTGCGACATCTTTCCGCCAGGAACGCAACGAAGACGACATTGGTGTAAACGCTGCAATCTGACGAGTGACTTCCATCTGATCCACAAGGTTGTGGACCCTGAAGCCGGTTCAGGGCCTGTTCAGGGCCGGTCCTCAAATGGGCTCACCACATAAAGAAACAATGTAAGTCCATTTGGTAAGATTGTATTTTGCTCTCCATCTTATCCTATAAACCTGAAGTTGCAGGTCTTTTCTCCGAGAAAAAAATTGGGGTTATACTAGGTGATCGTTATGGTTATGAAGCACGCAACTCAAACCCCACCGTCCAACCACGAGATTCAAGAGCAGGGGAACAACAACCTAACAAACAATGTCGATAACAAACCCACGACAGTCTCAACTGACACATCTTCCGAGCCTCCATTCTCAACATTCAGTGAAGTAGAGAAGAAACTCATCGTCTCGACCATATCTTTCATCGGACTGCTATCCCCACTCTCTGCCAGCATATACTTTCCAGCCACTAGCACGCTCGCAAGAGATCTTCATGTATCGACCTCAGACATCAACCTGACTATAACCACATATCTGGTCAGTGGATGCCCTGCAGTCTAGTGACCAACATCACTGATTTCTTCTTTCGGCCTAGATCTTCCAAGCAATAGGACCAACCTTCTTCGGCAACCTTTCTGATGTCAAAGGCAGAAGACTGGCCTACATCATCTGCCTTGCCGTGTCAATTGGCGCAAACATTGGACTCGCCTGTCAGAGAAACTACGCTGCCCTTCTAGTCCTACGATGCGTGCAAAGTTCGGGTTCTGCCGCCACTGTCGCCCTAGGTCAAGCAGTTGTTGCGGATGTGTCAACCCGAGCAGAAAGAGGCAAGTGGGTAGCTTATGCTGGAATGGGAATAATGCTAGGACCCGCACTCGGCCCTTTGATCGGTGGTCTCCTGGACACTTATCTCGGCTGGCCATCCATCTTCTGGTTCTTGGCCATATTCTCTGGAAGCATGTTACTCGTAACACTTTGCTTCCTGCCAGAGACCTGCAGAGCTGTAGTCGGCAATGGCTCCATCCCACCACAGAAATGGAATCGGACCTTGGTGTCATGCCTGCGAAAGACTAAATACGACGAGCAAACCGGAACACTACAACGAGCAAAGAAAAGACCCAACCCCATCGCCTCTCTCCTCATCATTTTCAAGAAAGAAGACGGGTTGATCCTGTTATATGGAGCGTTCCTCTACGCCGGCTTCTACGTCGTCTTGATCACCTTGCCCGAGCAACTCTCCACTCGGTACAACTTCAACACGCTCCAGGTAGGCTTATGCTACATCCCCTTTGGCGTCGGCTGCATGGCCTCGCGCTTCACAATCGGCTACCTCCTCGACCGCAACTTCTCCCGCCTCTCCAAAAACCTCCCTCCCAATGACCCCTCTCCCTCCTCCACCACCGTAAAAGAATCCCCCACCTTCCCAATCGAAAAAGCCCGCCTCCAAATCGGCATCCCGGCCGTCTACGTTTCCGCTTTGGCCACTGTGACCTACGCCTGGGTCATGCACTTCCGCACCTCCCTCGCCGGTCCCCTGATGACGCTTTTCCTGGTCGGAAACCTTACGACCGGCGCGTTCAACACGTTCAGCACGTTGATTGTGGATATCAATCTCGAGGAGCCCGCGACGGCGGCTGCGGCGAATAATCTCGCGAGGTGTGGTATGGGTGCTGCGTTTACGGCGTTTGCGCAGCAGTTGGTCCAGGCGATTGGGATTGGCTGGGTCGGCGTCGTGGTGGCTGGGTTGTGGGTGGGCGTGTCGCCGGTGTTGTGGGTTCTCGTGCGTTGTGGGCCTAGGTGGAGGGCCGAGGAGAGGGAGAAGGTTGGTGATTGTGGAGAAAGGAAGGACGGAGAGGTGTAGGAGGTAAGAAATTTGAGGATCATGGCAAAGAGACTTGAGATTATAGAGTGGTCTGCTTGACGGATAAAGATCATGCTAGTCTGAGCGTATAGTCACAGGCTGGCCATATTTCATCGATTGATTGCTTCTAAAGTCATCACATCACTATTAAAGCCGCATTCAATTTGGTCATTCTTTAGCAATCAGTAAAGTAAGATTGTGCTTTTCGGTCTGGGTATGTAACCGGTTGGCCTCTTTTGTAATGATACACCTCTCCACCATTCCTGAACCCTGGCGAATGCTTTGTTTCTAAATCACACCTCGAACGCCTTGCTTTCCGAAACAAATCATGTCGCAATATCTCTCAAAGGCTCCCCAACCAACCTCCAGGAAACTCGTGGGGCCTCTAGTCCTGAACGTCTCTCATGGCAGCTGCAGGTAGAAAAAAAAATTAAATGTCAGCATTTACTCTCATTAGGTCACGGACAATTCACGGCGTGGAATACCAGGAGGAAGGGTCTCGACCAGATTTCTGGAAGCACGCCAGCATTGAATCAAGTTGTCTTCGGCGACTGAACACATCATCCATGGGTCGTTCTTGTTCCATGAAAAGTCTGATACGCGGCTGGTGTGGCCGCCGTGCATGAAAAGCCTGAGAGGTGATTAGTATCGGCATGTATGAGCAGCACAGAATAGGAAGATGATACATCTCTGGTGGGCCGTCTTCGGCGTCATCTGGTGTCTGTTCGCTTCCGGCGCGGCTGATATCCCAGAAGATGACACGACGATCATCTCCACTGCTGGCAAGAATGGACGGGTCATGGGGGTGCCATTCAATCTTGGTGACAACATCTTGGTGGCCTTCCATGCTGTGAATTTTGCCATGCTCAGGGAATCTCATGTCAAAGATGCCGACGGTACGGTCGGCTGAACCAGTAGCAAACAGTACATCATGCTTTTGGTGGAATGCCAGCGTGTTGACGGCGTCGGTATGACCAGTGATTCTGATTGCGGGCTTTGAGTTCGAGGCGGTTCGTAGGTCGACAAGGCAGAAGGTTCTATCGTCGGCAACTGTTCCGAGCAAATTCTTGCCGTGCATCGGATGCCATTGGACGTCATTAACCGTCGAACTATGGTGCGTGAAGACGCGAGCATCGGTCAGTGTCTTGTCGGATTTGGAAAAGTTGTTGATATCCCTGAGCAAATATTAGTCGTCACGAACATGGAATCAGCAGAGTTGCCAATCATACCAGACGCGCACAGTCTGGTCTTCACTGCCAGTGGCCAGCTGACCCTCGAAGTGAGGGTTCCAGTCAAGGCCGAAACCTTCCTTCTCGTGACCCTTGAGCTCAATCTGTGCCTCTACCTGGTTGGTCTTGGGGATAGACGAGTGTTTTGTGCGATCAAAGACCAGGGCGTCTCCTTGAACAGTCATTGTGGCGATCAGATCGGGATTTTGCGGCATGTAGCGGGCCTTGTTGATCTCGCCAGGATGGTTGATCTTCTGGATGACATTGAAAGAGATGGGTTGTTTGGCGGCGCCGTGACCACCAATCTCTTCCTTTTCGGCGTCGTAGTCGGCAGGGTTGACGGCGGGAGGGTTGGGAAGGTCGACGGTGGCGATTTGCAGGTAATCTTGGGTGGCGCCCGAGGTATGAGTACCGATCAAGAGGCGGTGGGTCGAAAAGTTCTTGTCGGGCATTGACTGGACGTCGGGCAGCCACTGTGTGGTGAGGGTGGGCCATTCCAGAGCTCTGCTGTAGATGACATCGTAGAGGAAGACGGCGTTCTTCTTCCAGACTTTGTATTCTTCGTTGATGATTTTGTTCTCGACGGCGGGGTCGCTGATGGCAGCTGGTTGGGTTGGGAGGTCTAGCATTGGGCCGTTAGTGGTGAGTTGAGAAGGAGGGAACAGATGCGCAGATGCGTGGAAAGCCTGGGAAAAGATGGTGGCTGGAGGTAAACATACCTTGATCCATGATGTGAGATGGCGGTGATGAGTGTTGGTGTCGGGTGGTGTTTGGGTGGACAAAGTTCAAATGCGACAGACAGACGACGCGCCCCAAGCAGCTTGACGCGCTCGCGAATTGATTGACTGCGCGGGCTGCACAGGCTGCAGAGGATGCACAAGATGCACAAACTGCACAGCACAGTGCTGCACTCGCCAAGACCACGGCGTGTGAAACGTGGGGTAATCACCATCGACTGGTCGACATCATCAAGTCGCCGCCCTCTCTCTCTCCTTCTTTCTTTCGAGGACTCCGTGTCGAAATACCCGCCATACGCGCAATCAGCACCCCTTTCTCTCCCTCTCTTTCCCCCTCTTCTCTCTCATTAATTGACCCCAGTCGTTGGTCTTGGAACACAGATCATCATGGGTGAGTGGCCACCATATACATGCATCCGCCTACCATACCAGCCACAGCTGACCTCACTGCTCTTGACCAGGTGTCCCCAAATTCTTTCGATGGATGAGCGAGCGCTATCCCGCCATCTCGCAGCTCATCGCCGAGAACCGCATTCCCGAGTTCGACGCTCTTTACCTCGATATGAACGGTATTATTCACAACTGCACCCACAAAGACGGCGATCATGTCACCAAGCGCATGACCGAGGATGAGATGTTCATCGCCATCTTCAACTACATCGAGCATTTGTTTGGCAAGATCAAGCCCAAGCAGCTCTTCTTCATGGCCATCGACGGTGTTGCTCCCAGAGCAAAGATGAACCAGCAGCGTGCCAGACGTTTTCGCACTGCTCTCGATGCTGAAAATGCTCGCGAGAAGGCCATCGCTGCTGGCACCGAGATGCCCAAGGAGGCTCCCTTCGACAGCAACTGCATCACTCCGGGTACCGAGTTCATGGCTCGTCTCACCCAACACTTGAAATACTTCATCGCCAAGAAGGTTTCCGAAGACATCGACTGGCAAGGCCCCGAGATCGTCCTCTCTGGACACGAAGTCCCTGGAGAAGGAGAGCACAAGATCATGGAGTACATTCGCAAGGCCAAGTCACAACCCGATTACGACCCTAATGTCCGCCACTGTCTTTACGGTCTCGACGCCGATCTTATCATGTTGGGTCTTCTCAGTCACGACCCTCATTTCTGTCTTTTGCGTGAGGAAGTCACTTTTGGCCGTCAGAGCAAGGCCAAGTCCAAGGAGTTGGAGCACCAAAACTTCTATCTGATGCACCTTTGCATCGTTCGCGAGTACCTGGAGCTCGAGTTCCAGGAGTTGAAAGAGCCCGGAGCTCTTGGATTTGCTTTCGACATGGAGCGTGTCATTGACGATTTCATCCTCATGGCCTTCTTCGTCGGCAACGATTTCCTACCCAACCTCCCCCACTTGCACATCAACGAGGGCGCTTTGGCTCTCATGTTTGGTGTATACAAGAAGATTCTTCCCCTGGCCAAGGGCTACATCAACGAAGGAGGTGTCATCAACCTCGATCGTCTCTCTATCCTCCTCGATGAACTTTCCCACGTCGAGTTCCGTCACTTCGAATCTGAAAACGCCGACGCCAGCTGGTTCAAGGGAAAGCAAACCGGTCGTGAGGATGTCATGGTGAGAACCAAGAACAAGGGCAAGGTCGTCATGACCTCGTCGCAAAAGGAGGTCTATGCTCGCGTCAGACAATACGTCAACAGCCGCCCTGCCGACTCTGAGCCCGCGCCTCTCGATCTACCCGCATCCCTTCCCGCGCGTGACAGAAAGTTCGTCGAAGACCTCGCCGACAGCCTCCACCTGCAATGGAAGAGCGTGGTTGATGACCAAGGCGAACGTCACATTCAGCTTTCATTCTTCCCTCGCCCGCCAACCGACGATTCGGACGATGATGAGGATGAGGAAGCGCAGACAGCACTGCTCAGAGTTGTCAAGAGATATGACAATGCCGAGATTGTCGACATCAGCGCCGAAGAGGCCCAAGAACAAATGTCAAAGAAGTATGACGAAAAGTTCGCTCAGTGGAAGGACACCTACTACAAGTCCAAATTCGAGTGGGGCACCGAGAATGAGGAGGAGCTTCGCAAGTTGACCGAGAACTATGTTCAGGGTCTGCAATGGGTTCTGTACTACTATTACCAAGGAGTTGTCTCATGGCCCTGGTACTACGGCTACCACTACTCGCCCATGATCTCGGACGTCAAGCGCGGCCTCAAGGCAAACATGGACTTCAAGCTTGGTCAGCCTTTCCGCCCCTACCAACAACTCATGGGTGTGCTTCCCGACAGAAGTAAGACAATCGTTCCTGATGTCTATCACCCCTTAATGACCAGCCCGGACTCGCCCATCATCGATTTCTACCCTCGCGACTTCGACCTCGACATGAATGGCAAGAAGATGGAATGGGAAGCAGTCGTCAAGATTCCCTTCATCGACGAGCAACGTCTGCTCAGTGCCATGTCTACAAGAGATCACCTTCTTTCAGACGCTCAGCGCGCTCGTAACGAGTTCGGTGTCAGTCTCAAATTCACCTACGCCGCTGAGATGAACTACACCTATCCGTCCTCGCTGCCCGGTGTTTTCCCAGACATTCCTAACTGCAAGTGTGTGGAAAACATTTTCGAGCTCCCTACTATGGAAGGTCTGGACGTCTACATTGGTCTTGTTGAAGGCGTCAAGCTTGGTGAGGATGCTTTGGCTGGCTTCCCTAGCTTGCGCACGCTGCCCACCACTGGAACTCTCGGCTTCCATGGTGTGAGCGTTTTCCAGCAGGAAAGCAGGAACGAGAGCATGGTCGTCACAGTCATGAACGCGGAGGAGAATAGCAGCATTGAGCACGCTAAGCTCAAGCTTGGTAAGGCCGTCCATGTCGGCTATCCCTTCCTTCACGAAGCAAAGGTTACAAGAGTGTCTGACGAATTGTTCGACTACGTCCTTGCCAACCCTGATGCCGAGGCTACACCTGACAACATCGAAACAATCCCGCACGGACCTCCTGAGATCTCGAACTGGAAGAAGAAGGCCAGCCGCATCGAGAGTGTCTATAGCAAGAGACTTGGTGTCATCATTGGCGATGTCGAAGCCATGGTCCATGTAGAGATGCTCGTCGGCCTTAGAAAGACTGATGAGGGCGCTACTGTCAAGGAGTATGCCGCTGTCGAGGGCTTAGAAGCCGATTACGCCACTCAGGCAATTGTCGACGAAGTTGTCTCGCCTGATCAACGTTTCTTGGAGCAGGCAGCTCTTCCACTCGAAGAGGAGTTCCCTACTAATTCTCGCGCCTTCTTCCTTGGTGACTTCAGTTACGGTAGACCCGCTATTGTTGACGGCCATGATAACGGCAAGACCAATGTCAGAGTCAATACTGTCAAGGTTAGAGAGCCCGACTTCGGTCATCAGATCGCAGCTCAAGCTGAGCGCCAATTCCCTTACAAACCAGCTTTTGCCGTTGCCAGAGAGCTTGAATTGCACCCTCTCGTCTTGTCCAAGCTGACTGCATCCTTCCGCGTCAACTCTTCGGGCCTGCAGCTTAACCTGGGTCTGAATTTGAAGTTTGAGGCCCGCAAGATGAAGGTCTTGGGTTACAGTCGCAAGTCCGAGCGTGGTTGGGAGTACAGCCAAAAGGCTATCGATCTCATCGCCACTTACATGACAAAGTTCCCCGAATTTGTTGCACGCATTCAGGCCAACCCTTCTGGTGACATCTTCAATGACACTGACTTCTACCCGGCCGAGGTCGCCAAGGAGAAGATGAAGGAGATTGGTGCTTGGCTGAAGAGTGTCGAGACCAAGTCTTTCGAACGTGTTCCGCTTGACGCTGAGCAGATGAACTCTGACACTGTCATGGCTCTTGAGCGTGCTGCAGAGCACTATGTGACCATCTCGGCCAACCAAATCGAGGACAAGCCTATGCGCGGCGTTCCTCGCCATGCTCTTCTCAAGCCTAGTGATGCTGAGCAGCGTCTTGGTGGTCAGCGCTTCGCTCTTGGTGATCGCATTGTCTACGTTCAAGATTCAGGTCGCGTGCCCATCGCTTCCAGAGGTACGGTCGTCGGTATCACCAAGACACCCAGAACTACCATGCTTGACGTCGTTTTCGACTATTCTTTCATGTCCGGAACTAGTCTCGGCGACCGCTGCAGTCCCTTCAGAGGAAGCACCGTCCCTGTGACCAGTGTACTCAACCTTACCGACAGACAATGTATTGCTGAGAGCCGCGCCGGTGCAGAGAAGCGCAAGCCCTTTAGACAGACACCACTGACCACGAACGGCAACTACGGTCCACCTCAAGAACAATGGCGTCCCGCCAACGCTCCTCCACCCTTGAGAGGTTCATTCAGCGGCGCCATGAACGGACGTGGTCGTGGCCACGAAAACTTGCCTGTCCGCGGCGGTAACCCCAACCGTGGTCGCGGCCGGGGAGGCAGAGGTGGCTACACCGTCGTCGACAACAGCGACCCCATGGAAAACGTCGTCCGCAACAACCTGGCTTTTAGACCTCAGAACATGAGCGCCGTCCCTCCACCTGCTAGCCTGAACAACGACTCGCGCGGTAGAGGCCGCGGACGTGGTCGTGGCGAGGGCAGAGGTCGCGGCGGCGCCGGTGGTCGTGGCGGCTTCGCACCCAGAGGCCGAGGAGGCCCTCAGATCAACGGCAACAGCTCTTAGGACGAGCTCGCCCATCACCAGGTGTCGGCTCATTGGACCACGAAGATTACCGAATTGATGAAGGGATGAATTAGTTACTGGAAGCGTTGGGTTTTTTCGATAGATGAGATTCGCACATGATTGTTCCCCGAAGCGATCTTATGCTTTAGATGGACAGAAAAGAAACCAACAATCTTGAAAATCCAATGTTCGAACCTACATACTTTGTTCGCTCTCATGAATGTGATCAGATCGTGTGTAGTTTGCATTCATGTTTTACATGTGGGGATCGATTCGATGCGAGCATTGGAAAGGCAAAAAGTTCGTCAAAAAGACACGAGCAAAAAAGGGCATCGGGATGAAGGTATTAAAGACACCCAGCAAGAGGCAAACAAGGGAAGCATCAAGCAAGCAAGCAAGCAAGCAAAGAAAGAGAAGAAGAAAAAAGATCAAGTTAAACAATGAGTAGCAAATGACACAAACAAAACAATTTGTCAGAGAGTAAAAAAGAATACTCCTCACTTCCACTCTTCCCTTGCTCATCCTTCTCCGTTTCCTTCTCCATTTTGCCAGAAAAGAAACAAAAAAAATGCTTCGATATGTTGCTCACTCCCTTCCTTGCCCCTCCGAAATGCTTGCTTTCTATCAGTGATCTTGTTGAAGATGTGGACCACACCACCGAGTTCCACCTCCTTTGCCATGCTCCAGCCTTCCCCTTTCCTAACCAAACCCCATGAACAACTTCCTGCCAGCGCTCTGAAAGAGGCAAATGAAAAACAAAAAACAGAACAAAAATCCCACAATTTGTATAAAAGAATCAAACCCGAGTCCCGATCACCCCACCGGCGCCGACGCTGACTGACATTGCAATTTTCGACCAAAAAAGAGCAAAACCCATATTTTAATTCTTCCCCCTGCCCTTTTCCGAAAATGATTTGGTGTACACGGTTCGGTAATTCAATACAATGTTGGTTTTTTCTCCTTTGGTTGTTTTCGTTGGGTTTGAGATTACCTGCTTGCATATTCCAAGACTTCAACAGCCTATGCGGGAGACTTGGAAGGGTTGGCACCGTTGCGGCGAGCATCATCGGAGACACTGAGACCGCTGAGACCACTGCTGAGGAAGGTGAATGGGTCGGGGGTAGCCTGCTCGCCAGCGTACATACCGCCACCGTTGGAGAATGAGGTGTTGTTCTGACCTGCAGAGAAAGCAGCCTCAGCACGGCTGTCGAAGCCGCCGGAGTGCATGCCGGCGTTGTGGCCGTAAGCAGAGCTCATGGCGGGGTAGGGCGAAGTACCGGCACCGAGGCCAGAAGGGAGAGCGTAGGTGGATTGAGGACCGCCATAGCTCTGACCGGGGTAGTTTCCGGCAGAGTTGAAGCCGCCTTGCTGAGGAGCGTAGGAGGCTGGGCCGGGGTTTGCACCCATGGAAGGCCCGGCCATTCCGAAGTTTTGGGATCCATCGACTTGCTGGAAGTTGGAATCGGCGACCAAGGCAGCGCTGGCACGTGAAGCACCGCAACGAAGACAGCTAACATTCTTAGCAAAGTTGTGGTAGTTGCAACCCTCGGCACCGCATCTCCAATCTCCGGCACGGAAAGGAACGTGAGTGGAACCACCGCCGCGCATGCCACCACCGCCCATGTGGTGGTGACCCATGTGGTGGCCAGGAGGGCCCATCATGCCAGGGTGGGCATAGCCGTAGCCGTACATGGGGTCTGGGGGAGCAGACATGGCAGGGAAGGAGCAGCGGAAACAAGCAGTACGGCGCTGGAAGTTCGAGAAGCCGCAAGAAGGGCAGGTCCAGTCACCAGGACGAGGACGGTTCTTGCTAGGAGGGAAGGCGGTCAGGATGTCAGCAGCACGGTCGAGAACGCGCGAAGAGGAAGGCGAGACCTCGATGGCCTTCTCGTTAAGTGCGCGGCCGTTCATGCAGAGAGACTCGGCAGCCTGGGAGCAAATGTCAGTTCGAGTGTCAGCAGTTTGGGATAACGACGTGTTCAGCATACCTCTTCGTGGGAGGAGAAAATGGCGAAGCCGGTGCCAGTAGGCTTGTGCTGGTCAGGGGTACGCAGAGTCCAGAATGCAATGGGCCTACCACCGAATTGGGTGAACCAGCTCTCCAGCTCGGACTGGGTGGTGTCGTGGGGAAGACCACTCATGTGGAGGACCTTGCTACGCTCGGACAAGAAGGCGCGCACATCGGCACGGGCATCCATGGGACGGGTGAGCACATCGGGGTGCTCGTGGGGAGGTTGAGACTTGCGAATCAGACCACGGAGGACTCTGGCAAGAGTGACGGCCTCCTCCATGGCACGACGAGGCGAAGCGGGGGCCAGGGCCTGCAAGTGGAAGGGCAGGTTGTGCTTGATGGGGGCAGACGACTGGACGGGCTCAACCTCGAGAGCGGCGCAGATGTTGGTCAAGGCACTGGAGCCAAAAGGCAGCGACTCGGGATGGTGGGCCTGCCATCTCTGATACTCGGTGCGTAGGTCAAAGGTGCGCGAGTGCTGCAGGTAGGGGGGAAGGACGACGGCCTTGTCGCGAGCCTCACGGGGGAGCTGGACGCGCAGGTCCCAGGAGTCGAGAGTGACAAAGGCGAACTCGAGGTTGTTCTTGACGAGGTGTTCCTGGGCGAACTGGTCGAAGCGGTTGATGGCATCGCGGAAGGAGCCTGCATTGCGGACGTGCTCCCAGGTGAGGGTCGTAAGGCTGGCTGCACGACGTGTCAATCAGGAAGCTGGTAGGAGCCGTGTCGAGGCTTGTCTTGTCTTACTGCAAAGCGGGGTGATGGGAGTGTTGACGGGCTTGACGAGGACACTCTCGCGGTGGAGCTGCAGGCAACGAAGCGTCGGTCAGTCAAGTCAGGCAGCATCGACTCGGGCCTTGGTTGCTCCTACCTCGTCGCAGTTCTTGGAATCGAGCAGGATCCAGCCCAGCTCAATGACCTCGGCCGAGTCCTTGGTCACGTAGACGCCGTGCTCGTCGCAGGTCGTGGCTACGTGGATGACCACATAGCGGTCGAGTCCGCCGCCGGGAGTTGTCGGTGCAGAGGCCATTCTGCTGCAAGGAGTCGTGTTGTTGCTTGGGGGGTTGTTGGAAACAAGAGACACTGGGCTAAAAAGACTGAACGTGGGAAGCGGCAATCGAACGGGAAGCTTCCACAGGATCACCAGAGAGTTTCGAGGCCTGATGCTGTTCACTTCACGACAAGTCTTCACCTCAGCTCGACAGCACCCCGCTAGCTCTGATTCTTTCGCTACTCGCTAGAACTCCATGGCCGTGCTTGGCCCGTCCATCCATCTGCCGCTTGGCCCTAGAGCACTAATTAGTCCGCCATCATCATCGACACTGGACAGCCCTTGATGCTTGTTGGTCTGACTGCTTTTGTGCTGCACACAACCAATCCACCTGCGCATGTAAACTCTATTCTTGTTTTCTCTGTGTTTCCCCCTGTCTCTTGTTTACTGGAACCACCACACCGCCATGTGTTCTTGGCCGCTCGTGGGCCGCCCGGTCAACCCATGGATATTAAAAAATTGATTGGCTTCAAGAGCACCACAATTCTGCTCCAAAAGCAACCAGCCCGGCTCTTCCCGGCCGTCTTCATGCCCATGCATCCGCCAGCACCATTGTGACACGATGTGCCTATATCTGTCGCGTGTGCATGGATGAGCTGCATCCCTGCACGCATGTGCCAGTCACTTGTCAGGGATTGACGTTACTCTGTGCCATCATCCAGGTCCAATCAACCTGTCCGCGTCTGCGATACCGTCACGTTCGAGACACATTGCTTTGTGCTTCCGTCGACTCGAGCTGAGGTTACTCGAGGCTTTTTCCACATTCCTGAATTTCGAGATGAGCTCATTACGGAACATCCTTGACAGAGGTAAATATGGTTACTGGCGCTGGTATCACAGCGCTTCCCAAACATGTCATTGAAATGCAGTGACCCAAGAGATAGGTTGTCTTGCTTAGCCGACATTCTGCTCCTCATTGTACTGGTGTGTGTCTTCTTGGAGCGCATCTATCTAATGGCATCCACGACTTTGAAAACGTGTGAATATCATGACAGCATCAAGTAATACGAGATAAATAATAAGCCGAACGAGTGCTATGGAGCACACTTTTCAAGAGCAAATTTTGTAAGCCGGCGCTTGGGTTCTTATTAGCTTTCTATGCAGGGTCTCGGAGTGTGGATTGATCAGCTGGACTGAGTGTGTTTTGAGAATTGTTCTTGTGATTTTGAGCACTTGCTTTCGCAGAGTCCATCATAACGTTTTTCTTGCTTGTATCGTGCCATCATCCGCAGACAGAGATGTAGCGCGCCTCCTTCTCATTCTCCTCCAAGGCAAAAAAAAAACTTCCTTCTGATCAAAACCCCAAAGCCATTCATTGTTGATGCGCCGCAGAACGCCAGTCTTTTTGCTGCCCCATGATACGAAAAATTGCTTCAAATGTCGGACGATAGAGCGTCTATTGGCCAAGAACCTTGAGATCCTCTGTGGGGGTTGTCAGTCGATTGTCGCAATGGATGAGAAATGGAGTGAAGGAAAAGCCGTACTCTGCTGGGTGATGAGGAGGCCGTAACGCTTCTTGAGGGTGACGCGGTGTCTATTTGAGCCGAGTCAGTGAAATTGGCCTACTTTGCAAATGCTCCTCTGTCCATGCGACTGCAATTCTCTCTTTGTGCTCTGCCTCTTGTCCTTGTCGCAAATGTACCGTGGATGGTGTCGTGTGCGTCCTTCTCTTTTTCGTCTGCAGGCGTCGTATCGTTCATCATGTCCTCCTCTTGAATCTTGTTTGATGCCATTCCCAGTCCAGAGTATCGGTGCATAGGAATACGAGAATCCTTACCTCGAGTACTTGTCATCGGGCGAGAAGCGAGCAGGGTGAGCAGACTTTGTGACCTCGGCGCCCTGGACCTTCTTCAAGGTGTAGACGCGCTTGCCCTGGCTGTCGAGAGTGTACATCAAATGCATCGTGGCGGTATTGTATCGATCGAGTTGTCGAGAAAGGGAAAAGAGCGAAAGGTTTGTGGTGAGGTTTGCTTGGGAATTCGTTCAAAAGAAAAATTCGCGATGCGAGATTCCGCTGTGCAAAAGCCCGCCGGAAAGGTGGACGTGGTCTGTGCGTGCACTTGAGGTCTACGTTGAAGTCATGAATGCTTCAAATACCAGCTGGTCTTTGGATATTTACATCGCATATTACTTTCCCGCCGATTTACTGAGAGAACCTGATCCCAAAAGACGTCTGAAAATAAACATCCCGATCAGGACCGAGTCATCTCAAGAGTCAAACCTCGAAACCCTCACCAGCAACAATGAAGACACCGTCACCGCTGTCCCTCCTCTTCACAACCCTCCTGCTAGTCCTGCCAGCACTAGCCCAATTCCAGTTCTTCGATCAGATGTTCAATCAAGGCCAACATCAACACCAACAACCCCAAAACGCTGCATCCGACTCTGCGTGGTACAAACAACAATACGATGCCGGTGCGTGCTTGCCATCCCTGTCTTGCCTTTTTATATATGCTTATCCAGGATAAATAGTGCATTGCGATAGATATCTGTGCCCGTCCACATTGTCATGCGTACACTTCCCGCATCACTGCCCTTGCGCGTTTCCGGAGGTCGAGGATAAAGTTGAGTTGGACGATGGCAGTATGATTTGTGTGTCAAAAGGCGGTTACAAAGTCGGCGAGGCAGCGAGGAAGATTGAGTTGGCCAGGAAAGGTCTGTTGTAAAACCTAGTAACATTTCGAAACGACGGAGTTTTATGAAACTATTTTCTGACAAGCTTGGGATTTGGTATCAACGAGTAATGCTTCAGTCATAGCTGGTTCTATGGTACAATGCTGCTATCATGAAGCCTTTTTTTTCTGGTTTTGTGCTTTCTCAAGCACTTTCACTCTGCTTGTTTGGCAAAACCCACCTTTTCAAGGTCTTCTGCGACTGCATCAGGGCCAGGGACAGGGGCGGATCCTGCTTCAACAATCTTCTCTTCCTTTGGCTTGTAGACCTTGAATGGCGCAGAATTTCTTTTGCGTTCGTTCGGTCCTTCCGATTTGAACTGATAGCCTCGAAGTCTGTCACTCGGGTTAGTCTTTATCACTAGCATATCACCTGGAGAAACAGAATTACCTAGGACCACGCCCTTTGGATTCCGGCAGCTCAGGCTCGTAGAACCGTTCGAAGTCCGCAATGTCTTGGTCAAAAGTGCCTCGCTCAATGCTGCCACGTATGCCAGCAAAGAATTCATCCATCATCTGGGAGTTGTGTATTTGCAACAGCACCCAAGCCAACATTTCTTTTGCTGACAAAAGGTGGTGCAGGAATGCGCGGTGGTGGTTCGTACATGCGTAGCAAGGACAGTCTTTGCGCAACGGTAATACATCTGTCGCGTGATTGATATCCCACATGTCCACGCCCAATGGCAAGGGCGTCTCTGGTACAGAGCCAGAGACAGGGAAGCAGAAGTCTAGCGCTATGCCGGCGTCTGTTATGCCACCGAGGAAAGGTAGAGTTGCTATGTCGATGCCATTGGCTATGTCATGCAGCACTGCACGTGGGTTGTTGGGCTCAGTCAAGCCAAGACGTGGGAGACTGTTCAGCTCTCGAGGAAACGTCCGGTCGAAAGTGAGAGTATCGTAAACGGCTAGTCCATGAACGTGCTCCAGCATATCGTCCACAAGGCAATCCATGTAGTATCTCTGAGCGTCAGCCGGCAGAGGCAGTAGAGGCGCGTACAACAGTGGTAACTTTGTTTCCTTGTTCTTCTCTTGTTCGGCAGCCCTTTCTTGCACGTGTGCCATCATCCACTTTGCCGTTCTGTCGGTGATCTTGTCGATCTTCTTGTGGCTGACCTTGTAGTAACCATATGGTATGTCACCCAAGCCAACAATGATGTCCGGGTTCAGTGACGATGTCAAAGTCCTAAAGGTAGTAGCCTGGAGCTTGGTGAAGCCAAAAGCAGTCATGATGCTCATCTGGCTGTCGGTGCTTGCTCCGGGTGAAGGTACGGGTGGTGAACGGCGTGCTCCGAGGACCAAGAGGTGGTCATCCGGCGTGGCAGTATATGCGCGCAATCTCGACGTCCCATCCGGCGGATTGTATTTCAAAATCGGGGTACCTTTTTCTACGACTTTGTTTTCTTTTGGTGAGCACACTTCGGTCAGCTTCGCTGTTTGGCGAGGGTCTTTTGGAAGTTACATACAGTCCTCTGCGGCCATGTACACGCCACGGATGTCTGTATGCTTGGCCACATTGTCTTGGGTCAAGTGTGGTATGGCTCCTCGCGATGCCAGAGCCAGATAGTGTGGTGTCTTGATTTGTTGTCGATTGTGAAGGCTGAGCACGCCGGTACGGGCTGCACTGCTCGTCGATGCCTTTGAGATAGTGAACATGGTGTCCTCGGGCATTTCACTGCCAGTCATGTTGACAAGCTGTGCACAAGGTAGCCTCACATCTCGTGTCCATGAAATGTTCAAAGTGGTTCGCCAAGACAGCACTTCCGGCGCGTCACCTCGCGTGCTTCGCGTAGATTGACTTTTCGACTGCAACTCTCGCCTGTTTTTGAATATATACAGCATTCCAACCTGAAGTCATGTCTCGCGGCAAACTAATCGTGTTTGAGGGACTGGACCGGTCTGGAAAGTCTACACAATGTCAAAAGCTAGTGTCCTATCTCGCCGAGAAAGGTGTGCCAGTCAAGCATCGCCGATTTCCTGGTCAGTAAATGTCTTCACACATGGTACTCGAATTGAGCCTCATGTCTCGTACAGATAGAACGACTCCAATTGGTCAGATGATCAACAACTACCTGCAGGGCCAAAGCGAACAAGAAGATCATGTCATTCATCTCCTTTTCTCTGCAAACAGATGGGAAGCAGTGTAAGTAGTCTTCACGCCGCAAAACATGACTGAAGCCTGATGATGGACAGTGCATCGATAGAAGCAGACATCAAAGCCGGCACCACTGTCATCATTGACCGGTACTATTACTCTGGCTGCGTCTACTCCGCTGCCAAAAACAACCCTAGTCTCAGTCTGGGATGGTGCCGTCACCCAGAGGAAGGCCTTCCTCGTCCGGATCTCTGCCTCTTCCTTGACATCTCCGCCGATGATGCCGCGAAGCGAGGTGGCTGGGGCGAAGAGCGTTACGAGAAGCAGGAGCTCCAGGACCGTGTCCGCCAGCTTTTTGCCGATATCCGCGCCACAGATGATGGATCAGATTTCGTGACCATCAATGCCGGCCAGAGTCTTGAAGAAGTCGAAGCTGCAGTCTGCCACCACGCTGAAGCTTGCATCAATACGACAGATGGGCCAAGTACCCTACGACGCGTTCAACCATGGTGATGTTCTTGTGGCATTTGCTTCGCGAAGAATGTGCCAAAGACTTGAGTCATGGAAGGATGAAGTTGAACACATCCATCACGATCTGGCGGCTCATTCGATGACCTCTGCCTCGTCCCAATCACTGTCCTCAATGACCTCTTTTCGCACCTTGGAAGTCGGAGAGCTTGCCGAAGCGATGGCTTTAGGTGCACCTTGCGAAATCAATTCGTCGACAAGTTTCCAGTCACTGCCACCAGATGGTGTAGCTTGTAGCTGATCAATGTCTTCGTAATCCGACAGCAACAAGGTATCGTCGAAGTCAGCCTCAACTTCACTTTGCTCGGACGGGACACCAAGCTCTTCCATCTCTTCGTCATCGACAACCATGACGTTCTTCTCCTCTTCTTTCGAATTCTTCTTTCGTCGTTTAGGTTCCTTGAACAAAGCTGCGACTTCCTTCTGACCACGGATCCGCAAGCTAAGATCTTTCACCAGATCGGTCCAATTGAGCCTGGTTTTGCAGGATGGGCAAACACCATGTGTTGGTACCATCACGTCCTGAGCACCATATTCCGTTTTCAGAAAATGAGTAGACAAGCATGCCATGTGGGAGGTTGCGTTGCAATTATTGTTGGAACAGACAAGCGTCATTTCCTCCGCAGGGGCGAGAGCAGAGCGACAAAGAGCGCAGCTATGATCTGACGTAGCCAACAATTTTTGGCTCCTTTCCAGGGTCGGCTTCATGTGTAGATACGTTGGATCAATCTTGTAGATGCCGATAACTTGCAGCGGATCTTCTTCAAAAGGTTTGGCCTGTGAAACAGATTCATCCATCTCGACCTCAATGCCTTGGCGAACGACTTCGGTCATGTTGACAGTCCGTCTATGCCACATTTTGAACACATCTTCAGCAAAAAACTTGACTTGCAATGGCCATCGTTCGAAGCTCTTTGCTCGCAGGAGGATGTGGAGGTTTGCGAGTTTGTCGTGCATTGACATGCGAGGTCGTCCTGCTCGCTTGCGCACTTTTCCAGTCCTAGGAGAAAACCGTTGTTTTGTGTTGGCTTGAGTGATACGCTCGTCCGGAGCAATGTGTCGCGTTTGATGAGTGTTCTGCCATGCCCATCTGATGTTCTTGTCAGAAAATGACCAAGTGAAGTGAACAAAAAAGGAGAACAAAGACAGATAGATGTTCTTGCGTGTAGGTAAATAAACATCGTGAACGCCTAGGAGTTTCTTCGACTTACTCAAACTGCAAAGCAGCAATCTTAGAAGGAAATCCAGTGACAAGACATGTCATTTCCCATGGCCGCAGTGTGTTTTTGGATGTTCTCACAGCTCCACCTTTAGCAATTCCATTGTGTTGCTTCAGACGCCTAACTGGATGTGGCGTGCTTCCGACATAGAGGTTTTGATGGCGAACCGTTGACCGGAGGAGATAACAGGCATAGAATGCAGGTATGGGCCTGTCCATGAAAGTCTTGCTAAAAATGGATTCTGATATAACAAAAATGTCTTGCTATGTCAAGTCTCAATGACCGAGTTTAGGAGAACTCTCTGACCAAAAAACCGCGAGGTGAGACAGAGAAACATGTGATTGGCTGCAAGGGACGGGAACCCCGGGGTGCAGATCGGTGCGGCAAATCTGACGACCTGTGGTGGTGTCTTGGATGCAGCGCAAATTTCATGAACAGAGAAGATTCTTGATGTTAGAAGGAGGCTACAGTGCCGAGTTATCAAGTTGAACAAAGATGACCCGAGTTTATATTGGTTCAGAGAAACACAAGGTATTCGGGTAGATATTTCAAGAACTGGCAGATTATTATTGTTCGCAGTTTCTGGCATCACGCGGCCGAGCTCACGGGGGAAGATTGACTTTGGCCAAGCATCGGGAGACCTGTGGCTCGTCTGGCTCGTCGTTGCCGTATTCACCTCCGCCCTGCACCAGCGATTCTCAATTTCAGAAGTGTTCTTTCCTATCAGACTTTACAGCCTTTTAGGGAGAGCATCAGATCTCATGCTCATGCGCACACGACAGTGACCATCGTTCCTTCCTCATCCGTCCGATACAGTGCCTGCCTCGTGCGTCTACCCGCATATCAGAATTCGGTCCGCTCGCCCTCTCCAGATCCGCTCCACAGTCGAATGTGCCAGCTGCAGCACCACCCTGTCACCACCCACGCCGCTCCTTAATCCCATCAAACCCGAACACACTCGCGACTGAATAGTCCAACGATACTATCGTCTTACTTGTCCTAATAATTACCTTCACATCAACTCTTGCGAATGGTGGTCCCACCGAGCAGCGGAGGAGCTGCTGCCGCTGCCGCCTCTGCAGCAAATCGTCTGACTCCTGCCGTCAACAATGCTTCTTCGAGCAAACCAAAATCAGCTGCACATACCCCGAGTATGACGACGGGCAATGCGCCAATGCCACTGAGTGCCCGACGCTCCGAACCACTGGATCTGAATACTGTCGAGAGAAGGGGACAACCCAATGCTGCCCCCGAGATCACAAAAAGGAACAGATTGCATGGCATACCCGAGGGTCCCACCTTCCGACCTACTGAAGAAGAGTTTCGCGATCCTATGGCGTATATGCGCAAGATCGAGCCTGAAGGACGGAAATATGGAATCGCAAAAATCATCCCTCCTGAAGGCTGGGAGATGCCTTTTGCCATCGATACATCGGTGCGTTTCGCACCTTTTTGGGGCAAGACTTCTACTAATGCGATCAACAGCGTTTTCATTTCCGTGTGAGGCGCCAGGAGTTGAACTCTGTCGAAGGAGGTCAGTAGCACAGCTTTACGCAGACCCTATGAAGCATATTCGCTGACAACAAAGCAGGAACTCGAGCAAATCTGAATTACTTGGACCAACTATCAAAATTTCACAGACAACACGGTACCAATCTCAATCGGTTTCCTAGCGTTGATAAACGGCCACTGGACCTCTACAAACTCAAAAAAGCCGTCGAAGCCAGAGGTGGCTTTGAGAAAGTCTGCAAACTCAAGAAATGGGCCGAGATTGGTCGTGATCTGGGTTACAGTGGCAAGATCATGTCGAGTCTCTCTACATCTCTCAAGAACTCTTACCAGAAATGGTTACAGCCATACGAAGATTACCTTCGTGTCGCAAAGCCAGGCGTCCAACATCAACTCGAGCTCGAAAATGGTGGTCCATTTACCCCTTCTCCAGGTACTTCGCCTCTTAAGAAGTCGCAGAACAACACTCCCAACGGCGAAAGTACTCCGGCTATGCGCGCTTCGGCCGCCTTGAATGCATCTCTGGATTCTGGAGCGCCTGCTCAGCAAACGCCAATCAGACCGACTCCTCCAGCTCCTGCGCCAGCTCCTATCCAAGGGTTCACTCCTGTCAACGGAGGATTCACATCGGTCAATCGTCCTTCGGGATTCACTCCGGTAAATGGACCAAATGGCATTCATGCGACTCCGGAAAACCCACGTTCAATACCAAGGTCAAATCTGGACAGCCCTCAACTACTCGAAACCACTACACCAAAACTCGAACCGAGCAATTCTGCAAAACGGGCGCTAAGTACTAGTGCGGAGAAAGACGCAAATGATGATTTGGATGCATCTGGCAGACGTAGCAAGAGACTGAAGAGAGAGCCGGCTCCGACTGTCGCAGGCTCACACATGCACCAACCTAGAACATCGACACCGAAATTTGCCCCTGCACGAGAACGTAGCAACTTCCCGCCGGGTGAAGCTTGCGAAACATGTGCGAAACCGGAAGATCCTGGAATGCTTTTGATATGCGACAGCTGTGATTGTGGCTATCATGGTGCTTGTCTCGAGCCTCCTGTGAAGATGCAGCAACCCGAGAACGATTGGCATTGTCCTCGGTGCCTAGTCGGTACGGGAGAGTTTGGATTCGAAGAAGGCGAGGTTTACTCCCTTCGAGCATTCCAAGAAAGAGCAAATAGATTCAGGGAGAATCACTTCGCAGACAAAATGGCTTTCGATCCGATTCTTAACAAGCGAAGACCAGTCAACGAGGATGATGTCGAGCGCGAGTTCTGGAGGCTTGTCGAGAACATCACCGAAACGGTCGAAGTTGAATATGGTGCTGACATCCACTCCACGACCCATGGAAGTGGTTTCCCTACCATCGAAAAACAGCCCCGCGATCCGTACTCAACAGATCCCTGGAACCTGAATGTCCTTCCACTTTACGGCGAATCATTGTTCAAGCATATCAAGACGGATATCTCAGGCATGACGGTGCCCTGGTTATACGTCGGAATGGTTTTCTCCACGTTCTGTTGGCATAATGAGGATCATTATGCTTACTCAGCTAACTATCAACATTTTGGTGCCACCAAGACTTGGTACGGTGTGCCTGGAGAGGATGCTGAAAAATTTGAGAACGCCATGCGAGAAGCAGTACCAGAACTTTTCGAGACACAACCGGATCTTCTATTCCAACTCGTAACCTTGATGCCTCCAGAAAAACTGAAGAAAGCCGGCGTACGAGTTTATGCTATCGATCAGCGTGCCGGCCAGATGGTCGTCACATTCCCTCAGGCTTACCATGCTGGCTTTAACCACGGTTTCAATCTCAACGAAGCTGTCAACTTTGCGCCCGTCGATTGGGAGCCTTTTGGTGAAAGCGGTGTGCAAAGACTGCGCGATTACCGCCGACAGCCATGTTTCTCTCATGACGAGCTACTACTGACAGCAGCTGCGCGTGATCAGTCTATCAACACAGCCAAATGGCTCGCTCCGGCTTTGGAAAGATTGCTAGAAAAGGAAATGCATGCTCGCAAAAGCTTCCTCGAGCAGCCAGACAATGCACAACCTACAGACGACACGTACCAAGGCGCCAGATATACATACAAACCCGAAGTTTTTACAGAGGATATGGACGAGGACGAATACGTTTGCAGCTTCTGCAAGTGCTACAGCTTCCTCTCTCGATACGTGTGCCAAAAGTCAGGCAAAGTGATGTGTCTGCTGCACGCGGGCGGATATGAATGTTGTGACTCGACTGAAGCGGACCGCTACTCCAGTCCAGCTCACGACCATGTCCTCTCTCTCCGCATGACAGACAAAGAGCTCAAGTTGATGGTGCAAAAAGTGGTCGACCGAGCCAAGCTTCCTGAAGCCTGGGCACACAAAGTCGACGATTATCTCGGCCAAGAACCTCGTCCATCGCTCAAGATCTTGCGTTCATTGCTCAATGAAGGTGAACGCATCCCTTTCGACATACCGCAGCTTGCAGATTTGAAGCGCTATGTCGAGCGTTGTAATGAATGGGTGGAAGAGGCAACTGTCTACATCACTCGCAAGCAGCAGAACAGGGCCAAAGGAAAATCATCTCGGAAGAAGTCAACAGCTGCTGAGACAGAAGATCGCGACAAGGAGCTGCGTAGTTTCGAAAACATGCAAAAACTGCTTGCTACGGCCGACGAGATTCATTTCGACTGTCAAGAATACAAGACACTGCGCGAAAGGGAAACCGAAATCACTGAATTCAAGGCCAAAGCGATTTCCATCTGCATGCGTCAACAGCAACAGCCTCGGCCTACACAAGAGATCGAGGAAACATTCGAAGTTGGCAAAGCCCTCAACATTGATCTTCCTGAGCTTGACAATCTGGAAAAGCTGCTGAACCATGTCAAATGGCTTGACGAAGCCAACGCTCGCAGGGTTCAGTTCCAAACACTTCAGGATGTTGACGCTTTCATAAGCCGTGGTATTGAGATTGGCATCCCCGAGACAAACCCACATATTCTTCGGTTGAGAGAGTCGAAGGTTCAAGGTGAATACTGGGAAACCAAGGCTAAGGAGATTATGAGCGTCGAGAATGTCCATTATCAACAATTGGACGCCCTCTCGAAGCAGGCGGCTGGTCTGCCCGTCACCGCAGAGACCCTTGCTAGAGTCGATGCCATACTCAAGAAACAGCGTGAGGCCCAGGAAAAGATACTTGCACTCTACCAACAGAGCAAGAATCCCGACTTCAGGGCTCGACCGATGTACAAGGAGGTCAGGGATGTGATGGCAGCTCTCGAGGAACTCAACAGCAAGCCTGCAGGTACTGTTGACCTTGAGAAAGAGCAGCGCCGCCATGAAGACTGGATGCGCCGAGGCAAGAAGTTGTTCGGCAAAGCGAATGCGCCTCTGCATATTCTGCATCAGCACATGAATCTGGTGAAAGAGCGAAACGATGCATGCTTTGAGCTTCGCGACAAACCCAGAATGCCTGTCGAGCCTTCCTCCCGAGAACACACTCCCGAATTGGACTCCAAGAACACTTTCCAGGACGTTTTCTGTCTTTGTCGTCGACCAGAGGCTGGCATGATGATCGAGTGCGAGCTCTGTCACGAATGGTATCACGGCAAGTGTCTGAAGATCGCCCGTGGCAAAGTCAAGGAAGACGACAAGTACACTTGCCCTATCTGCGACTGGCGCCTGAAGATTCCTAGAGATGCTGCTCGACCAAAGCTCGAAGAGCTCATCGCCTGGCAGGATGAGTTGGAAGGCCTGCCCTTCCAGCCAGAAGAAGAAGACACTCTCACGAACATCATCGAGACTGCCCAAGCCTTCAGAGACTACATAAGGCCCTACGTCAACCCTCTGACAGTCTCGCCGGACGAAGTGACTACGCTTCGCTTCTACCTCCGAAAGGTCGAAGGTGCTGACATTCTGCTTGCCTACGAGACCAATTTCTTGCGTCAAGAACTTCACAAGTCGGCGCCGGTAGCGCCAGATGCTCCTCCGGTCATCGAGTCTTCGTCCTCAACCCGCAAGCCTCGTCCAACCAAGCAGCAGAAGCTCATGGCATCGCTTGGTATCACGAATCCTGATGACCTTCCTCCGCAGTACAAAATCAAGCCCCACAAACGCAAGGGCAGTGATGTTCACCACAAGCCACCTCAGCCACTTCAGCCAGCTGGTTCTCCAACAGTTCACACTCCGTCCAGCATATCGACAGCAACGCCTGGTCCCCCGAGCAGCAGACCAGGCTACACTCAACACACACCGTCATTCAGCTATCCCTCGCAGAGTCAGCCTATGGTCACTTCTAGCTACCGCGATTCGCCGCTCTTCGCGCCACCGTCCTTCGGCTTGCCACCACTACGCAATTCTGCCGAGCCTTCTCACACTGTCAACCCGGCACAATTTGCATCTCACAATTATACTTCTCACACCTCGCCACCACCTCCATCTAACTTTGCGGTCACGCAATCTCCCCCACCACAGCCTCCAATGTTCAGCACAGGCATGAATCTCGACCCTGCGCTCTTCACTGCCGGGGGTGCAATGTTCGATAAACGTCCTGGCTCATCGGGAAGTCCTAGAATGGTCCATACCGAGGCGAGCCCATCCTTCAGCAGTCCTCACACCAGCGCCACAAATGCCAATTTGGACTCAATCTTTGCGGACATGGTTCATAACGACGATGATCACGCGACCCTCGGTCATGAAGGCGAGAACCAGCTGGCAGGCGAAGCATTCGCTGCAGGTGGACACGATCAAGAGCATTCAGATGAAGCACACATGGATGATTTTGTGAACAACGAGTAGTATTATGATCATGACATTTCCTCATGGTCTCCGATACCATGACGGTGTCTTGGCTTGCAGATTTCTTTCCATTTTTTTTTTCTTTCTCTTCTATCAGTATCGCTGTGGCTACATGTCCGCAGGGTGGCTTATTGCTATTGCTGTTTTTGCTTGCTTGCTACGTACTTATGTATTCTGAACCAAGGCGTGAGGGTGTCCAATGAGTTGTTGGCGAGGATGGAAAGGCTCTGAATCGAGCTTGTGTTTCTGTTGTACGATAACCCGTTGCCATTGCTTTAAATCTATCTTCTGCCCCAACGCAACTGTTTTATCCAAAGGGCAGTAGCTTGATTACATGGGATGATTTCGCTTACATCATGACTACGATGAATTTTGGTTTCGAAAAGAGCATATCGGCAGAGCTGATGTGTCGGTTGAAAAAGCTCGAGTACTGACTTTGTGGGTTTTGGAGCAACCTTGGCTGCACACAACGCAGCCACGGTCACTTAGCTGCATTTTTCTGACCCCAATACGGTGCTGCGATGCATGGCCTTGACATTCTTTGACGTTGTATCGCTTTTCATTGTTCACTCACAGATCATTGTGCGTCCTCTCCATCACTTCAACAAGGGTCTTTGTTTCCAAGAACATGCTCTTTGAGGAGCCGACGACAACGTGTTGCTATAGACGTATCATTACCGAGTCTTCCATGGACGCATGACAAAGAACTTTGTGTGGGAGCGTAACACAAGTAGTCATCAAGTGTTGTTCTGGTAGAGATATAAATTGTAAAGCCAGGGTCACAATCTCAACGATCCAACCGTTTCGCAAACATGAAGACCTCTACTGACAACCCCAGAGCTGAAGAAGAGCAGCGTGAAGCCGAGCAAGCTGCTGAGATCTTGATGCAAATGACAAACCCAGAGTGGGCCAGACCCCAAGTCATCGACCTTGACGCTCATCTGGCCGCCGAGGGTTTGTTGGCTCTGTCCACCACATTTGCCGTCCGCTCGAGACCCCTTGCTCGCGCTCACCCCGCCCCGATCCAGTCTGCCCCGGTTCAGGCTCCTCAGGTCCCTCCTGCTGCTGCACCCGTTGCTGTCGCCGCTGTTGATACTGCTAGGCCCGCTGTCCCCGTTCCTGCTCATTTCCGTGGGCTCGACTCTCAACAGCAGGCACAGCAAATCTACAGAGCTAGACTCAACTCTTGGTCGAGATATGTTTTGCACCTGCGCCCTTACAAGGTTCGGGATGCTCGTGGCCGCGAGCTTGGCACTCTTCTGTTCACCCAGAGCGAGTTGCGCGGTTATCTCAACACCATGCGTCAGCGCAGGGAGATCGTCAATTGAGAATAAAGGTAGGATATGGTTCAACCTGCCGTTGCAGAATCAAAGATGCCGTTTTTGAATCTTTGTTTTTGCTTCAAGATCAGGTAAACTTCCTTGACCCTCGTCAGTGATGGGCAATGTCGTTTCCTCTCTCTCTCTCTCTTTTTTTTTTTCTTTTCTCTTGACCCTCGTTAGTGATGGGCAAGTAGTCTGATTTTTTTTTTTGGGTTTGCTGTTTTCTTCGGATCTTCCTTCACCAGAGGCGCAGCGGATTTTTAGTCCTTCTGGGATAGTTTTTCTGCTGTTGTCGAATGACGGTGTTTGAGAGGATCCATGCATCACGGCGTCGTGGATACCAATGGGACGTTTCTGGGAGTTTTTTTTTGGAGGATCTCTGCTATAGGGGACCTCTCTTTTTACTCGCATTGCTTTTTACGTCCGGCTCTTGCATCTACAGCCCGACCTTGTTTTGACCGTGGTTTCCTTTTGCAGGTGAGTGCATGTTTCAAGGAAGCCGTGGGATTTTCTTGGTCGGGTCGCAATCTTTGAGCACTGGTATCTGGGTACAACTATGGGTTTTTGGAACAAGTATCATTAGCGATAAGCAATACAAGTGGATTTTTCTCCTGAATCATCAATGTGTCTGTCGAACGATAAAACGATCAAATGCTGTGACGCTGTGAAATGAGCGTGTCTAGTTTATGAGCGATTTGAATGGCTCAGTAGGATTCTATAAGACCAGAACAAAGAGGTACAAAAAAAGTGGTCATACATTGTGATTATTGTCAAGCAAAGAAAGAAGTTCTTTTTGTGCTGTGAAGTCCTCGGGTGTTGTTGGATGCCAAGAAAAAGCAGTGGCTCCGTCATCGCGCCGCCGCTCACCGAATTGGTAATCACCATCGCGCCTGCTCAATTTTTATATGCACACGCATGGTAGAGATTCTTGACCTGCCTCACGACCAGAATCTAATACACGTCTTTTTCAAATCCGAGACATTTGTCTGCAAAAATGTCTCTGGCCAACGTAAATGAGATCATCCTCGTACTTTCCGGCAAGGGAGGTGTGGGCAAATCCAGCGTCACTACACAGCTCGCCTTGACTCTGTCGCTGAAAGGACACTCTGTCGGCATCCTTGATATAGACCTTACGGGACCTTCTATGCCGAGGTTCCTTGGAATCGAATCATCCAAGGTCAAACAAGCACCAGGCGGCTGGCTTCCCGTGCCTGTTTTCGATAGCCAAGCATCAACTACAGCAGACTCCAGCAAACCTACACCCGGATCTCTGCATTGCATGTCTTTGGGCTTCCTCCTTGGTAACCGAAACGATGCAGTGGTTTGGCGTGGTCCAAAGAAAACTGCCATGGTCCGCCAATTTCTTTCAGACGTTCACTGGGGCAAATTGGATTATCTTTTGATCGACACACCGCCTGGTACCTCAGATGAACACATTTCCCTGGTGGAAACTCTACTCAAGACTGCTGCCCCTGGTCAAGTCTCTGGAGCTGTGGTTGTCACTACCCCGCAAGCCATCAGTGTTTCTGATGTAAGGAAGGAGATTAATTTCTGCAAAAAGACTGGCATCAGCATCCTTGGTGTTGTCGAGAACATGGCTGGCTTCGTGTGTCCTAATTGCGCGGAATGTACCAATGTCTTCTCGAAGGGTGGTGGAGAGGTCATGGCCAAAGACTTCGCCGTACCCTTCCTTGGCAGCGTGCCTATCGATCCGGCATTCATCTCTCTTATTGAGGAGGGCAAGCGACCGACTTATCCTGAAGGAACAGTCGTTGCCGGTCAAGAAATGCCTGAGCAGGCAAAGGTATCCGAGGATGATACTGCATCTTTGGTCGAGAAATACCAAAGCTGCTCTCTGTTCACAATCTTTGATAAAATAGTCGGTCAGCTTATCGCCAACACACAGCGATGAGGAATCACTGCTGAATTTGAAATTGTCTACAATCACTTACTCTGGCATTCTTGACTGCTTTGGAGGGTTGTTTTTGGAGGCCGAGGAATGCAACAAAATTCGGGCCGAAGATAAGACCTGGCTGGCAAATCACCCTTGCGTGCCTAATCGATTTTTGAGGTTCGGTATGCCGACGGTAGAGCACACGGAATAGCCTCGCATCGGCGTTTCCGAGACTTTCAAGGACAACATCAATGCTATGATATGCTCAGTGCCAACCTGGGGTATCACAGGAGGTGGCTATGCCCAATCAGCAATCAGTCAATGGTGCCGGATTCGCCTCTACTTTCCTCGTCCCCCGAGGCTGCATATGTCTTCGACATCTCTGCATTTGCCTCTCAGCCGTACTCGCGTACGATGACCTGGTAGACATTTTCATGCCTAATTCGTTGTGTTTATTTTGCTCGTATAGCAAGTATGTTCATACCAAGGAGAGCTTCATCCAAATTAACCAAATCTCCCAATCGATTGTGATATCGTCGTATAGGTAACCTATATCTATGGCATTCGAGTTATCGGTCCCGGGCCGTCTTGGTAGACTGTCGACGATCGAGTTCCCATTGCCGAGACACCATGTTGTTGGGAACCGCTATTGTGCCTCTGATTCTGCAGAATACAACACAGGCCAGACCGGTGAGATTACTCGAAAGTAAGCGTTGATCCGAGCAGTTTTGAAATCATTCTGATTTTTTGTCTCCAGGTGTTTGTCAAATTTCTACAGTAGTTCTCTCGATATCGTCCACTACATATACTGCTGCAGATGGAGTCGTCTCCACGTCTTACAGCCTCTGGCCTGTCAATAAGCACATCTCTGAAGCTGCTGGGTCATCAACAACATTATCTACAGCTAGCACGGCGGCAGTAGATACACCGGGCCAGTCTAATGGAATTGAAACACTGTCATCGTCCTCGAGCTTATCCAGCTCTGCTCTTCCTCGAAGCGGGCAACAATCGCCGTTGACAACTACCTCATTCTCATCTTCTGTAATGACTGGAAGTGGCTTGATATCTTCAGCACCAATAAATTCCACCGATTCCTCGAACAGATTAAGTGTAGCGACACGCACTTCAACCATACTGCCATCGACGAGTGATTCTGTGAGGCTTAGTGTCCCAGAATCAAGTTTCACAAGATCAAGCCAATTAGCTACCACTTTGTCTACAGCTGCAGTGTCATCGATCAATCCTGTGTACACGTGTCCCCGAGACGACGGCATGTTCTATTCAGATACCGAGAACCGAGTCTATCAACTCCTTTGTAACACCGACGAGCCCCAGTCAACCATTGGGACAAGTTATCAAGCACAACTCCAGCTCTGTGTAGACTCATGCGGTGAATTTGCCGGATGCGTCGGTGTGTCTTACACTGCGACGACTGGTCTTTGCTCCTACAAGAGCAGTGCATTCAGCCGTGTGGGCTCCTCAACTTCAGACTCTGCTATTCTGGCTGACTATATATGTCCTGGAGCCGACGGCACACGATTGGTGGATTCTTCCGGCTCTGTCTACGAGATCCTTTGCAATACTTACTTTCCTCAAAGCAACAATATCACCTCAAGCTTGATGACCACAGATCTGGCATCTTGCTCCGAAATCTGCTCGGCAACTAGTGACTGCTCAGGATTTACGTTTCAAGACGGATCATGCACGTTAGTGAGCAACAGGAATTCTAATGATGGGGTCCTTCGAACCAATGTTGCGACCGCGATTCTTTTGGCGAAGAGAGTGGCGCAAGTTGTTTCGAGTGGTGTTACACCCTATAGAAGCACGAGCCTGGTGAGATCTTTACCTGCTGAGGCTACAAGGACACCAAGCTTGTCAGTCAGTTTCATCACGTTCAGTGGTGTGGTTTCAGAGACCGCAAGGGCTTCGTCTTTGGCATTAGACGCATCGTCGTCATCAATCATGACGAACACTGCTCAAGGAGTGTCAAGCGGCGTTCTTAACATTGCGTCAATATCGACAAACCCAGACACTGCAGGTCCCAGCTCAACAAAATCTGTCTCTGATAGCCGGGACCTTACTCGCGCATCGAGATCTACAGCTTCAAGTATTCCACTAACATCAAATACACTGGTCGTGGCTTCCCCAATCACACCGACCGGATCGGGCATGACTTCCTCCAGTGTGGAAGCGTCGAGTCTTACTGTCATAAATTCGAGTATTCTTTCGAGCATACGATCATCAGCAACGAACAATATCCCCACGATCATCAATCGATCGTCACAAACATCGACGGCCCTTTTGACATCGTCCCTCGAAAGCAACTTATACGGTTCCCTGTCCTCTACATCGCCTCACAGTCTAGCTTCTCCAGGCACAATCAGCCTTGTACCTGTGTCCAGTCGGACATCCCAATCTTCCAGATCGACTTTCTTGACGTCTTCCCCCATTTCGGCCCTAGCATCCTCCTCAACTGCCACTTCAAGCCTCTTGTTGCTGACTATTTCACGAAGCTCTGTGTCAACAGACTCTGCATTACTATCCAGTATTCTGATCTCAGCCACCCGTAATGATGGCAGCATAGTGTACCGTCCGACTTCAGTCGTATCGCAAGCGTTTCCATCGTCCCCAAGCTCTTCATATAACAGCGCACCTCCCGAGTCCTCAACGTCTACTTTGCCTCCCCAGACGACTTACTCTTGCCCTCTCAATGATGGTGATCAAGTTCAGGCCAACACTGGAGGCATCTACACTATTGGCTGCGACGAAGAGACTACAGGAGGCGGGTTTCTGTATGGCTCAGCCACAGATTTCAACGAATGTATGACATATTGTGATTTGACTGTCAACTGCACGGCATGGACATACAATGGCAATTGCTATTTGAAGACTGGCAATTCCGCATCGGATTTCTCATTTCAAGCTTCGACCAGAGGTATTGTCTCTGGAATTAGAAACGTACCAGCTCGTCCAGGTGGATTCCCAAATGCCTCCTCTGCTCCTACGGCCTCAATCACTCCGACGGCTTCGTCTGTCCCACATACTTCATCCCCTGTTTCCGATGCAGACTCGATATCGTCCACCCCGTTGCTCCAATCAACAAACTCAGCTATCAGCGGTGAACCAACATCTTCTGCTACATCATCTGTATCAAGTGAAACCTCAGCGGCACCTGACGAGTCGCCGAATACTTCGACAGTGACTAATTCATACCCTCGGGCATCCGGGACTACACTCACTGCAAGCGATTTGGGCAATGCTGAGACACTTTCGTCTACTGAATCTTCCATCGTCTCCAACACACTCTTGGCAGACAGAACAAGTACGCCTGTCACGTCCGATCTTAGTGTAACACCTCACACTGGATCTAGGAGTACTGTATTCACATCAAGCGCCATTGAGGTCGTCACCAGCCCTTCCATAACACCTGCCATTGTACCAACCGTCTCGTCTGGTTTCGTGTCTTTCGTTACGATGACCACATTGCCGTGTTCAGTCTATGACAATGTGCTTGACATCTGTTTAGATGGAGCGATCACTCCATCCGTTGGCGTGGGAGGTGGTGCGGGTGTCGGAATTGGCAGCAGCACTATTACTATCATCGACGCATCGGCGAGTCTGGGTATTGCTCCATCTGTTTCTGCGAGCATTGACCTAGGCTTGTCAGTTGGACAGAGTGGTATCGGTCTTGGAGCAAGCGCCACATTCGGCGCAGGGGTCGGTTTGGAAGGTCCCTCACACTCTGCTCCTATCACTTCGTCGCCAACAGTGACATGCTCGGCTGGTGGCAATGTGCTCGATTTATGCATTGATGCTGCCGTCACGCCCTCGATCAATGTTGGAGGAGATGCAGGTGTCGGCGTTGTGGTTGGCAGCAGCACGATCACACTGTTAGATGTGTCAGCTTCTTTGGCTATAGTGCCATCCGTGACTGCAGGCGTCGATGTTGGGCTTTCCATTGGATCCAGTGGTCTAGGTTTGTCTACCAATGCCACCATTGGAATAGACCTTGGTGTTGGCGCCTCAGGGAGCATCACAGTGCCTCCAATTTTGCCGACAACTCCGACATCAACAGCAAACTGCTCAGCTGGAGGAAATGTCCTCAACGTTTGTGTTGACGCGAGCATCACACCCTCGGTAGCTGTCAGCGCTGGCTTGAATCTGAACCTGGGACCAAGCAGCAGTGCTCTCACGTTGCTCGACGTCTCTGCATCAGTTGGACTAGCGCCTTCGGTGGCCGCAGGCCTTGATCTTGGATTGTCCATAGGATCAAGCGGCATTGGTTTGACGCCTTCTGCTACTCTTGGAGTAGGTCTTGGATTGGGATTGGGACTTGGACTAGGTGGATCCGGCTCTGGTTCAGCGGGGTCATCCTCTCCAGGATCGTCTGTGCCATCAACAACTGCACCTGGTACGAGCGCTATAAGTGGACTAAACCTTGGCTTGACTCTCGGGTCCGGACAACCAGGATCATCATCACCAACATCATCTCCGCGATTGACAACCAGCACGGCGACTCAAGGATTGGATCTTGGCCTAGGTGGACTTGTGTCTAACCGTCCAGCATCATCGACGTCGACGTCGTCCTCACAGCTGAGTTCTGCTACTGGCCCAGCTTCAAGTATCACATCTGGACTCAATGTTGCGCTCAGCGGATTTGGCTCGAGCCAGTCGAGGTCATCACCGACATCTTCTTCTCGCTCGACTACTGTCCAAGGCGGTCTTGCGAGCGTGATAGGAGGTCTAGGAGCGCGTCAGGTGTTGTCCACAGATGCTCTTCCCAGTAATGCCCAGCTTCCGACTCGAGCTTCAGGTTTTACTACGCTTGTCAGAAAGAAATCATGATTAGAAAGGTTGATGAGACTGGATGTATATTAGACTATTCATTCTATATCTGGAGGAACACATGCAAATTGAAGTAATGCTGGAAATTATTTTCGTCTTGGTCTCAAAGAGCTGCGGAGTTGGGAGGAGTTTGATTAACAATACGGCGGCGTGTTTGATTTCTATAGAACATACAGATTCACGCAGAGGAGTTTGTTAGTGTTACAGCTTTGATCCCCCGTCCAGCTTGACCAGTCCTCCATTGATGACATCGTATTGTCTGCCCCTGCTCCAGCCCATCCATCTAGCTAGCACTTCTTCACCACCGACACCAGGTGCCAAGCCTTTGCTCTCCCATCCATTGCCTTGCACCCCTATGCCTTGGCCTTCTCGCACAGGTCTTGCATCAGAATCTCCTTCTGCAATGGCTTTAGCAGGTGAATCTTTCAGCGTCACAATTGGTCTGTGGTCGTATCCGTCATGTTCCAATTCGTCCTGCGTGAGAACGGGCGTGCAGCAGGCGTCTGTGCCGTCAAAGACTTGCTCCCACTCAGCCCGTGTTTTTGATTTGAAAATGTGCGTGAAACGTTGTCGTAGCGCTGGCCATGTCGAGCGATCTTGCCTCGGACCAGAAAGATCATCCTTGGCGAGCCCAAGACCTTTGAGCAGTCGAGCAAAGAATTGCGGCTCCAATGCTCCTCTGGAGACCTACTGATCAGCAACCTCACCTGCTAAATTTTTCTTTTGGTGATCAAAATCACTCACACGGCCATATAACCTCCATCGCTACACTCATAAGTGTCGTAATAAGGACACCCACCATCCAACAGATTACCGCCCCTGGGTTGATCCCACATGCCCGTCTTCCTCGCCAACCGAGGCATAACCCCCAAATACGCAGCCCCATCCACCATATTCGCCTCGACCACCTGGCCCAACCCCGTCTTTGCCCTCTGCAAAACCGCCATCACGACACCCAAAAAGCAAACCAAGCCCCCACCGCCAAAATCCCCCAACAGGTTCGCAGGGGGGTAAGGGGGTGAGTCTGCACGACCGAGTTGCGAGAGCACGCCGCTGATGGCGAGGTAGTTGATGTCGTGGCCGGCCATTGTGCTGTACTTGCCGTCGCGGCGGAAGCCGGTCATGCGTGCGACGATGAGGCCCGGGTTTAGTTTCTGCAGCACCTTTTCTGGTGACAGACCTGCTTTTTCGAGGACGCCCGGTCGGAAGGGGTCGATGAGGATGTCTGTGTTGGGGATTAGAGAGAGGATGAGGGATATGCCTGAAGGGGATTTGATGTCCACGGCGATGGAGGATTTGTGGCGGGTGAGCAGGTCAGAGGTTGGTTGTGGTGGAGTGCTCGTGTGAGCTCCTGGGACTGCTCGGTCGATTCGTAAAACTGTTGCACCCCAGTCGGCTAGTAGAAGGCCTGCGAATGGTCCTACCTTTGTGTTAACCATGACATAACATGAGAGTGCTGTTACGATGGAAACCACCTGGTGCCAGTCCTGCAAATTCAAGAACCCGAAGGCCCGTCAATGGTGGAGGTTGAGTCATTGCAGATGATTGTCTAAAAACGAGGTGAATAGTAGACTGATGAATGCCCAACTCAAGGTGAATGTTGAAAGGTACATCAACCTCGGATGCGGAGAGATGGTGGTCACTGAGAAATGCGGGGAAATGTCGAATACACAACGCTTCAGAAATGAAATTATATACAGTCTCGGAGGACCATGAAAACGCCCCAGAACAGTCAAAACAGTTGTCTATCGTCTTCTCTACTCGTCCATAACGGAAGCGAACTTTTCGTTCATCTTCTGCAAGAGATCCTCGTACTGTGATACATGTTAGCGTGATTGTCATCGACAAGAGGCGAGATCTATAACTCACCTTCTTGGTGATAGCCTCCTCGCCATCGCCAGGAATCTCGAACTTCATGCTTCTCAACTCGGACTGGATCTCAGAAGTCGACTCTCTGACCTTGCTCCAAGCGTGACCTTGAGAAATGGCCTTCTGGGCCTCGTCATGGAAGCTCATCATGTTCTTCATCATCCAGAAAGTCTTCCAGAGCGGGCAGAACTGATCGTAATCACTGTAACCGTTTTGTTGCAAAAAGTCTTCCTTGAGAAGAGTTGCAACATCGAGAGTGATCTTGTCACCATCACCAAGAGCAGACTTTCCGACCAGCTGAACAACCTGTTCAAGATCCTCAGAGGTGGTCAAGAGTTCCTTGATACGGTCACGCAGGCGAGGGAACTCGGGGTTGTTTTCTTGGTAGAACTTCTCCAGCGATGTGGTGTACTTGGAGTAAGAGAGCGAGGTGTTGATCGATGGGAAATGCTTGCGCTGGGCGAGCTTCTTGTCGAGACCCCAGAAGACCTGCACGATACCAAGAGTGGAACTGGTGACAGGGTCTGAGAAATCACCACCAGGAGGAGAAACGGCACCGACAATGGAAACACTGCCCTTGCGGTCAGGGCTGCCAAGAGCAGTGACACGGCCAGCACGCTCGTAGAAAGAGGCAAGCTTGGCACCAAGGTAAGCAGGGAAACCTTGATCAGCAGGCATCTCTCCAAGACGACCGGAAATCTCACGGAGAGCCTCGGCCCAACGAGAAGATGAGTCAGCCATCATGGCGACGTCCTTGCCCTGATCACGGAAGTACTCGGCGACGGTGATACCAGTGTAGATGGAAGCCTCACGAGCAGCGACGGGCATGTTGGAAGTGTTGGCGATAAGGGTGGTACGCTTCATGATAGGCTCCTTCTTGCCGTTGACGTCAATGGTCAGCTCGGGGAAGTCCATCAAGACTTCAGCCATCTCGTTACCACGCTCACCACATCCAACGTAGACGATGATATCGGAGTTGGAAAACTTGGAGACAGACTGAGAAATGACAGTCTTGCCGCAACCGAAGGCGCCAGGAATACAGACGGTACCACCCTGAACACTGGGGAAGAGAGCGTCCAGAACACGTTGACCGACAATGAAGGGCGAGTCGGAACCAAGCTTGTCGTTCACGGGGCGAGGGACACGGACGGGCCACTCCTGCATCATGCTGTACTCGGACTTCTTGCCTTCAAACTCAACTTCAAGGATCTTCTCGTCGACGGTGTAGCTTCCGGCGTCTGCGATACGGGTGATGGTACCGCGAGCTCTAGGGGGAAGCAGGATCTTGTGGTCGCTGAGCAGCGAGTTCTCCCAGACGGAACCGAAAACGTCACCGCCGGTGATGTGATCGCCAACCTTGTAACCGGCAGGCTTGAAGTCCCACTTCTTTTGACGGTCCAGGGCAGGAACGTCGATACCGCGGGGGATGTAGATGCTGTTGGAGACGTCCGAGATACCCTTGAGAGGGCGCTGAATACCGTCGTAGATGGTCTCCATCAAACCGGGGCCAAGCTCGACCGACAAGGGCTTGCCAGTTCTGTAGACGGGGTCACCAACGGTGACACCAGCTGTTGTGGGTCAGCAAGTGGGATTCAAGTTGTGAGCTGGAGCGAACATACCCGTCTCTTCGTAAACCTGAATGGTAGCCTTGTCGTTGTCGATTCTGATGACTTCACCGACGAGACCGTCCTTTCCGACTTTGACCTGCGCATCTTAGTATGGCGCATTGTGTTTTGTGTGCGGCAGCGGTACGTACGAGTTCGTACATGGCAACACCGATCATGTTCTCGGCGATGATGACGGGGCTGGGCGGGCATTAGTGGGTGGAGCGTAGTGGTGAGCAGATAGCGCGACGTACCCCGACACGGAGAAGATAGAGCCTGTGTTCTGGTCAGCATGGGTCGATTGTGATAGGCAGCTCGAAGATAGGCCTACCCTGCTGGGACTCGACATCTCTTGAGGGAGCCATGGTGACCGGCGTGGGTGTGGGTGTGGTTGTGGTGGTGGTTGAGCTGTCTTGGATGGGGCTCTCGGGCAGGTCGATCGACAGCGAGTCCTGGTCTACGGGCGAGAGAGAGGCGGCACGATCAGTGTCCTTTTTGGTGACGAGATCAATGAGAGACGGGCGCGTATGTAGTTTAGGTCGCAGTCCTAGCATACGACAGTGTGGCAGTTCAAATGGGGGACTGGTCGAGTGGTCCGCCTGCCGCTGCGACTGACGTCGAAATGAGTGCACAGACCATCTTGCTCTTCGCGTCTTGGTGCCTTGTTGAAACAGACTGCACTATTTAATTATCAATATTCATCATCATCACACGACTTCCAGATCCCTCGTCTCGCCGTACCCATTGTATGCCACTCCTCGCAGATTCCACTGCGATGCTCGCGGCTGCGTCTGTCCTGATGCATCCGTGGCTCTGCTGAAAATCTTCTGCCCTTTCCCAGCATCCATCTTGATCGTCCCTCTCCATAACCTCCACGACCACCTGCTCTCGTCTACATCATGTTCAATCTCTGCTTCTGTCCATGTTTGTCCCTCGTCTCCACTGACTTCAACTTTCGTTACAGCACCACCATCACCACTAGGTAACGCAAATCCCTTTACTGTTACTGTGCCTTCAACCGATCGCTTCACCTTGGATCCAGCTTCTGGAACAGCGATCGCACTATTCACCGGCATACTCTGAAGTGCTGGTGTCGTGTCCCAATACTTCTCCGCTGACTCGCTGTCCACCGCTTCTGGCGGGAGAATCTTGTAGTCGTGTTGTTGGTAGTAATTCGAGCTTTCCATGACCTGTACCGTGATTCGGTCTACCCACTTGACACTTCTGGCACCTGCAATACCAGGCACCACAACACGGACAGGAAAGCCGTGTTCCTTGGTAAGAGGCTCGCCATTCATCTATACAGCTAAGTCAATCAAGCATAAGACCGAGTTATAGTACAGTCATACCTCGAGCGCCAGAATCACATCTTTATCTGCTTCCATAGCCCTCTCGAGGTCTATGGAAGCTCCATACCACTCGTCCTCTTGACATTGCTGTGCATGACTGGCAAAAGCCACATGTCCCTTCTCACCCTTCTCAAGCGTTGCATCTGCCTTTTCCAGAATGTCCTTTAGTCTCGGACCTCGCCACTTGCAGTTCATGACGGCTCCGTCAAACCAGTCAATACCCTGGACCTCTTTGATAGCCGTACGCATTGTGTGTCTTCTGATGCCAGCACATTGGAGGGCAGACACGACGCTATGTTGAGGCATGTCTTGGAGATCTGATATGGAAAGGTCAAGTGTGTTCTTGACTGCTCCGTCTACTCTGACACGATGTTTGGAAGCATTGATTTCGGGTATGCCTCCATGATTACGATCATAGGCGTCCTTTGTGGTGAGGAATGATGATACCAGCTGAGAGGTTGGTGGCTCGCGATTAAGAGGGTCGAAGCCAAGGTCTGGCATGGTGATGAGCGTCGATGTCCGGTCCTTCCAGTGATGAATTTGAAACGAAATCAATGGCCTACTTGCACAACCTTACGTCAATTACAAGAAAGACAAGAGTGTTTGCTTTTAAACATGGAGCTCTGCTGCATCAAATGATGACGAAATGGCTTGGCAGAGCGAGACTTTCTACAATGTCGACCTGATCTTGAACGAGGTAGTATACATATATCTTTCTGTCAGACAAAACATCATCAGTATTTGCTGACATGAGCTTGCTGGGACGTCTCTCTTGTCATGCCTGCTGGTGATCAATCATGTAGGATCATCACGGCAGCAAGCTTCAATTCCGAACAACACTGACACAACAGCCTTAGGACGCACCACGATACCGCTATCCCACAAGACGGGTAACTTGAGCGATTCCTCATATCATGAAGGAATTCTTCCGCGCAAATCCTACGTGCTGCAATGTTCAGCCTGTATGCAACAATCGGCAGCACCATTCCTTCCTGGGACGATTTCTCCGTACCCCTCCTACCATGAGATAGACCCCGCGTCGGTTGAACTGGTGATCTTCGCGTGAGACCTGAGGTATGGTCAATTGTTTGTATCCTCTTCATTGTAGGTGCTCTGCTTTTCTGTTCCTTTTTCTTCGTATCACACTTCTCGCTGCCAACACGTCTCTCAAGCGTCAAGATGAAGTTTCGGGATGGCAAGTCGATCGATTCCACCCAACAAACGCCTCGAACTAATCTACAGAACTAGGCATGTGGCTTGTCGCCGAGGGAAAGCGACTGGAGTATGCAGAAGAAGTGTACTCCATCGGCGAAGCACAAGATGGCAAGAAAATCACACTACTCTGCCCTACCATGCAAATCCGCAGCAGAGGCGATACTTTGAACCGACCCACTCTCACTGTCGTGCGTACAAGATTTCTCGTCATTCCAGGAAATCAGGTTTAAAGAGAATACAGGAGCTAGAGGCAGTGATGAACGATGTCCTGTCCGTCGAAGTCACCCACTGGCACGGCGCCCAAAACAAAGGGCCTCATTTCGACCTCTTCCCGGACGGAAAACCCCAAGTGGCTTCCTCAACCCAAAAGGCCGAAGCTGGAACCACGATCTCAGCTGGAAACCTCTCGGCGACCGTATCATCAAAGCCTCACACTTTCGACATTCGCTTCCACAGCAAAGACGGCAAACACAAACTCACTTCTCTCCTCAACCGAAGCGTCGGGTTAGCTTACTCACCCGCTACCAGCAGTCCCATGCAAACAGCTGATATGCGGGATATAAAACACTATATCCTGACTCAAAGTACATTGGGCGTGGGCGAACAAGTCTACGGTCTAGGCGAGCGTTTCGGCGCTTTGAACAAAGTAGGTCAAGCCATCACGCTATGGAACGCAGATGGCGGTACTTCTTCAGAACAAGCTTACAAGAACATCCCGTTCTGGTTGAGCAACCGCGGATATGGTGTTTTCATTGATGCGACAGAGAAGGTGGAGTTGGAGGTAGGAAGCGAAAGATGCTGCAGAGTGCAGACCAGCGTGCAAGGTCAGCGACTCAAATGGCATATCATCTATGGTCCCTCTCCCAAGGAAATCTTGGATAAGTACACCACTTTGACTGGAAAGCCTGGCAAAGTGCCCAGCTGGAGTTTTGGTATGTTATCTTACACTATCTTCTTTACGGAATGCAGACACTGATATCATACAATTGTCTAGGTCTCTGGCTCAGCACATCCTTCACGACAGAATACGACGACAAAACCGTCCTCTCCTTCCTCGAAGGCATGAAATCCCGCGACATCCCCCTCCAAGTCTTCCACTACGACTGTTTCTGGCTACGCGCCTTCCACTGGTGCGATTTTGTCTTTTCGCCGCAACATTTTCCAGACCCACAAGCATCTATCCAACGCCTCAAAGCTTCTGGCTTGATGCAAAAAGTCTGCGTCTGGATAAATCCATACTTGGGCCAGGCATCTCCCGTGTTTGCAGAAGCGGCACAAAAAGGATATCTACTCAAACGCAAAAACGGGGATGTGTTTCAGTGGGATCTGTGGCAGACGGGTATGGGTATCATTGACTTTACAAACCCGGAAGCCACGCAATGGTACGTCGAGTGCTTGAACAAACTCTTTGATATCGGTGTCGACAGCATCAAGACCGATTTCGGCGAGAGGATACCGAGTCAAGATGTCGTGTGGCACGACTCTTCTCTGGACCCGGCAAAGATGCACAATTACTACGCGTTCATCTACAACAAAGTCGTGTACGAGGCGCTGCAGGCAAGATACGGCAAAGACGAAGCCGTCTTGTTCGCCAGAGCCGCTACTGCAGGAACACAGCGCTTCCCTCTGCAGTGGGGCGGCGACTGCGAAAGCACATTCGAAGCCATGGCGGAGTCGTTGCGTGGCGGTCTCTCGCTGGGTATGTGCGGATTCTCCTTCTGGTCAGTCGACATCGGCGGTTTCGAAGGCACGCCTGACGCCGCCATCTACAAACGCTGGGTGCAGTTCGGATTGCTGTGCTCGCACTCGAGACTGCATGGAAGCAACAGCTATCGCGTTCCTTGGCTGGTGGACGACGACGACAAAAGCGACCAAGGGTGCAGTGCTGTGTTGAGGAAGTTTACCCAGCTCAAGTGCAGATTGATGCCGTATCTATACAGTACGGCTATGGAGAGTATCAAACACGGTTGGCCGGTTAGTGTGCGGGCCATGGCTATCGAGTTCCCTGATGACAAGACGGCTTGGTTGTGCGATCAGCAGTTTATGCTGGGTCCGAGTTTGTTGGTCGCTCCCGTCTTTGACGAGAGCGGAGAGGTAGAGTTTTACTTGCCCGAGGGCAGCTGGACAAACTTCTGGAACGACGAAGTTGTCGAGGGACCGCGCTGGGTCAAGGAGACGCACGAGTTTGACACTCTGCCGCTTTATGTACGCGAGGGATCTATCCTAGTCCTTGGAAAGGAAGGCGAGAAGAGAACGACCTGGGACTGGACGACGGATGTCGAGGTCAAGACTTTCTTCTTGAACGAAGCGTCCAACTTTAAGCTTGTGGGCCCGGACAACAAAGAGCTGGCTGCCATCTCAAGCGTCAAGGACGGTGAAGAATGGAAGGTCAAGGGTGCCGAGATTCTGGCATAGGAATGCTTCGATTTTGATAGAAGATAGATTATATATCGCTAGAAATGCATGCCGTTCCAAGCATCTCCTTGATGCCCATCACAGAGTCTCTGGCGGTTGTGTAATCTATAGCCAACCAATTAGCACAGCTACAAACCGTGTGGCAAGCAGACGAATCATACCTTTGTCAAATGATCGCCATTCAGCGTCTTCATAATCTTGCCCAAGCCCTCGTGTGAATAGTCCTTGTGGTTCCACATATCCTTGTGATACTTGACCTTGCCTTGCTCATCCAAAGTCAACGTGACCAAGCTGTTCACCGGCTTGCTAAAGTGTGCCACACGCGGCGTATATTCCTGCTGCAATTTGAAAATGATGCGATCGTGTTCCGATTCCACGACTTCGGTCTTGAGGGTTTGGGATTTGGCCATGACTTTGGGGATGCCGTACCATTGGCCGGCGATCTTGTAGCGCGTGTCGCAGTATGACCTTTTGTTTTTTCCCTCTTGTCAGTGATGAGTTTTTTTTTTTGCGAAATTGATCATGGATCGATATACCAAGGATCATCGTAAACGGCCTTTTCGGCATAGACTTGCATGTCCTCCTCGCTGGCACTGCCGGAATAGAGAGCACAGATGGATTTTACTATCTTTTCTCTCTCGGGCTCAAGTTTGATGCTTTTCTCGGGATGGGGTTCGTAGTCGACGCCGGTAGATGCGTTTTGGCTGGGATCGTCATTGTTGCCGGTCAAGGCCTGAGGGTCAGGTCTGATCTCGTAAGTTTGAGGGACTGATGGGTCGGGCATGGTTGGTGTATGTGTTGGAGACTTTGTGGTAGTTGGTGTTTGGTGACGGAAAGATGGGTTTGTTGTTTGGAGGATATAATAGATGTACAGATCTATGCTGTAGGTATGCCGTCATGACTTTCACATGAAGGGGTCATATTTGGCCTTTCGAGGCTGAATTTATGTTCTAGGCCACAGCATCATGGTGTTGCAAATCTGTTCTTCCCAAGGGCTCAATTGACTATGCCGGCTACGACTCACTACAGGGATATAACGAACAAGCTCTATGGAGTTATAATGCATGTATCGACGACTGGACGAGCTGTGCGGCGCCTCTTGTGTGGCTGGAAGGGCAAGCTTCAGCCACAGATGACGCACGAGTAAACACGAAGGTGCTTCCTGTGATATGCCTCGCGAGATACCTTTCCCATCCATATTTCCACCTCTGCAGATCGAATTTGGGTCTGAATGATGATCTCTGCGTTCATTTCCAAGCTCCAAAGAAAGAGTGGACAACGAGAGTTTTAGGTCATGGTAATCTCCAAACTAGGGTCATGGTCCAGGCCGAAGTTCCATATATCTCAGATGGCGTTCAACCACTGCACATTTCCAATGCGATCTTGGAGAAAGACAGAGAGCTGTGATTCGAATTGATCCTTGTGAACATGGCATTCTCACATCCATCAAAAGGTGCGAAATACCGCTGAAACACTGAGCAGCACTCTTCAGAATGTGAGAGAGAACTGGAATTAGTAAAACATCAGTTCAATCGATCAGATTGCCATAGCCACGGTCTGAAGATTCGACAAGTCCACTCTCAAATTCGTTTGAGAGCAAAACTCACCTCTGGACCTGGAAGGGACCGCGGCCAGAGTAGTGCCTTCCGAATTCACAATATCATGTTTCGGTCAAAAGCAGACTCCATACATACATACATCCTCTTTCATCACCTTCAACCCTCCAAAACACTCATCTCTACCACGCAAAATTCATTTTCATCAACAACACAATCAATCGATATTCTACAAAGCCCAGTCATCAAAGATGCCTTCCGAGAACACCATTCTTCTCATTTTGCTCGCCGTCATCACACCGCCAATCTGCGTCTAGTCGATGAGAGGCTGCGGCGGAGCTCTTGCTCTGAATATCTTCTTCATGCTGCTCTTGTGAGTTTTTTATCTCATGGTTGTAGCATCGCTTTGGATGTTGATGCGAGACAGCGGGCTTCCTGCCCAGATCCACGCACTTTATCTCATCAAGGTGCACATGGGGAGACGAGGAAAGAAGGGCTTGCTGGAGGACGTCGATCTCACACCTCAAAACCAACCACCACCACCACCGAGTCCACCTATCTCGCCGAGTCCAGCGAAATGATTACAAGTGGTTGGCATACCTATGGTTCATGAACGACATCAGAGTTCATTGAGATAATTCTTGCAATGCTACCTAATGGATACCTGTTTCGACATCCGTGTCTTCTGCATTCCAATCCTCATCGTAGGGCATGTTCACCAAGGTAGCTTTGCCATCATGTGCGAACAGGTATTGGTTTTTGCCAATCAACTCCCAGTCATCATCCTTGTAGGTGCTCGGCTCGCTGGCAACAATAACATGTGGGCCGTGCTCCGAGTCATCCTTTCGTGAGCCGTCATTTTCGGGTCTGATTTTGCCATCTGGATGATCCGGGTATTTGCGATTCAGCGTGGTGCCAGCAGTTGTCGAGTAGTAAAGGCTAGGGGGTTGCTCGTCTTTGTGATTGCGAAAACGACATGCGACCATTTTTGTGCCGTCGGTTGCAGCCAGGTTCAGACTGTTGGGTCTTCTCTTGTCACCAAGGATCTCCTTCTGCAGGCGTATGATTGTCCGTATGGCCGACAGCATTGCATCTCCCATGTCACGAACAGAGTAATCATCTTCCCAGCTATCTTGACCCCTGCCACCGGTCAAGTAGTGCACGTATAGGGCGGCCACGTGCTCGCTGTCTGTACTACCAAGAATGTTGGCGTATGTGTCTGGATCTAGAATGTCGCAAAGGGCGCGTCTGATCTCTGTAAAGTTGGAAACAGCACCGTTGTGCATGAATGTGATCCTTCCAAAGAGAAAAGGATGGTTGTTGACCTGAGTGACAGCACTGGCCGAGGTCGCACGGATGTGGGCAAAGCAGCAGCGTGTCTCTGTATTCTGGCAAATGGAGCGGTAGTTCATGTCACCCTTCGGAGGTTGGATTGTCTTGTAGACTGCAGGTCTCAGGCCCGAGTGTGGCTTTCCATCTTCGCTCTCGCCTGTTATGCCGTTTTCAAAGTCGCTGTAGGAGCTTGTATACCAGGCTACACCAAGGCCATCGGCGTTGAGGATGCGGTTGCGCGCGTTGGCTTCGTGTTCGGCCGTGATTTGATTCGGCAGGTGGGCGATAAGGCCGGGCAGGTAATGATCGTTGACTTGGTTGGTGAGGGCGTGCTTGGGTGCAATGAGGACGTCGGAGAGCAGACATGGCTCTGTCGGAGACAAATATGCAAACCAGCTACGACGGGTTGGTTTCGCAGAAGTGTACCCACTTGACACGAGACATACCGGCACATTGTAAACTAGTGACAAATTCGGGTCAAATGAGCAGGAGTGTGCTGTTATGCAGCTATACTAGGCTGGAGGGAGAGATAGTGTGAGCTGAGAAGATAAGGTTACTGAACGCGTAGCTATGCGTGCTTGCGTGCTTGCGTAGCACAGGATGAGCATACAGTCACATGCTGTCGCGAGGAAGGAGCACGATCGCTGCGATTCTCCTCCAAGCAGAAGATCAAGGAAGGTGCGAAGGAGCAGTTGGGTCGAAGGTCCAAGGAAGCAACTTGAGGCATCTTGGCAGGCACGACTTCAGCCCCACTCTGCTTGGTCGCCCATCTCGACTCGAGACAGGCGTTTACCTTGGAATTACTCAGCCTCACTCCCGTCCTGCTTCCACTAAACGACTCATCTCGCCTGGTCTTACCTCACTGGTGACTCCAGCTTCAATCTCCACTGCCACAAATCCCACAAAGCCAATTCTGCTCGCGAACAATGACGACCATCTCGAAAGACGCTCAGCAGAGCTCATATCCGTATGTCATGAACGCCCACCATGATATGCGCACGACTGACGACACGAGCCGTCTTGCAGCCCGATAGCCCCGCCAGACTTCAATGCACACCAACCCAAGACAGTCCGATTGTATCCACTGAGCAACTACACCTTCGGCACAAAAGAGACACAACCAGAAGAAGATCCCTCAGTTCTGGCCCGTTTGAAGCGCCTAGAAGAGCATTATCTCGAATATGGCATGAGGAGGACATGTGAGGGCATCCTTGTCTGCCACGATCACAATCACCCACACGTCCTCATGCTACAAATCGCAAACGCCTTCTTCAAACTGCCAGGAGACTATCTCCCACATGACGCCGACGAGATTGAGGGCTTCAAGACACGGTTGAATGAACGACTTGCTCCGTCCGGCAACCAGTTTTCAAACGACGGCAACGAGGGAGAGTGGGAGATTGGCGACACTCTTGCACAGTGGTGGAGGCCGAACTTTGAGACTTTCATGTACCCCTTCATTCCGCCACATGTATCTCGTCCGAAAGAGTGCAAGAAGCTGTATTATATCCAGCTTCCAAAGAGCAGTACGTGTCACGTCTTTCCGCCAGCCAAATCATGACTGACAATCTGTACCAGAGGTTCTAAGTGTTCCCAAGAATATGAAGCTGCTTGCAGTCCCCCTTTTCGAGCTTTACGACAATGCTCAGCGCTACGGGCCCCAGCTATCTGCCATCCCTCATCTCCTTTCCCGATACAACTTTGAATTTGTCGACGAGCAAGGGAAGGTCTCGGCCGTGACACCTGGAGGCAACCCAAATGAAGGCAGTGTCCCAAGAACAAAGGTGCTTGCAGGCGGAGACGAGTCTATGCAACAGGAGAACGGCACAACCCAGCAGGATTCGAACATGGAGCAGACGCCAGCTTAGTCGAAAGCCAAGAAGACATATGGGAAATTTCTTTCTGTTCTTTGCGTTCGAGCGGGCGTTGATCTGGAATCTTGTTTAGATTGCATCGAGAAGCGGGAAGCATGGAAGTGGGCTGTCGCTTGCACGATATATACTTGCACCGACTTTCACAATATCAACTCATATTGTCGGACGCGTCGTCTTTGATCCTACTGCTTCGCTACCTCTCTAGCTCCTTAGTGGTGTCTTTAGAAAAGTAGAGAGCGAAAGTATTTGTGTTTCCTTCTGCCGAGCGAAATGTCCAGGGTCACTTAGGGCTGGATTTGAGCAACGCAAGCTTTCTCTTGTGTGTGACTTCTCATCAAGCATTGGATGTTTCACCTTGTCCACGTCCGCCAATTTAATCCGTAAGCGACGTATTTTTGTCGCCTTGAAGAAGGCACCCCGCTCTTGCCCTAGATATACGCGGCCCGTATAAGATGGTCTTGTTTATACACGCAGCGCCCCGATTGGTGGCTTTCTACTCAGACTTGTCCTTCTCCGCCTTCCCACCTCATGAACCTTCTGTTCAAGATGCAGCTTCGGCGAGCGGTTTCATGTTGATCATTTGCCCCAAGATTCGAACCCAGCCTTTTTATGGAAAGCTCCCTGAATCCGTTTCATCGAATAACAGAGGCGTCGCCTATTCACACCTTCGTCGGCATGTACTGTATTCGAAGACTAGGGCAGGCTATATTGCAGTAGGTTGTCATGAGGCTCTGACCGCACGATTTCCTTTATAACACTTCCTGTTCTCTTCCATCGCTTTTTCAATCTGTAGTCTCTCGTTAACATTTTCTCTTTACCATTATTTCCATCATGCGTTCTTTCTCTTCTCTTCTGGCTCTTGCTGTAGCTCTTCCTGCGCTGGTCGCAGGTGAGCTGTCAGGCAAGGTCGGTCCCACCACTTCTCATGCTACCAAGGCTGCAAAGAAGACCTGCGACATCACAAAGTATGGCGCTGTTGCTGATGGCAAGACTGACATCAGCACTGCCCTCAACAGTGCGTTCAATGCTTGCAAGACCGGTGGTCTGGTTGTCATTCCTGCTGGAAACTTTGCCATGTCCAACTGGGTCAAATTGGCTAATGGTAACAACTGGGCGTTGCAACTTGATGGCATCATTACTCGTACTGGCACTGCTGGTGGAAACATGATCATGATTGAGCATAGCGACAAGTATGTCAATTGAAAGTTTTGGCGTGAGAGACCCGGGTGCTGATGAGTCATGCAGCTTCGAGATGTTCTCGTCCACCGGCAAAGGTGCCATTCAGGGCAATGGGTATGTGATGCACAAGCAGGGTATCACTTCTGGCCCTCGTCTTTTGCGTGTCTGGGATGTGACCAATTTCTCTGTCCACGACATCATCCTGGTCGACTCTCCTGCATTCCATTTCTCCATTGATACCTGCGCCAATGGTGAGGTCTACAACATGGCCATTCGCGGTGGTAATTCAGGTGGTCTTGATGGCATCGATGTGTGGAGCAACAATATTTGGATCCACGATGTCATGGTGACCAACAAGGGTGGGAACAACTTTGCTTCCCGAAGGACTTTCGTCATGCTGACAAGATGAACAGACGAATGTGTGACCGTCAAGAGTCCCGCAAAGAACATCCTTGTGGAGAACGTCTACTGCAACTGGTCCGGCGGCTGCGGCATGGGATCTTTCGGTACCGACACGGCCGTCAGCGACATCACATACAAGAACATCTACACCTGGTCCAGCAACCAAATGTTCATGCTCAAGTCGAACGGTGGCTCCGGTACAATCTCCAACGTGGTCCTCGAGAACTTTATCGGCCACGGCAACGCTTACTCGCTCGACATTGATCAATACTGGTCCTCCATGAAGGCAGTCGCTGGCAGCGGTGTCCAACTCAGCAACATCAAGATCTCAAATTGGACCGGTACCGAACAAAAAGGTACTGCTCGCGGCCCTGTCAAGGTCGTTTGCGCATCAGGCGCACCTTGCCACGACATCAGCATCACCGATTTCGCCATGTGGACCGAGCAAGGCAATTCGCAATTCTACGCTTGCCAGAATGCGTACGGAAGTGGATATTGCTTGAAGAGTGGCACTTCTTATGCTGCTTACCCTGCCACTACTCAATGGGCTAGCAAGGCTCCTGCCGGGTATGCTGCACCCACCATGGCTGCCGATCTCAAGACTGCGTTTGGCACCACTCTGAGCATCCCCATCCCCACCATGCCGGCTAGCTTCTTCCCCGGTGTTCAGCCTTACACTAAGTTGGCTGGTAGCAAGTAGATTTATCAAGACTTGTTTCTATATAAGCAGATCTTTTTACAGATGCTGCACTGTATCATCGCGTCATCCAGCCAGCAATCAAGATAAGCGGTCATAGAACCATGGAGAGACAGCGATAGAGCCATGAATAATCCAATTTGGATTCCCTTACATGTGCGCCATCAGAGCAAACAACCAGATCAACAGTGTCTCCGACTCTTCGAGACATTATTGCATCTCCAATACAGCATCCATTGAGCTAAAACATCTGACTAAACTCCTGAGGCTTTTTCCGTCCGTAGCCTATTGAATCTTCACACTCACTCTTACAAAAAATCTGGCCAGTGAAAGGTTGATGGTGATAGTATCCTTGAACTCTCAGTCGCCTGGTGGCCTCTACCAACGTGGTAGATGCTAACAGAGAACTCCTGACCGACGTCACGATGCTTTTTACATTTTTTTTGTAGTCATGTGAATACATCGGTTGGATGCAACAATGGATCAGTGACCAGGTTGTCATGATATCCAGGTGAGCAGCCGCCGCGAGATCGGAGGAGGGGAAAAAAAAGGCAGATCTGATGCAAGAGGTCTGTAACAAAATCCCCCAGCAAGTAAAAGCTTCGCTCGAAAAGACGACCAAATATCTAGCAACAGAAGAAAAAAAAAGGCCAAAAAAAAAGGAGAAAGTCATTAATTGATGAAAAATGATTTGATTTTTAGCCATTATACAGTAATCTAAGTGCGAGCTAGCTAAAGCAGTGTGTAGTAAACATAAGAGAAAGAAGAAAAAAAAAAAAGATGGTAAGTAGTTAATCAGAGAATGCCAAAACACCGTATCCCGATGCAATGTTGTATGTCTTTTTTTGTGCTGGAAGTTTCCTCTTCCTGTTCGTCTGTGAATCTGCAAATCATGTTGCTTAGATGTTGCAGCCGAAGGGAGTGGCGGCGTAAGTCTTGAGGACACTGGTGCGGTTGAAGTAGCCGTCGACGCTGCGGATTCTAAGAACGTTGTCCTTAGCAGGAGGACCCTGAGCCCAGGCGTTACCGTTGGACCAGTTGTTCCTGATAGAGATATTAGCAATCGAAGAAAAAGTGAAAAATGGCAGGTCACATACCAGAGCCAGAAGCCAGGAGTGGTAGGGACGTTGTCGGTGATAGTTTGTACGAGTTTTCCGTCAATGTAGAACTGAGCCTTGCCGGGGAGCCAGTCAACACGGTACTCGTGGTAAGCGGTGGTAGCATCGGTGGGTGCCTTGACCTGGTAAGACGAGGAAGGGCTGTCGTCAGAGGTCTGCTCGTTGGTCAAGTGAGCAACACTTGAGTCGGAGGTCAAGAAGGCAAAGTCAATCTCCTGGGTGTCGTTGGAGTAGAAGGAGAAACCGTGGGTGGTACCAGGAACGTTCGAGATCTTGGCGACAGTGCGGACGGAACCGTAAAGGATATCGTCGTAGGCAGTGGTGATCTGGGCAGAAGAGATGGGACCCTTCTTCTGACCACCGGGGACGGTCAAAGTGATGGAGGGATCAAGGAGCGAAACACCGATGTTGACCAAGTCGAAGCGGCGAGGAAGAGGGGAGTTGCCGGCACCAACTGTGTAGAGAGAAGAGACCAGATCCTGAACGATGCCGACACCGTTGGCAGCAAGGGAGAGAGGGTTGTCCCAGGCGTAGCTCATGCGGGTGGTGAAGAGACCAACGTTGGGGACATTGTAGTAGCAGCCACCCTTGGCCAGAGATCCGGCAGTGGAAGCAGTGTAGCGCTTCTCGAGGGACTGATCAGCATTGGAGACTGCAGCCATGGCACCAATGGCCATCATGTTGAGGGCGGTGTTCTTGAGAGCAACCATTTTGAAAGAGCGGTGATTGATTAAAAGATTGATTGAATTAAAGATCGAAAGAGTGTGTCGAGAGTCGGATTGTTGTATTAAAGATTGGAATGGAACTGCTGATGATGGATTGACTTTGAGATGGAGCCCATGGTTTATATCTTCGAGGTGAAAAATCCAGGCCCATCGCTTCCAATAGGCTGATATTGTGGAGACTCGCTTTTCCAGTTGCTCAACTGCTAGCGTCGAAGTTCCAACGGCAAGACTGACGGAGTAACACAAAATCGTAGATGTTATAGCGTTGCAAGCTGTCGAGCCGTCTTCAAACTTGTACAACGAAGATGATGATTCTTGCGACGAGCACATTGCCATACGTGCCACACTCATCGTCCATACCCTCGTTTGCTTGCATACCTGGGATACTAGAGACTTTGTCCTCCAGTGTCGTATGGTAAAGTGCCGTCTTCTTTGAGCAGGTGAAGGACCGTTGATAACGTTGGATGCTTGGTATGATAGTCCCATGAAGACAAGCCGGCCGGTAACGATTCAATACTTGCCATACTACTTGGATCTCCTTTCTCCACGTTTCAAACCATTGCCGGCCGCATGTAGCTAAGAGGCTCGGTCTAGGCAGAATGTTTTCTATACTCTATCGCACTGAATTGAGTTATTAGACGTTGTCGTTTGTTTGCTGTTTCAGCCCTAGGGATTGAGACGGTGGATGAAGAATGTATGGCCATGTAGATGTCTATGTAGACGCGAGATAGGTAGAGTCAGCAGCATTGAATGATGTCAGCATCTGTGTCAATGATGGTTGAGTTTGGCCTCGACAGATTGTGGTCAAGATTGATACCAGTACGTTGATGTTGTTCGCCATCCGGCGTCTAAAGCGGGCAGTCTCTGAGATTACTGCTGCATGACTCGCTGGTCAACGAGCACTCGAGCCAGAAGCCGGATGCGCTCTTTTCAAGATGAAGACGTTGGAACGGCGCTGACTATGCTTATTAGCCATGGCATGACATACACAGAAAAGCCATGCACAAGGGAAGGTGAGGTTGCCAAAATAAGGCCTCGGCCGAATCCGTTGCCAAGTCATGGCAAGTGCGCTTCCAGAAAAGCCGCTCTCGAATTGGGAGAATACTTGGTCCAAAACAGTCTTTGTCAATACTCGGTCTCAGAGGCTGGCAGGGATTTCTCAGTCGCAGAGTGGACTTGGAGTTCGACGAGACTCTTTGTCAGATTTGTCCTCGCACAGGTCACCGAAAAGAGAATTTTGATCAGAAGCAAACGCGACCAGGGTTACAAAATTACATGGGAACATCTCTGTTCGATCGTCTTGAGGTTGTTCAGCGAGAGGCAGACACACTCTACCATCGGATGTTGCAATCGATTGATATGGGTGATTGAGTAATACAGGTGCATCAACACGGCGGCGCAGTCTTGCACTATCACTTGTGAAATCGGGGTGTCCAATCATCACTCACACAACCGACTGTCCCAGCTAGATCAGCACTTGACAGCATGTTCATCTGGAGTTACGTATCCCAGAGGCTGAAAACATGCCAGGATGCGGCACCGAATCTGCAATATCCTTATAACACCCATACAGTGCATCTCAACGATTCGAGCCCCAGTCACAGACCTGTAAACTCAGTCTTAATAGACGATGTCTTTTCGTCATAACATACATTGCGATGATGAAAGATTACGATCTTCCAAATCTAGGACCTCGGACGCAGTCTGGCATGGCCCAGTGCTCGGGCAAGTGCAGTTCCTTGGATCATTCGACACGGCTGTATACTGTGAACCTGCGAGAGAGTGGCACAGTAAGGGCCAAGATCCCGGCCGTGCTACTGACTGACTTACGGATCTGGGAGTCCCAGCATCCCCGGAAGCGATCCAAGAGTTGAGAGCATGATATTCTGGAGATAGTCAGAGTGTCGCTCGTATGCAGTACGCGCGGAAAATGGCGAAATGAAAGCATCTAAAATTCACATGCTTGGTGAAGCTGCTGAAAGGATCGATAACGGTGCCGAACTCAGATACGCGACTTGACCCAGCACCATATGAGAGCGAAAAGGCGAATCAGATGTCGCCATTAAAAGGTCTGCCCACATGTTGCTATCTCGAAGGAATGAACGCACGCCCGTAAACGGGGGCGCAGAAGCAAAATGCGCGCATATGCGGTGCAGTACCTGGCATTTACGAGGGCGGCGGGGTAAGCTGTCAAACGTGCCACGACAGGTTGCGAGGTAATAGTCGTAGGATCAAATTGGTTGATGGAACCGCGGGGATGGATGGAGGACGGTGGTTGAGTGGTGTCGACAGAAGTTGTTGAATGACATGTGAATTTCACATGCGCGCCTTGGCGTGCAACCGAAAGGTGAAATCCAGGGAACGGGGAAGTGACATGGTTGCTTGTGAGGAAGGAGCACTGCAGGTGTAGCTGTGAGCTATTAGCTCGAGATAACACCACCGCCATGCCTGTTTCTCTTCATTGTTCCATCTCGCCTTTGCATCCAGCTTTGCATCCTCCCTGACTTTTCATCGCAATCCGTTCTCCTGCCAGAGACCAACCAGTCCTTGACCACCCACATTCTAGGGAATAGCATTATCAGAGTGAGTCTTGTACCTTTTCTTATTGACCCTGGTTCAAAACCTTGTCTGGTTCTTCTTCTCCTGCTGGGCTTAACTCATGTCCATTCTCTGTCAGCTCATCGACTGACCGCTCTTCGTCAGCTCCAATTCAATGCCTCACGCAGAGAGCGACATGTCCAGCCCCGTCACCAACGGCGACAAGCCTCACTCACAATTCTTCTCTGTATGTCGATGCTTTCCATCACTTCCGAACCATCTGCTGACCCATGCTAGCATCTCAAGTCGTATCCCGTCGTCAATGATGGCGTCGAGACATTCCTGAACAACCCGTACGGAGCCAAGTCTCTCGACATTGCAGATGCTGCATACACCAAGCTCGGAAAGCCCGTCATGCCCTACCTGAGGACTCCTTACTCATATGCTGCACCCTACGTGGCCAAGGCCGACAGTCTGGCCGACAAGGGACTGGAGCAAGTCGACACCCGCTTCCCCATCGTCAGAGAAGACACGGTCACCATCAAGGACACGGTTCTGAACTACGCCTTCCTCCCTCTGAGAGCCGCAGGAGAAGGCCGCACATACGTCCTGAACACCTGGGAGGACCAGTACAACAAGACTGCATCCCGCAACAACCGTGGAAGTGGTCTGAGCACCAGCTTCCTGGCCATCATCTCAACCCAGCTCAAGATCGCTGCCGACAGTGTCAACCTGATCGCTGACTGGCTCGGTCCCAAGACTGAGGAGGCCAAGCAGAAGAGCAACTCGCTATTCGACGTCCTGTACAACAAGGCCAACGCTTATGGAGAGGAGGCCAAGAAGAAGGCCAACGAAGCCAAGGAGAAAAAGGAGACATACGCCGAGAAGGCCCAGGAAAAGTCAGAATACTGACCAGCACTCGTCGAGACCTGTTTCTGATGGCCTTTCAGTCTTCCCGAATCTCACCATGAATATCCTTGGACCTATGACGGCGTTCAGAACGGAGACGAGCACGAAAACGAGACGACGTCTGCTTGATACTGTTCACAAGGAACCCAATGCCTTTCCTGTTACCTTGCTTTCCACCATTGCTTCATGCTCATGTATGTACTGTATCGTCGATAGAAGCTTGACGTCCACAACCTGAAGGCTTAATTCAATACATGATCCTTTACTCGACGTTTCATCATAAGTATGTATGTGTGCACATGAATGACAACAAGCTCTCTTGATTCTGGCTACATATCTAGAGATACTTTGGGATCTATCAAGACCCTTTCGTACTCGGGTTCAGAGATGAAAACACTGAGCGTATGCGAGTTCACGTATCGAAAAAGTTAGATGGAATGTGCCTGAGCATCAACGTGCGAGTGTGCCTCATGACCTCTTGGTTCCGGAGGGAAGCTTAGTTGGAGGTGGGAGACTTTCAGCACCGTCAAGGCGACCTCATATGACACCATCACAAGACACAACCATTTTCAGGGATTTTCCAGACTCGACTGAGAGAGGTCCAGGCAGGGTGTACAGTGAATGGAAAGATAATAACAATTGACAGAGAGAATAGAGTGATGGTCGTTCCGAAAACGGAAAGACGAATGATTCGCATGTGACCCGGACCGAAAGCTGCCCACGCGGCTTTGTTGACGATTGTATCAACATCAACAAGCATAGAGTTACATTGACGGCAATGCGGTCATGGCGAGGAACGCTATCCAACCGAGCTTCGACTTCTTTACTGGAGAAGAGCGCTCGCCTGCGCGACAGCCATTACGCGACACTTTCCGCCAATCCACAGCCACTGTCGCACGCTCTGGTGAGTGTTGCTACCACGCCAACACGACTCCACACACCTGACAACCGCACGCAGACATTGCCAATGAATCGCTACGAGCACAGCTAAACACCCTGCAATACGAATTCGACTCTTTGAAACAAGAGAAGGAGCTCACTGCTCTACAACAAGCGAGCGACATCCGTGATGCCGAGCAGCGCGCAGAGCGTGACTTCAAACGAGCTCAGGCCGCCGAGGCCACCGCCCAACAGAGCGCCAAAAAGCTGGATCAATTGACGCGCGAAGTCAGCGACATCGAGAATCGCCATACGAATGACAAGATCCAGCTGGAACGCAAGATCCGCTCCCTGCAGGACGACAACCAGAGTCTGAGAGAAGACCTTGAAGATGCCGAATCGCGTCTTTCGTCGGCCGAGAGAGAACACAAGCATGGTCTGAACGATATCGAAGCAAGACATGCAGCTCTGCAGGCTTCGTTCGAAGAAGCCCAAAGAGATCTGGAGTCAAAAGTATCTGCTCTGCAGTCCACTCAACAACGTCTGTCGCAACGCGAATCCGAAAATGGCAATCTCGAGAACGAGATACTCCGACTGAAGGCACAGACTGGCGACTCCGACACTCTGAGCATCATCAAGCGCGAGCTTTCTGAGCAGGTAGCTCATATCAAAAGACTAGAATCTACCAATCGCGATCAGTCCAACGAACTCAAGCAGTTGCGCAAAACTCACAAGAGCGTCGAGATTGTCCAAGAGGAAAAGCGAGCTCTTGAGGTCAAGGTCCGCGCCATGGAAGACTTGCGCAAAGAACTGGCAGAGGCACAACTACAGAAACAAATCCTGGAAGACGAGAGACTGAGTTGGACAAGTTACCTGGAAAGTGAAGCTGCTGGACGGGAGGAGATGAGCTTTGAATCACCCGAAGACATGGCCAAGGCGTTTGTCAACGAACGTATGGAAAGAGTCACTCTGCTGGAGAAGCTGGGCGCAATACAACCAGAACTCACTGTGCGCGATGCTAACATCAAGTCGCTCGAGGATGAGAAGATTCAGCTACGTGCAGAGATTGAGAAACTCAAGAGTGCCGGCAGCGCGTCAAGCACTGCAGCTCCCGTGGACCTCAAAGCTCGTGCCCGCCTCGAACGTCAAAAGAACTTGGCTATCAAAGAGGTCGAGTACCTGCGGGCGCAGATGAAGGCTTTCGAAGCCGAGGAGAACGAGTTCCAGCCTGAAAAGACGAACCAGGAAGAGAGCAAGCGTACGCAGGAGCTAGAAGCACTTATCGACCAATATCGCTCTGAGGTGGAAGTACTGTCTACTGAGATGAAGCAATTGGAGAGCAGCACTCCTGCTCCGTCGGCACAATCTCTGAAAAGACCAGCCCCCGAAGAGTCTGATGAACGACTAGGCGAGATGCGCCGTAAGACACGCACACTCCAAGATGACCTTACAGCACTACAAACTCGCTATTCGACCATCGAGACTGAGCTCAAGGCCAAGACGAGTCAGTTGAATGCTCTGCGAGAATCATCACGGACACGCGTACTAGAGTTGCGAGACAATCCGACCGCTCAAGCCGAGGCAATCAAAATGACCACCCTTCGCACCCTCAAAGAAGAGAATGCAGCCCTTCTAGAGCAGCTCGAGGGCCGTCCAAACGGCGCCACCAAAGTAGTCCCCATCAGCACCCTCGAACACGCCCGCCTCCAAATGACCGAACTCGAAGCCACAATCGCCCAACGCGACAAGAAACAACAACGCCTCAAAACAATCTGGTCCGCCAAATTCCTCGAATTCGCCGAAGCAGTCGCCGCAACGCTAGGCTGGAAAGTAGTTTTCCAACCCAACGGCCGCTTCAAAGTGACTTCTATCCTATACCCGACATCCATCAACAAGGACGGCGAGGAAGAGGAAAATTCGATTCTCTTTGACGGCGAAAAGGGCACGATGAAGGTTTCGGGGGGCACGGAGAGTTTGTTTGCGAACGAGATCAGGCCGTTGATTGAGTTTTGGGTGGATGGGAGAAAGGAGATTCCGTGCTTTCTGGCGGCGTGCACGTTGGAGTTTTATGACAAGACGACTAGAGCTGCCGAGATCTAAGTCTGGGAGGATGGCCCCATGATGTAGGTATATTGATGATGATTTGAATCCTTTATACGTCTACCCTGGAATCTAGGAGCTTGGAAGCAAGAGCGAATGTGCTACAAGACCATCTGATCTGGAGACGATGCTCATCGCGGTATAGTGTCCATAAAGAGCAGATGCATTGTCACCTGTCCTCAGAAATCGCAAGTGCAAAGCATGCATGAAACGATAGTCTTTGCCATCGACACCAACCAGTTCCTCATCCACA